>CM037092.1:120765546-121365546 GCA_020916435.1 Oxytropis ochrocephala | reverse complement strand
ATGTGATGCCAATGCAATGAAAAGATTTATGCTTTTTCTTAACTTTTACTATTTTTTCTATGAAATGCAAGTATTAGTATGATGCAACCGAGCGTGGACCGTTTTTGCTTTTGCTATGTGATGAATGCACAAAATGTGAAGATGCAAATGTAATGCTTTGATGCATATGCCATAATGAATAGATTGAAATGCCTAGATGCATGAGGTGTCTTGAGATGTGAGACTTTGGATGCAATGAATTGAGATGATTATTGACCATTACGTTGAAAAAGCGGCGGTTGATTCAAACTCCGGTGTTCTCAAGGTTTTTATTTACAAACAATCTCACTTGTTTTCTCTTTCTTTCCATGATGACTTAATTTTAGATATCACGTAAACAACTTGTGTGTCTCTCTTCACGAAGCATCGTCTAGTAAGCATGCATAGGAGTGCAAATGTGAATGAATGAGTCACTAGTTTGGCATTGGTTTAGGGCATGGACATTTATGGCAAGTGAAGGAGTGACAGACATTGCAGAAGCTCATGAGGATCAAGAGATACAAGATTGCCCCGATTCGAGTCTTTGATGAGTGAATAAGCTTGCTTTGTCTAGTGGTGACACCAACTAGGGGTGTAGGAGATGATGAATTAGAATGCTTGCTTTTGAAATGAAGGGTGGAGAGCAAAAGAGATTTTGTCTCAACCCCGTGAAGTTTGATGTTGCCCCGGTCATAACAAGGACAAAGCTGCCCAGATTAGAATGACAAGGCCTTGTTTAGGGTAGTGAGTTGAGAGATTGCCCGGTGAGGTTTTATAGGGATGAATGAGGTGAAGGAATGGGAGCGCACTTGCCCCTTTCGAATGACATTTCAAAGCGGTTTCTTTGAGTGAGGTTGTGAAAGCGCGACGAGTTATGGTGATGGTTATGAATTGAGGTGATATATGAATGGGGTGGGCAATGAACAAACCTCCCCAAAGTTGAGCGGAGTAAGAGAGTGAAGGGAATGCCCCTAGTACACACTTTTGGTTCTCTTTAAGAACAACTCAAATGCAATGAATGTTTTGACTTTTAAGTATGAGGAGAGGCTCCACTTGGTGACCACTAAACCTTGTTTTAATGCAACATGAATGCATCTTGGAGTCTGCAAGTCCTTCTTTCTTTTTGATTGATTGTTTGTTTTTTCTTTTTTTGAACAGCTTTCTTTTTTCTGCTTGTTTGTTTTTTCTTTTTGAGCAAACACGTCGTAAATGGATAAACTTATTTGTCCTAAGATTAAAACTTGAGAAGAGCGAAAGCAATTAGTCATTGATCGGAATGGACTTTTTAGGGTTGTGATGTGGAGAAAGGGATGGTTGAGCTTAATGAAGTGTTTGGGGTTGATGGGGAGGATGGGTCTTGTTCGGTGTTGGCCGATGGTCAATGGTTTATGAAGGAAATGGTTATTAGGTTTGATGAGGTGTTTGATGGTTTTATGAAAGAAAAGATGGTTAAACCCAATGAATTGAGGCCTTTTGAAAGGGAAACGATTGAACCCATTGAATTTGAGGGCCTTTTGAAGGGGAGCTCTTATGGCAAAATGTATTGACTCTTCATTTATACTCCCTTTGTCTTCCTTTCTTTGTTTTGGGATTCTCCTTTTGAGACTTTGTTACTCCCTCCTTTCGTGAATTCCACTTTCCTTTTAGCTTGGGTGAAAATGATATACCATCTTTGATGTGGAATTGACCTTAAATCTAGGGTGATGAGGATATCTTGGGCTTTTCTCGGCTTAAGATGGGTAACAAAGGGTATTTTTGTGATATTGAATCTTTGGCTTAAAAGGGGTAGAAATGGACTTTTTGGAATTTTAGGTTTTGAGAGGTATGGAGAGATGACCAAACTTCATTTCAAATCCGATCGCTTTTTCTGTAAGACTTAACTTTAGGACAATAATTTATCTACCTTCATGTGTTTGCTCTTTTTTCCTTTTTTTTTTTGTGTGTGCCTAATTTTTGCTGGACGCTCTTTGCGAGTTTTCAATCCACCAGGCGCTTTTTGCCTAGGCTGCCCTTTGCGGATTTTCAACCTAGCGAGCTTATTTTATCTTTTTATTTATTATATACTTTTTTTTTTTTAGAAAGACTTGCACTAAAAAGGAATATGATCTTTGTAAAGGAAATTAGTAGTCACAGAATTGCCCAGCATGGAGGACTTAAAGTGTTAGCGAGAATGAACCAATAAGTCAACTATGTCTTGATGGGAGAAAATATGCGCTTTAGGGGTGGAGCGGGCGGGATTAGACTTGGATGGGGAATGATGATAAATGAAGGAAATTGGTGACTCAAACAAGAGAAAGCGCATGGCATGCATACTTACTAGAAGAAACGCTTCACAGAGAGTTAACATTGGTTAAAACATGATATAAAAACTTTTTGATGAAGCTTGTTTGATCTTTTATCATGGAATGGATGAGATGCAATGCTTCTTTTCAAAGAAATACAAATGAGATATTGATGTAAAAAAGCGAGGCCTTGGAACACCTTGAGTTTGCAAATGAGTGAGGTAAACTTTTCCAAAAAAGAAAGATTACTTTGCAAGAACACCTCGTCTCTCATCACAACATTTTGTGCAATGAATGGATGAAAACATTATGATACATACATGATGAAAATGAAATGCATGAAAGCATGTTCACTTGAAAAGTGTGATTATTCTAAAAGTTTTTTTTTTTTTTTTTTTTTTTTTCGATGTTTTCTTTTTATGCAAGGCGAAATATGAAATGTCAATGCATTTTTGGATGATGAATGATGCAAGAATGATGCTTCTTTCAAAATGAATGATTAATTTTTTTAAATGTATTGTTAGGAAATCTGATATATTAAATTCCATGTAATGTAAGGATTGTTATTTAACTAAAATATTATGTCACTCATTTATCTTCAGCGAAGCAACAACACCTAACTAGGTGAACTTTAGTATTTTTTAATCTCTATAATGTTTTGGTTAGGCCCTTGCACATATATAAAACTCTCTTATTTTTAATCATTTCATCTTCAACCTCCAACCTTCAACCCAGCTTCATCACCACCTTCATTCCCTTCCTTTCTCTCTTCTTCATCTCTTCACCACCTTCATTCCCTTCCTTTCTCTCTTCTTCATCTCTTCACCACCATATAACCCAAAAATGTTGGAATTTGTAGCATAAAACCAAGTGAAAGGATTTGGGGATTTTAGAATTAGGGTTTTATTGTATTGCACATAAACAAATTTTGGGTTTCAATAATTGGAAAACATGGAGATTTGAAATTTGAGATTTTGCACATATGAAATTAGGAGCATAATATGTCATAAAAAAAGTGGTGTGGTGGTTGTGGTGTGGGTGAGAGAGGGAATATAATGATTGTGGTCATTGTGGTGTGGTTGAGAGAGAGAGGAGAGTGGTTGTGGTGGTGGTGGTGGTGGTGTGGTGGGGTTGGTGTGGGTGAGAGAGAGAAGAGAGTGGTTGTGGTGGTTGCCGGCAAAGGGTCACCGGAGATTGGGGTGGTTGGTCATGGAGATAAGAGAGAGGTGAAGTTGCGAGAGATGATGATGTGGATGTCAAATAGTTATGATTTAAAAAAAAGAAATAAATTTAAAAGCCACATTCTGTTAGTCAACTGTAACATTTGACAAACAGAAGGACTTATATCAAAACAGTTGATTTTGCAAGGACTATTTACTAAAAAAAATTACAGGGACATAAACCAAAACACGCTATATTTACGGGGTCTAAAACATATTTAAGCCATCTATCTATCTATGTAATTGTAAAGGATGATTTAAAGGCTGACGTGTACGTACGTATGTACTAATAGACGACGGTACATGCTTTAGTAGTAGGACCAATTACCAATTGGATGTTTCTATAGCAAAGTGATTTGCATAATTAACAAAGTTTGAAAATCATAAATACATGATGAAATATAGAAGGGTTTTTTCTTTTGGACCCCCACCCATTCCCCTAACACTCCCACCCACCGTGTGAAAATACTAAAATACCCCTGACTCTTTATAAAATCACAATTTCTTCACACAATTGGTCATACCTACGTTTGACCACCTTCACTCGCATATACGCCAGCTTCGACGTATATACGATCAGCCCAGAAATCAACCAATCGTATATACCCCACCAGACTCCTATATATACGATTTAACACTTTTACTCACCGTATATACCCCTATTCAGGCGTATATACGATTAGCAGAAATTCATCCACTCGTAAATACGCCAGCAGACCCTATATACGACGAAGAAAAAGTAAGCATCGTATATACACTGCTTTGATGTAAATACGATGAGCAATTTTTTTTTTTTTTAATTTTTTTTTTTCTTCGCCATGCGTCCTGGTAGGCATAGAGGAGACGTGAGGTCTCTCCGATCGAGAGAGATAGAGAGTCATCTCATCGCTCCGAGTACGAGGACTCGGACGCTTAATCGGCTCCATGCTTCAAAGACGAGACAGAGACGAGCACGGCTGAGCCACCGAGTATGAGCACGAGGCGGTGAGTATCAACTCGAGCCACCAAGATGCTCGGCCATTGGAGCTTTCTATCTCGGGGATTACCCGCAGCAGACGCAGCAGGAGGATTAGCATAGGGGAGGCCGGTTTCTCGGATATCATTCCCACTTACTCCTCGATATCATCCACGGATCCCCAAATGATCCCCAACCTCTTCATTACCATCCCCACCTCCCGAGTATCAAAGAAGCAGCGACCAGTGTCGATGCTTATTACTCGACCACCCATGTCCGAGTATCATGAGGTGCCTCAAAGAAGATGTCGGGAGAGCCTCGGCGATGATCGGGAGGAGCCTCGGGAGAGAGCCTCGGCCTCTCTTTTTCACCGACTTGGCGGATCATGTCTGCAGCTCTATACTCGTTGACCGTAAGTTTTGCATTTTTGCTTAAATAATTTATTTAAGTCACATAGTATGCACTTTTTGCTTACATTATTTATTTATTTTTATTTCGTGAGTATCGTGTGTTGTCAAAGTATGGGCTCATGGCAACAAAGTCCATACTAGACTCCATCTTCATTACCCCGACCTACTACAACAAGCACCACCGTGGTCGTGGACTCCAGATTGGCCCCACTTCTCGGGCCATCGCCACGCCCACGAGAGACCATGAGTTCTTTGTCGGCTTTTATTGAGAGATGGCACTCGACACTTCGTCATTTCACTTGCCATTTGGTGAGATGACGATCACACTCGATGACGTCCTTGTCACTGCACCTTCCCATCCAGGGAACTATGCCACACCTCCCGCCCTCACCGTTAGCTCGGAGTTTGCCACACACTTGCGAGACATATTTGGGTGTGTCACGGGTTGAGGTCGCTAACAACACCCGTGGGGTCCATATTACGACTTCAAATGGTCGGGAGCGGGTTTATGAGCGTAACTTGGAGGAGGGGGTGACATCACGATTCTTTGTCGGGGGCTTATCTCGCTTCGCCTTTCCGACTACTGATATCTTCACCACGAAGACCGGAGAGAGTGGCCGAGGCTAAGTGGTTGATCTACCGGATGATCCGAGTCCGAGGTTCTTGGAGGCTATGCATGGGGTGCAGTGCACTAGCCGCCATGTATGAGTCCTTGAACACTGCGTCTTTGAGGACTACGCAGCAGTGTGGGAGGGTATGCCACCTATTTCGTATACATTTTAACTTCTTGTATTTTTGTTAAATCGCACCGACTTTTGGTAAATTTTTGTGAATTAAATATGTTCTTTATTTTTGCATTTGTGCTTGGATTATGTGGTATTTCCCGGATGGTGGATAGGTTGCCGGTCATATCCCGGTGCGGAGCCACTACCGGGCGCTACTGGAAGAAGAAGTCGACCACCAAGCTCACCACTACAGAGGATGCTTGATGAGCCGAGGCGGAGGATGTCTGCGGCGACCATTTGAGGAGGACGGTGGTAGTAGACCGCTGAGCGATCTCCTCTACAGAGGCTTCATCACCGGTGACTTCGAGTTCCTTACATGCCCGATAGGTGCTCGCGACGGTTTGGGTACAGCAGATCATCCCGCGTGACCTCTCCGATGGTCGTCCGAGTCATCCGATCGCGTGTTTGGGATCGCCCACTTCATGGCATCTGTGGAGGACATCTTGCGCTACTACTCGGGTTGCTCGTGGCCGATCGATCGGTGCGCGTAGGTACTTACGGTGCAAATACGTCCGGCTTCTATCCCCGCAGTATTACCGCCCACCATCACCTGAGCTCACCGACACACCTCCCGAGATACGCTACGACGATCATGACCGGATTAGGGAGCTTGTGAGGGCTTGTAGAGAGGGATTCGTGGATTTGGCGACATCGCGCATGGCGATCCGGCGTGTCGGACAATCCATAGGTGGTGGTGGGGATGGCGAAGACCGGATGACGTGGTCAGGGAGCTTAGACGACGGGGGCGAGGGCGAGGGGGACGCCGTTAGTCATTTTTATTTGTTTTTGATGTATTTGATATTATTTTGGCACTTTATTATATTATTAACTTTTTTTCGGATGTTTTATTTATTTTACGAGTTTCCATAAATTTTTGATTTCATTGATTCGATAAAACAAAGTTACACAAGCGATAAAACATAAACAACTGAATAAAAATAGATGATAAAATGAAAATACAATATAAACTAACGAGTTGGTGGAGTTAATCGTTCGAAGGATCTCAAATGACGGTCCTTCTTCCGGTTTCGACGTCTGAGATGAATGTAACTCCTCCATTTAATTGTAATATGAATGGACATCATGTCTCTGGACGTCATCCTCACTTTGCTTGACATCCATGGTAGACCAAGAAATACCTCCACTAGTCGTTTGGGTTTCCGATAAACGATACGAAGTATCTCATGTTCGCTGTTCTCTGGTTGAACCATCTCATGAGAGTTTCGCTTAAGAGCGAAAAATGATATATCGTGTTTTAACCTACACGAAACAACATCTCTCCCATCGAAACTTATACCATCATCTTTCAAGATGATACCACGATGATCAACAAACCCCATATTAGAATGAACAAGAGTGAGGAAGAAGGCTCGTAGTATGACATTAGCGAAGCTGCATCATCTTCACTTGTGATGTGTGAGAGAAGGAGGAGTGAGTATTTGAATTTTTGGTGTGAAAATAGTGATGGTGGGAGTGAGTATTTATAGATGAGGTAAAAGATTATCAACCGTTGATTTTGGCGTGCAATCTACACCGTTGATCAACTTTGAACGTTAAATCATGAGCGTTAAATTTTTTTACAAATTTAAAAAAACAAAATTTAAAGTAAGCATCGTATATATATCAATTGGGACATATATACGATGAAGTAGTTTAACTCATCGTATATATGCTTCTGAAGAAGTATATATACGATTGGTGGTTACACCCGACCAATCGTATATACTTCTTCGTGATATATATACGATGAGTTAAAACTACTCATCGATATATGTCCCAATTTTTATAAAAAAAAAAAAAAATACATGACAAAGGGCATTTTGAGGATTGCGTTTTGGGTGGGGGTGTTAGAGGAATGGGTGGGGGTTCAAAAGAAAAAACCCAACATAGAAATGCACGATCCAATTAAAGATCCAAAACCTCTTAGAATAGCAAGAAACCAACATCGATCTACAAAATCACGTAGACAAGCAAAAAAGTCAAGAACATTTTAGGATAAAAGAAAAATATAAAAGGACTAAATTGAAAGCCGTGCTAATATGTGCAACACACAAAAATGTCCTTGATCAAATTAATGCATAATATGCATTTAATTAGGTTCGTGCTAATATACTCAACAAACAAAAATGTCGTTGATCTCAAATGATTGTCAACGTGTTCTACTTTATATATACTACTCCCTCTATTTCGCAATATATGTCGTTTTTTTGACAGTAATTTTATTTCATTTTACTTGTCATTTTCAAAGTATAATGCATCATTAATTAACTATGGAAGTAGTTAATAACATTTGTCTCAACGGGTGCTTTAGATGCCTCAAACGACCAAGTTTGGATGGACCCTATGGGTCAATTTGATTCGCAAATGTTTGGTGAACACCGGAAAACACAAGGAAAACAATTTAAAATTTATTATAATTCTCTTTATGCAGTTTATAATGATTTTATATAACATATATTATAATATAATTAAAAAATTACAGTAAAAATAATATGAGGGAGAGGGTGATAAGATCTAAAATAGATCTATAAGATTAGGATCTAAAAAATTGGCAAAATATATTATTTCTCCCAACAAACTCATGAACAAAACTCAACAACACAAAAGGAAAAAGACACAAAACTTACTTGAAAGGGAAGAATACAAAATGTGGAGAAGATAAAAATGATGTTGGAGATTGATGATCACCACACCCTTCTTGGAAAGGTGATAAGATCACACTATCCTTAGGCTCTCCTAGCCTCAAGGAAGTGAGCTATGGTTCTCATCTCAAGAACCAATGAGAATCTTCTAGAAGAACCTCACCATCACAAGCATGGACTAGCCCTCACCACACTCTAGGTATTTTGGCTCTCAACTTTGCTAACATGAGACAAGTGATTTCTGTTGAATTTTTCTCACTTTTGCTTGTTTAACCTTGCAGGAATTGTATCAACAACTGAGGGAAGGTGCAACTAATACAAAGCTCAGCTTCTATTAGCCCAACCCAGTGATCTGTTGAAGTGCTGCCAAACAAATATTATTGGTGGGTCTTGCGCACCCGAACCGATTGATAGACGCGCGGGTCGTGCTTGACCCGAGGTATTTAAACGGCAAATTAGGTTTCTGCCTCAGAAACCCAAGACTCTCTCTCACTCTTTCTTGATTCTCCGACCCTCTCTCTTCTTCTGAAACCCTAGCTGGGCTGTCGCTCTCACCTCCGGTGATTGAAGCTTCAATCCAGCTTAGTTTCAGGTCTATGATGATAAACGTTGATGATGAACTAAAACCCCTTTGGTTTTAGCCTGAAACGAACCGATCTGAGACCTAGATTGCTCCTTCTCACTTCGCGATGACCGATGAGTTTCAAACCCTAGTTTGTTCTGAAACTCTTGATTACTTTAATCAATCGTTCAGAAACAAAACCTAAGGTATAGAAATCTTCCTTCTTTACAGTATTCTTACGATTTTACCTTCGATGCTTTGAAACCCAAAAACCCTAATTTCTGTGTTTCACTTGATTTGCAGGTAAACAACACACAACTTGGTTCTCAGTACTCAAGAAAGGTAGAATCTCACACCTCTCTGTGTTCTTGACTGTATCTTTCTTTTAACTGAACAAACCCTAATTTTGTATGTTGATCTCTGTTTTTTATGCACACTGTGAGCTCCAACTTTGAGACTCAACCCAGAACACTACTGTTAACACGTTTTCCAGAAACCCTCACAAGGTAAACAACTTCCCTCAAACTCTTTCCTTTTCTTCCTTTGTTTCAGTCACAGAAAAACTTTTCTAACACTGTTCTTTCTTGTTTGTGAGGTACAATCACCCTTTGATTGCACAAGCAGAAACCAGAAACTAATGGTAGAAGATGAAGATAATAGGAGCACACGGTTAAAGGGAGTAAAGTAGAATAGCAGTAGTATAGAAACTCTTAGAGTAAAAACATAAACTGTAAACTTTTATTCATTGTATCTGTTTGTATGTACATGTGTGTATTTATAAGCTGTTGCTAGAATATAGCTGTTAGAGTTGGTTGTTATTTAGCTAACAACCAAAGTTTGTTACAATAACAAACTAGAAGTAGTTAGGTTAGTTACTAACCGATTTAGCTCTGTTTTGTTATGTAAAGCCAACGGCTATAAGCACATGTTTTAATTAGAATAGGGTTTTGATTACATTTCAACAATTTCATTCAACATAGAAGTTCTAACTATTACATTAGAGTTTCAAGTACTTATATTGTGGACATATGGATCCAAGGCCCACAACTAAAGTCTAAGAGAAATACAAAACAAGGCCCAAAGCCACAAACTAAGCTACTAAGGCCAACATGACTCAATTAAAAGTGTCTTACAATTTATTGAAATAAAAACAAACCATAGAAAATACTAGAGTTGGTTATCTAGATATTCCCTACTATTTACATGGTTACCTTCAATGTGTTTTTGTCTTAATGATTAGGTTGAGCACATTGAAGTATATTCCCTTGAATTCTTGTTGACTTTTTTAGTATTTATCTTTATGATCTTCATCCAAGCTCCATACATGTGGGCTCACATCAGAGGGAGAGGGTAAAATAGGTCATGATATGAGAAAATATATAATAGAAATGAGAGGTAGAGGGAGAGAAAGGAGAAAGGCTGGAGCGATGTGCTTATTGGGCGTTTGTGTTGAAAATAATAAACTATAGACATTTATTAATTTAAAAGAACGAATACACAGTGAATCACAACTAAAAATATAAATTAAATAAAAGAATACATATATACTAAAATACGACTGTAGATAAGTATCTACTATAGCACAATATCAAAAGCGAAAGACGGACATGTGCGGTTTACACCGACGCCATTTTGAAACAAGCTATCGGTATGGAAGGCCGTTATTCATAAAGAAGAGCCTCATATTGTCATCCAAATGTCTCCCTTCAGAATAGATCTCAAGACATTTTCCGACTTAGAATTCAGGCGAGATGCAAAGAAAACTCAAACTAAAACTCAAACTTCAATAAAAAGACAAAGTGCACGACTAATTGCATTGAGTTGATTCAACTCAATGGGTATTAACTAATTTCTTTTTGACTCAACTCAATTAAAATTATTACAATAGAATAATCAAATTATATGTGTGTGTCGAAAAAAACAAATTACATGTGGTCTTCACGTGATTCCTTAAAAGTGCATGCTATGTGCCTTTCTATTTTGTACTCTTCTCGTTTCCTTTGCTGTAATGAACTCTTTTTTTTTTGGATTTAGGGTAATAACAAACCTTAAATATAATATAATGGGCTAATGTGTATTGCCAACTAACTGCAGCCTAATGGTACATGAAAAAAAGTGTTTGTTTTTCCCACACCCCCTCCTACTCAAAACACACCCTATAAGGGTGTGAAAAGACCAAAAGGCCAATCAAAACCTCTTTTTTTTTCACGAAATTTCACTTGTTCGAACACAGGCATTCGAACAGGTTCGAATAACATCGTTCGTGTGTGTTAAATCTTGACTTCACACCCTCTTGTGCGTAATTTCACCTGTTCGCATGGGGTCATGTCGCATGAGGGTGTTCGAACACCCTATTTTATTACGAAAAATGGACTCTCACACCACATTCACCTTTTTACCTGTCGGTTGACCTCAACCGAATATATTCGGTTGCCCATCCCCGAATCGGTGAAAACACGCACTCAACTTAAGGGTATTTTTGGAATATTTGGAGTTAAGGGGTGTGAAAGAGTAGGAGGGGGTGTGGGAAAAGCAAAACCCAAAAAAAACCTTGGCCCAATGAAAATCCATTCGAGTTAGAAAAATAAGAGAGCATAAATTTTCTTTTCGTCTCTCCATCTATCTCATCTATCTGAAATGTAGAAATTCAGTATCAATGGACCATCTAACATTGAATCCTCTAACTTTCTTTATCTTTAGGCAGAAATACGAGTAATGTAGTAATTTAAAATGGAGAGAGAAAACAAATAAGAGAGAAATAGAGAGAAAGTTAGATGATCCAATGTTAGAGGATGTATTCCCACAAAAGGTACTAATAAATGTAGAATTTTTTTTGACTTCCCATATGGAAATCGAGATTTTTCATTGTTGTATTTTTTTGTTGTTTTCATTTCCAAGACGGTTTTTTGTTCGAATTCCACTTCCAAGATTCAAATTTGAGACTTTGAGGCGGAATTTGAACCAACTACTGTTTGGATCAACCGTTATTAGTTTTCATCGATGTGTTTGATGAAATCTCATCCGAACATACGTTAGTAATTACAACACATTTTATAGTTAGTTAATTTAATTTTTTTGATGAATTTCAAATGCCACATTGTAAGTTGTAACTATCACTTTTTATTATCTTGATAAAGAAACATGGGGGGATTTTGTATAAACAGGGAGATCTTGTAATAATCACTCACATCACAAACACATGTATCCGTACGAAAGATGAAAATAAAAAGGGTTTCACCACGTATAGAATAGGTCAAAAAACACAAATAACAAAAATAAGAAAGCTGTGTCCAACAATGGACCTACTCTTCAGTAGTACAGTGAATAACACTGAAATGAAATGATCATTTTCTATTCATTTAGAAATAAGTTGCATGTGTGGACTGTGGAGGACTATACACTTACTTTCTCCCACATTCCTAGTAGCATCAATATATCAATCAATATTATGTTACTATCATTAAAATCATTGCTCCATAAGGTGATCCAGTTGAAACTTGAAAAACACCCCCTCTCTCTCTCTCTCTCTCTCTCTCTCTCTCTCTCTCTCTCTCTCTCTCTCTCTCTCTCTCTCTCTCTCTCTCTCTCTCTCTCTCTCTCTCTCTCTCTCCCTCCCCTACACAGCACCTGCTGATTTTATCCCCTTCCTTCCTTTGACTTTTAACACTTTTATATGATATGCGCTCCTTTCCTTTCACCTCCTTAACCTTTACATAAAAATAATTAATTAATTTAATACCACAAAATTACATTTTTCTTAATACTTTTCTCTTTTTTCATCACCTCACTTCCAACTCACTAAATTTGGGACAGGTTAACCCAATTACCCAATGTGTCCTTCTCTAGTCTGCCTTTTTTTTTACTCTTAATAGGAACATTATGATATTTAATTTCCTATTTTAATTCCTTTGACCAATAAGAACACATATATGTATTATTTTCCTTAATTCGTTTTTGAAAACCACTTTACAATGCAGATCAGCTAGCATCGAATAAGAGAGAGTTCGTACGTGGAAATGGCTATCATTGAATCAGTCGTAATTGTGATATAAGTATATGTCATCGACCAAGCTAAGCAAATCGTTATCTAACTAAAAATATGTTCTAACAACTTCTCTAATACTGGTATATATAACTTGCTAACTAACTCTAGCTAATTGCTAGTTGACCTTAATTGTCGTAGACTAACTCATTCGTTTTTTTGTTACCATGTTATTAGTAACAAAAAATATCAGATAGGATCATTATCAATACCTAATCCTCATCGAACTTAACATAGTGCATATTTTCTAGTTAATGCTGAAATCAAGGTAATTAAAATCGGATCGGACATTGCATAGATTATTTAATATTTTTTACATTATATACAGAATAAAAAGCAAAAAAATATAATATGACATCATGACATTATAATATTCAATAACCATAGCTACTACAATGTAAATATTCTCATAATAATATTACTGCACATATTTATTTTTAATTTTTTTGATTTATTTCATCAATGTAATTATAAATATGATAAAAAGTATCTCATATACCAAAAATCAACATCATTTATCATTTTTTTCAAAAATCAGCATGATATACAATTTTTTAAGAAAAATAGATTAAATCTGGTTTCCTGTCCAGTTGGTTTTTGGCCGATTTCTTGTCCGGTTCCTGGTTTTTGGTTAGTTATTCGGTTTCGTGTTTTCATGTTGGTCGGTTCTCAAGTTCAACTGGACCGGATAGGGGTTCGGTTCCCGGATAAACAGATCGAGTCACTTGGTCGTGTTCAGTTTTGATAACCATGACTGAAAGTATCCTAATTTATGGCATTTTAAGCACCCTACATACTCCTTGTTGAAAATATGTCTACCTTTACCTCTACATCGTCTTGCGTTGTTGCGACCTCTCCCTCTTGATAGGCCTTTGCTAAAACTTGATACTTTTAAAACTCGTTCCCCCTCTTAATGACCCTTCATTCTTTGTTCATGCACCAATAAACTCCTTTAGAGTTCATCAATGGACATCTTTGTGATTATAAGAATCTTCTCATTTATCACCACCTCAACTTTTTCACCATGCATATTCATTTTATGCTTAAATACGTTTTTGCCCCCTGCAAATAGGGGGTGTTTTGGTTTTACCCCCTGCAATTTTTTTTTTTTTTTTTGTAAAAAGCCCCTTGCAAAATACCAAAATTTTGGCGTTACTCATACATTCTTTCTGCGCTGTAAAAAAACATACGTGTCACACAATAATCTGATTTGGCATTTATGTTTCATTTTCTTTTATTTTAATGGATGACTAGATATATAAATCAGAAATTAAAAAAACACAGAAATAGAATTACAGAAATTAAAATTAACAAAAATCAGAAAGTAAAAGAAATAGAAAGTAAGAGAGTGAGAGAACGAAGGAACATAGAGCATTGCAGAGAGAAACGCAGAGAGAATAAACAGAGAGAAACGCAGAGAGTGAGAAACGAAACGAAGGAAGAAGAAGAAAAACGCGAGAGAAATCATCAACGAAGACGAAGAATCGCCGGAATTTCTGTTCCAGTAAGTGTTTCTCTCTTTGATTTCGTTCGTTGATGTGTTTTAGGTGTTTCTGGTTAGGGTTTTTGAGTTGAGGTGAGGGTTTGCAAAATGCATGTTGTAATGGGTTTTTTTTGAATTGTTTGGGTTATTTGAATTGTTTCAGTTGTTGTTTGGAAAATGAAAGTTCTGATTGTCACTGTATTGGGACCACACGTGTGGTTTGTGCTTTGTTTGTGTTGTTTATTGTAGTTTATCTGTTATTGGACTATTAGGGACCACAATGTGCTTTATTTGACTCATTTGGGACCTCCTTTAATTCTCCATAACAGTTGTTGTGTATTTAATATACAGAAGACTGAATTTTGCCTTGGTAATGTTACCCTTTTTGACTAAAAACAGTTATTTTTGTACTTAACTTTGTTGACTGAACTTTGTTGAGGGGGCTTTTCCAAATTCTTTAATATTTGAGGGGCCTTTTTCAAAATTTTTGATATTTGAGGGACCTTTTATTTTTGCAGGTATGAGTTTCAACATCATAATTAACCATGGAGGTAGGTTTGAAGTCAGGGAAAACAAAGGGCTATAATGGTGGGGATGTTCTTTGCGCTGCAACATCAAGGATGTTGACAAATGGAGCTTCTTTGAAGCTGTTGACATTGTTAGAGACTTAGGCTACAAAGAAGAGTTTCTCCTATGGTGGATGTCTGATTCACCACACTACTTAGGTGGATACAGGTCACTTAAGGTAGACAGAGATGCACTCCAATGTGCTGATTTTGCAATCAAGCACAACTGTGACATACACATCTATGTGGAATCACTTACTGGGGAGAAGATTGAAGGAGAAGGCAGTGGCAAGGGCTTAGAGGAGGATGGTGAAGGAGCTTCTGAGTCTGAGTCTGAATCTGAATGTGAAGATGGGGCTAAAGGGGTTCATTTTGATGACAGTGAAGAAGAAAGGGCACTTGGAATTGAGGATGGATTTCAACCTGAGGTACCTGCACCTGCTCAACAAGTTCCTGCTGAAGCTGAGGTACTTGTACCTCCTCAACCAGAGGTATTTGTACCTCCTCAACCAGTACTTGCACCTTCTAAAGGAAGAAGGTTTGGTCTACTCGTAAGCTTATTTCTCCTGCAAAAAGAGCTGCAGCAGGTATAACTTTACAGGCATCAAGTGATGAAGATGGTGACTATGAAATGGAAGATAATTATGAGAGTGAGGAGTTATATAGCACAGCTTCAGAATCTGATGAAGATGTAGATGGTGGTATGAGGTACCCTGTTTTCAAGAAAGAAGAATTAAATAAGAACTATAAATTCAAGGTTGGGTTGAAGTTTAAGTCTATTGCTCAATTTAGAGAGGCTATGTTGGAATATGCTGTATTAAATGGTAGGGAATTAAAGTACAAAAAAAATGATGGAGATAGGGCAAGGCTAGTGTGTAAAAATGAATGTGGGTATGTGGCTTATTGTAGTCAAGTGGGTAAGACCCACACGTATAGGTTAAAAACATACAATGGTAAGCACACGTGTGGGAGAGTTTTTAACAATAAAAATGCAAACTCAAAGTGGGTAAGTAGACTTGTAACTGAAAGGCTTCAAACAACAAACAATGTTAAAATAGCTGAAGTAATGGCAGAGATTAGAAAGAAGTATGCTACTGGTATCACTGTGAATCGGGCTTGGAAGGGAATCAAGATTGCAAGAGATATTGTGGAAGGGGATGCAGATAAACAATATTCTCAGCTTTGGAATTATGCTGCTGAGCTTCTTAGGGCAAACCAAGGTAACACATGCAAAATCAATGTTGATAGAATACCACCTACCTTGCAACCCAGATTTGGGTCTTTCTACTTTTGTTTCAATGGCACAAAGAGAGGATTCAAAACTGCATGTAGGCCTTTTATTGGGGTTGATGGATGCCATTTGAAGACAAAATATGGGGGACAACTCTTAATAGCTGTTGGAAGAGACCCAAATGACCAATATTATCCATTGACATTTGGAGTTGTTGAAACTGAAACAAAAGATTCATGGAGATGGTTCTTGACATTGCCTTTGGAGGATATTGGTCAAGAAAGTAGATGGGTTTTCATATCAGATCAGCAAAAGGTATGGTTCTTTTACACTTACTGCCATTGACTTTTTTTCTTCTTTTTTTCTTCTTATTTTGTTAAATTCATTGTATAGGGTTTGGCAAGAGGAAGGCCTAAACAACCACTTAGACCCAAATTGCCAATAAAAAAGGATATCAAAAAGGGACCTGCAAAACAACCTGCACATGCTGCCACTGTGCAAACTTCAGATGCTGCCACTGTGCAAACTTCACATGCTGCTGCTGCTGATGGGGTAGATGATTATGGAGGTGACTTAACCCAAGACTCAACAACAACAACAACAACATCTCCAGTGGTCATAGACAAACTCAACAAGACTCTACAAGGTGTTTCAAGGATAGAGAAGAATGTTAAGTACATTGTTGCCAAGTACAAGTTGTTTCAAGATTAGGAGTTTTAGTATTTTGGATTTAGTATTTTGGAAATGTAATGACAGTTATTTCTATTTTGGTTGACTCTATCTTGTAATGACCTATATGATAGTATCTTAGTATTTTGGAATCGTATTGGCCTATGACTGCCTATATGACAGTATCTTAGTATTTTGGAATCGAATTGTGTATCTTGTATTGACCTTAAATTATGCTTGTTAAATTATTTGTGTATCTTGTATTGGCCTTCAATTATGTCAAATGGCATATATTAGTATTTTGGTTAAAATGTGTCTTCAAATTGCAGTTCAGCTTCTACACAGAACAGGAGTAAAGTCAAAAAAATAAAAATTTGCAAGGATTTTTTCCTTAATAAAACATTTTGCAGGGGGTAAAACCAAATTACAACATATTTGCAGGGGGTTAAACCAAAACACAACATATTTGCCGGGGGCAAATTCAATATTTTAACTTATACTTTCTGCATCAAACTTTGTTCAATTTGTGCTTCAACTTTAGCAGTAACCCAGAATAAAGAACGAACCACTCCAAATTACAAAACAACAACAGTAGCATTAAACCACAAATTCATTAATAACTTCATTCATATGTTACAAACACTAATCATATAAACCATAAACTAGAATTACATGACATTAATTACCCTTATTGAAAGCAACATACACAACAAACACAACCCATGAAACAATCAACAGAAATTGAAGCCCTTGAGACCTAGATGTTAAACCCCTAACCCTTTCCCTCTCATTGGCCAATTTTGATTTCAGTTTTTCTTTCTCTTTGGTCCCTACTTCAATTACTTTCTCTGCATAATGACAACCTTTGCAGATCTGGTTTTGTGAAGACACTGCACAACTTGTTTCCATTGAAGGACCATTTCTAAATTGGAAATGTTTGTCACTAACTTGGTCATCTCACACAAATAATTTGCAACTGTTTTCTAACATCTGAAATTGAACAAAAACAGTTACGATTTTAAAGTGAGAAGAATAATAATGTATAACACAATAACTTAACACCATACCCAGTGGATGCATTTCCAATAAGGGCGCCCAGGGTTTTCTATAGATCCAGAAATGTAAAACTTCATCGTACTTCCACAAGGACACACCGGTAATCGTCTTCTGCGAATGGATGCATTTGATGAAGAACTGAAACCTTCAGTGTGGGCATTCGTGGAGAAACTGAGAATGAAAAAGAAGAAGAGAAGAAACAGAGGAAGAAGAAGGAAGAAGAAGGGGATTTAGGGTTTTTTATAAAACCCAATTATTAATTGATGACGAGGCCAGCCCATTGGGCAATTAAAATAAAAGAAAATGACATATAAATGCCAACTCAGATTATTGTGTGACATGTATGTTTTTTTTTAACGCCTGAGTAACAGAAGGAGTAACGCCAAAATTTTGGTATTTTGCAAGGGGTTTTTTACAAAAAAAAATTTTGCAGGGGGTAAAACCAAAACACCCCCTATTTGCAGGGGGCAAAAACATATTTAAGCCTTCATTTTATTTGCAATCGCAAGAGTTCTTGCAAAATATTCATTAACAGGTTCTCCCTGCGCCAGCCCAAAAACTTCAAATTGGAGCCCAAATTAAAACTTCAAATTCTCTTCTTAAAGCTTGTAATTGAGATCTTTTAACCTTTGTTGATCGTTGATATATTTGTTTCATAGAATCCTAAGAGGCCTTTGAGGATTATTTATCCCAGTTTGTTTCCACGATGCTTTTTGCCAATAGGTTGGAAGAGATAGTTATGTGCTTTTAAATCCATGAGTTTGTTTTCCTGTACATGTTCTGGTAGAGCCACAACTCTCCATGTTGCTTCAGTATTCTTTGAAATGCAAAAGATCTTCATGAGCATGGCTTAGCTAGTGATCAAAATGGTTGTCGAATTTGGGATTGTCTCCTGCACCAAGTTCTTGTCGTTCTTCGATCGCGTTCTTAAATTGCCATTATTCGTTCTTCTTGCTTGCTTTATTGCTCACACCCATGCTTTCTTGCTCACACTCATGTTTTGCAATTACTATAGGGTTTCAAGTCTCTTTTTCAAGCTCTAGATACCAAATGTTGATTCTAGAGGGTAAATTTCAAAAATTGATTTCATATTGATTTAATTCCTTTTATTTTATCCGCGAATATTCATTTAACTATCCGCTTTGTGCCCGAAAGACTTTTTATGTGGGTACGAACTTTTTTGCATCTCTAGATTAAAAAGCTCCAATATACCAACTGTTCCAGATCGGGATGAGGTTTAGTATCATATTGGGCCAACTTCGAGTCCCATTTTTGGCTACCTGTTAATTAAAGGCCATGCAGACCAGTTTGATCTAACAATCAAGATCACCTCAGGTTGCATTGCACAGTCATGATTCCGATTTGATCCCCACTCTTAACTGCTTAACTACATTATCACATCAGATTTCCCATGCACTTTTCACGAGCTTGTCCGACTATCCGCCAGCTTGTAGGACTCTCTCACTAGTGCAAAATCAGGAAAAGAATTAGACATTTAAAGTCACACGCTCAGATGCCTGACTTGATACGTAGAGGCGCGTGTGTTTAAGTCAAGCGTAAACCGGCCTGACTTCAAAAGTGAAAACTTTTAACAATCTAAGACAGGTTGATATATCGCGTGACTTCAAAAGTATTACACTTTTAACAATCTAAGACAGACTGGTATATCGCGTGACTTCAAAAGTCTTAAATAATAGAAACCTAAAAATAACGCTCTCTAGAACGCGTTCTCCTCAAATTTCGAACGTGAGCTTCTCTTCCAAGCTCACTCTTAGAACTTGCGCCTCTTCCCCGCTCATGTCGCCTCTCCTCTCCTATTCATTTCTTCTTCACCATCCCCATCGCTCTCTCTGCTCACTCTCCCCATCGCTCTCTCCTCTCCCACTCATCTCCTCTTTTGCTTTATTGTTAATCAATGTTTCAACCAATTTAGGGTTTCAACAATCATTAGTTGTAGGAAAACTCGAGAATAGGGTGTTGAGGAGAAGCCTAATGTTAATTAGTGTTTGAATGATTTTAGGTTCACGAAAGAGGAAATTCGGGGATGAGGATGGCCGCCATCAAGATTTCCGTAATCAAATGGAAGCTTCGCGAAGAGGAAATTCGGGGATGAGGATGGAAGGGATGAATTCGCTAGCAAAGGGAACGACTTTTGCGTAATGCTAATGGGTTTTCGAGGGTTCCGTGGCGATTTTCCTGCTGGTCCCAGTGGTCCTCTCAGCGAGAATTCACCGACCACTGTTGAAATGAGACCTCACAAACACTCTAGGGTTGATGGGGTTGGTAGTGCCAATAATGTTAGGCATGCGCAGTTGATCGGAGATGCGTTGAAGAAGGCCTTTATTCACTTCGTTAAGTTAATCAATGAAAATCCTCTTGCGGAAGAATAGTTACTTGGAGAATGGAAAGCAAGCCGGCTTGATGTCTTGCTTGCGGCGATGCGTGGTTTAGTACAGTTTGAATTCATCTCTTTACGATTGTTTCTTATTTATCTGTCTTGTTTGAATTTATTCACGACATCAAAAGCTAGTCTGTCAAAAACATTAATAAAATTATTTTGCATTACTATATATACACTATAAGCATAGCATAACGTACTTGGTACAAATGAAAATGGTTATGTAACCTTACTAACTATTTGGTTTGAGGGAAGGGAGGAGGAGTTTTAATAAAAATTCCTAATTTGGTTGGGATCGGTGGGGTGGGGATGAGGCCATGAGGGGATTCCTCCGAAATTGAGGAATTCGGGGCTTTAATTTTATCAATTGTATTGTCTAAACGATATTTCTCTCCAAATCTTGTCGTTTTACATGTATCACTCTCAAAACCTCTCACACCAGCATTTCTCTCTCTGCTACTTTTGTTAACTTAAGTTGCTCAAAATCGGAAAGTAGCGTATGTACAATGTCGCAAACTCGGTCCTTGAAACATGATGCCAAATTTGGTTCCATGCTTATATTTGATCGCATCAAATTTAGTCGAGAAACATTTGTCATATTTGTGGGTATTTAGAGTTAATTACTCCATAGTCTATAAAGTCTCAATAGGTTTGGTCATTTATGAATTTTACATTTGACCGCATCGAAACTAGTTAGTAAGCTCTTTAAGTTTATCCACTTGTATTTTACATTGTTGATTTCTTTTGTTTATACGGGGTCATTTGCATAAGTTAACATCCTAATTGAATGTGTAATTAAGCTTCTATATTTCGTGATTGTTATACTGTTAAGCTTGTTGGAAGAGCGGTATTTGTGGACTACTTGTAGTTTTATGAAGTTAGTTGGTTGTTTTTGTAGGATTTGATCTACTAGGAACTTGATTCTCTCATGAGATATACTTCGATCTCATGATCTCCTCGTCTCTCGCTTATATGAACCTTAGATTTTAGTTTTTGAATGATTTCCCCCTTTCTTGATTTTGATTGATTTAGGTTTAGTTTAATTCATCTCTTGAATAATTTCTTAATCATTTTTTCTCATAAATTGCTTCAGGTTCAGTGTTTGAGAGGCTGCATCTTTTAGATCAGTACCTTAACAATTCTTTGAGAAACCGAACTCTCTCATGTTTGTGTCGATATACTCAACTTGTTGGACTCTAATCTCATTCCTTCGCATCCAAGGTTTTTTATTTCAAAATGAAAGGTGATTATCATAGGTATATGGTGAATTTAAAATTGGTGATGAAAGAAAATCTGCTACGAGAAACTATGCTCTCTTACAAGGTCGCTTTCGTGTTTTTTCAATTCAATTACTCTTTTTTATCCGAAAGAAAAATGATTTGATTTAATTGTTGATATTAATTTTGTGTGTGTGTGTGTGTGTGTGTGAATCTTGAAGGATATTGCTCAAGCGGATCTTCCATCTACTCATCCTATAAGATTGGGTTTGGCTCTTAACTTCTCTGTCTTCTACTATGAAATTCTCAACCAATCGACAAAGCATGTGCAATGGCTAAACAGGTTAGCCATAATCGATCTCAATTCTTTGTTTATTTGTTTGGTTTGCAATAACTGCTGCTCATATTTATGTGTCTCTTGTGTGTGATCGTGATGTAATTACATTGTTTGTTTCGATTTATCAAGTCCGTTTATTTTTTACTCAAGCAATTATCCCCTTTACTTTGCTCAAATATTTCTTTCTGTTCAACAATTCTTTAGAAAAACATTTATCCTGTTGCATTCTAATTCACAAAGAATGTGTTATAGGCATGTTTGGAATAGGCTTTGACCGATTAGAGGTCCTGCTTTACTTGGTTGTATGTCTCAAAGATGAGAGGTTGGGTTGAAACCGAATTTTTTCTTCTTTCTTCACATCTCTTGTATGTATATATGGCTTGCAGAGCAATCTTTTCTCGATTCTCTAAATATGGGGAAGTTCTTTTGGTTTCACGCTTATTTACACATTTTTATTCTTTCTTTGATCGAACAAGGAAAAGATTGGTAACATAGATCATAGTTATTTCCTATACTTGCTCCATGTAGTTGAGCGGATGTTTGTTTCTATCTTTACTTTTCCTATCTTTACTTTTTCATTCTTTGTTTGTTTTAGCTTTGATGTTTACGTTCGCATGGATTGAGTTTAGGTAAATAAATCGACAATGTACTTAGCGTTTGTTCTTCCGATTTTGAATTTTGTCACAAGGTGTTTGTGTAATTGACTAATTGTATTGTGCAATTTAATCTAATAATCTCATTTTGTATTAAATAAACAAGTATGAATTAAATCGTGTATTAGTCGAAATTTCAATCGGATCCGAATTTATATAGGAACTCAAGCAATTTATGATCGAAATTCTTTTCTCGCTTTCAATAGGTGGAGGTTGTTAATTTATATATAGGAGATGTCTTTCTTGTTCTTTACTAAGACATCACAATTTTTCAAAATTGCGCTTTCACTATGCTATGTTTTTCGCATATATGAGGCTAAGGGAGCAGAAATCCTAATTTAATGTGGATTTCGAATGTGTTGCTCAAAATCAAAAGTCCGAGTTCATGACAATGACGTTGTTTTCATTTTTAGTCGGATTGCTTTGTATGTTAGTTTGGAGAAACTAGAAGGTCACTGTTTAGAAGATTGTGATGAAAATAAGTATTCTTGTCTCGATGAAATCTTCTGTAATATAGATGGGGAGATTCTTATTGTCAAATTTGATTAAAATATTATGTTTAGTTTTTAGAAATGCTATGTTGAATTTGTATGTCGTGATATTTTTAGTTTGCTAATGATATTTTTGAGCAAAATATAATACATTTATTTTATATAGAATATGTATTGCTAGATTTAATGAATTTGATGTGGGGCCAAATTAGTATATACACGGCGATCACCCAAAAGCTAAAAAAGAATTAAAACTTAAATAAACACTTTTGAAGTCAAGATTTAAAATGTATGTCTTAAAAACATAACTTTTAAAGTCAAGCATTTAAAACGTCCGACTTAAAAACATCTTTAAAGTCCGCGCGTGACTTTAAAAAGCTATCCACAGAATACTGGTTTAGAGAGAACACGAGGAATTAAAGTCGCGCGGTTAAAAGTCCGACTTAGAAACAAACTTATGAAGTCGTGACTCGCGCGACTTTAAATCTCCCGACATACTGGAAGTCGCTTATTATATAAGTCACGCGCATGCGCGTGACTTTAAATATCCAATTTGTCTGACTTTAAATCCATTTTCTGCACTAGTGTCTATATATAATTGGACACCTTTATTCACAAGGTACACATTTTTTTCATTTTCTTACACCACTTTCTCTCTCCCTTGTGCCGAATTAAATATTAGAGTGTGTAGGTATCACCAATCCCTTCGGACATCAAGTACAAACCCCTTGAAGTTTCTTTGAGGTATTTTTAATTGGCAAGAAAATTGATTGAGCACAACTGTTTCATGGCTTAGAGAACAAAACAAAATAAAATTAAAGAAGAAAGAAAAGATGTAGTAATTCGTGGAAGTTATATGATAAAGAAGTAAAAATCAAATGAAAACGTCTCTTACACGGCATTTATTTTGAGATAAATCTTAGCTATTTGAGATAAATCTTTACGTTAGTTTCACAGTACAAATTTAACATTAATCACAATTAAAAGTGGGTGAATACATATTTTTTTCACTGAAATTCACGTAAAATTATTTTTTTTTACGGGAACTAGTAACTATACTCCCTCCGTATCAAAATAATAATCTTTTTAGGCAAAGTAAAAAATTTCAAATAATCGTCGTTTTGTCATTCCAATGCATCATTTATCAAATCTTTTCAATTTTACCCTCATTAATTGTTGTAACTTTTCACTAACCAAAGACATCACCAATATGCATTTATTAATTGATAGGGATAATATAGTAAAACTACCATGTTACTTTGTCAATTTATTGTTTTTTTAATTATTTCTGTGGCAAAACCTTAAACGACTATTATTTTGATACGGAGGGAGTAGTATTTTTTTGACAATAAGTTATTGATATTTTTGATTGTTCATTATATGATTTTTTTGGTTACAACATTACAGTATACTAGCAGTATACCCGTGCATACGCACGGGTAACATCGTATTCATTATATATATAGATACAAATAAAATTCAATTACAATAAATCTTTCATTTTGTTATGAAATGAAGTTTAATAACTTTAGTATATTTTCTTCAATTAAGTTTTTTTATCGTTAGGTAATACAATCATCTAATAATAATATATGTAGCTCAAATGACAAATAAATATAAGAAAAATATTTTATCAATAATAAAATTATACCAACAACATGTAACATTTTCTCGTTGCAACACAAAAGTAGAATATAAAATGATTATTCTGTCAATATGTAATGTTCCAAATAGAGAACTAATAGTAATGAAATTATAGCAATAACATATAATTTTTACTCGTTCAAATTAAAAAATAAAATATAAAAAATATTTTTTTGTTAGGTAATTACTAATCATCTAATAATAGTGTAGCTTCATGACAAATAAATATACGAAATACATTTTATTAGTAACAAAATTATACCAACGACATGTAACATTTTTCCGTTGCAACACAAAAGTGAAATATAAAATAATTATTCTGACAAAGAATAACGTTCCACTATAGAGAACTAATAGTCGAATATAGTTGAATGGTATGATAGTGGTTATTTTGATTAAGGAAAATGTTAGATGGTACAAACCATCTCGTACGAAAGCGAAGAAAACCAATAAATTTAAAATAGCAGACTTTGCGTGTTGTGTTATGTGATTCCTATTGTGTACAAAGTTTTTCTGACATTTCTTACCACTGCTATTTGATTAAATACTAGTTTGCAACACCCGTGCCAACACGGGTAAACATTTTTTCATGACAAAAACATTATGATGTTGTCGTAATAGTTTCGAAAACATTATGAGATGTAGTATCAGCAGTCGCGCTTTACCGATCAGTTCTTTCAGTTTTATTTAAATAGTAGTATACGATAACACTAATTATGCATCCAACAGAATAAAATTAATATTAGGTAATAAGTTGAGAACAAATTAGTTCAATTGAAATTTTGGTATTGTACAGTGTAATTTCACTGAAAGAAGAACCCGATATTTATATAGTGATGTGTAGACATTTTAAAAAAAAAGATTTACTGATCGACCTTTTTTATTTATTTTTAAAACGACGGTCTATAGTCGAAACCCAAAGTCAATATTCAGCTGTATTTTATAATTAAGTATGTGATCTATCTAATACCTTATTTACCCACCAAATTAACATTCTTTTATGTTTAATGGTAAATAATATTGTAATGTCCAAAAAAAAAGACATCTCTCTCTCTCTCTCTCTCTCTCTATATATATATATATATATATATATATATATATGAACTTATATAATTAGAATTTTTCAAAAGCATGTAATTCTTATATTTAAAAAATGTTTAGTAATAAGTTTAGCAAAGGTAAGTGTACAATACCTACTCAACTATAAAGAGCTATGGGTTAATATCAAAATAATAGAAGCTGATATGGAGCCCAGGTTGCAATGGTGAGTGCCACATTGGAGACGGTTGGTATGAATTCAATAAGGACAATCATCTTGCCCCAAGTGATTTGGTGAAGTTCAGCAGAAGAGGGGTAGAAAACCAGATGATAGTTGAACTTCTTTGAGTTGAGGATGAAATATATACTAACACGTGAATTAAGACTAAGCGATCACGCTTTATAAATATTTTGCTTTAGTGACGCTAACTGCTGTGTAATTTGCGTAATAACAATCTTTGAGTAACTTTTTGGCCGTACGTTTTACAATGGTTCTTCATTTTGAGCAACAACAACTATCGATATACTTTCGAATGAAATCATGCAATGGAAATCGACACCATCAACAGTCAGGTATTACAATGCAGGGTTTAGTTCCATTATTTTTTTTATAAGAGATATGAAGTTCCTAAACTTATAGATAATGTTATTAGATAATATAAATGGGCTAAATACATTAACAATACCTATATACGTGATTACACGATAGTTTAAATATTAAAGATACTTATATACATATTGTATCCAGCCTTTTTCTACATGGAAAATACTTATCCAAGGACTCTTTCTTGAATCGTAGATTCGGTGGGAGCACTTGCGGTTTTCTTATTTTATTTGAGTCAAAATACTGATATACTGATTTTTTAAAATTAGTGTAAGTAAAATTAAATATATATAGAAGTGATTATATACATAATTTAAGTATATATGAACATTGTTTCAAAAAAAAAAGTATATATGAACATAATTTATTGTATGCATAAATATTTAAATTTCAATAGCAAATGATATTTGAAAAAATAATCTACAACAAAAAACCATAGTTTTAATTTATCCCAATTTGAATGAGCTGCTATAAGTAACTATAATGTTAATATATCTCAATACCATGAGGTCCTACTTGTCTTGTCTGTTAAGCTCATTTTGATTTTTTTTTTACAATTAAATACAAATATAAATAGACCACCTACAAAATATAAATATACAATTGACATTACAAATATACATATTAATATACATAATCTTAATGTAGACCACTTACAAATATTACTTGATCAAATAAAAATACAATTTATAGAATCAACAAATATAAAAATACAATTTATAATCTTAATGTAGACCACTTACAAATATTAATATAACTTAGATTACAAATATTAATAGCGCTTAATGATGGGCATTGGCTGGCTTCCTTTGCAAGGTGAAAATTTTTAAAACGTCAAACTTGGATCCATGATATAAGGATCTGGTTGATTTTGTTTTAATTGCAATTAAAAGGATTTTTTTTTTGTTGTATCGTGGTTAGTATACAATTAATAGATGCCAGCTTTTGTGTGTTATAATTCAAGCGATTTGTGTCACATATTTTTTCTGAAATGGGTGTGACATTTTCCTAATGGTCTTATGTGGATGCACATGTAGACAACTCATGAATTAATATACTTATGATATAGTTAAATTTTATCAACAATAAAAAGAAGAAAGAAAATAGATATTTAGTACTTTTTATTTTGATTAAAAGATTATAAATAGTCTAAAAAAATAGAAATGTGAGAGAGAGAATAGATGGGAGAGAGGTAGAGAGAAAATTGACGATCAATTCACCATTTCACCTCATGTTAATGTAGCTGACAGATCCCTTTGTCCTAACAGGACATAGGGGAAACTTTAAAAAGATTATAAATAGTCTAAAAAAGTTAAGAAATGATGTAAGAAAGTGAGACCCACAAAAAATAAAAAGTGAAATAGAATAATTAAAATGACATATTTATCCTTAAAAAATTAGTTTCAAAAAAGGATAGATTGATAATTTTGATAGTGGTGATTTTGATTAGAGTTAAATGGATGATTCACGATGGTTTTAGTGATAAGATAAAGATGGCCGGGTTTCAAATGACGTGTTTTAATAGGAAAAGGAAGCAGTAATGTAACCGATGGGGGGATGTTGCATCCAAAAGTTGAGAAAGGATTAATTAATAAATAAATTATAAATGAATGGTAAAAAAAGAGATAGTTGTAACAGAAAGAAAGGAGATAAGGGCCTACAGTAAGTGGAAGAGCGTAGTAGACAAGAGGAGTCAAAGGTGAATGTTTCAATTCAAGCTTCCAAAATGGAATATTTGGGTGTTTTTATTTTCCGGTCTACCACTTCCCCCCCCGTGCCGTGCAATTGTTGCAACTTCAACTAACTAACTATCCAATGCATATGCATCATGCATGCATCATTTTCCACGCCATCTTTCATCTCTTCCAAAACATCTCACATCAGTTTTATACTTCTACTACTCTATTAATTGCCATCGTGGACTCATACTATACCTAAACCAAACTGTTTTGTTTTAGGTGTATTGGTGAGCTAGTCAGATGACTCATTTTCTTTTTTACTACTCCATCACTCCCAATTTTTTTTATATAATATATTGTTCTTCACGGTTTTAAAAAAAAAATATTTAAAAACTAAAACATTAAAAGATTTGAAATAGAGGGATTACACGTTTTTGATACGAAAACGGTGGGTAATGACTAATTCAAGTTGTTGTTTCATTATTAAGAATCGAAAACGTAAGAGTATTAGTAGAAAATGAAACATATGAAGATGGTAAACATTTTGATTATTAACGGTTTAAATAAGGATGGGTAATTAAATAGTGGACCTCAACGTTACCCAAAAAGAAACTCTCTTTACGGTATTTTTATTATTTTATTTAGAAAAAAGATGAGAGATGTATGCAGAAGAGAGAGAGAGAGAGAGAGAGAGTTTTGGGGGGGTGTTTAAATTAATTAAATAAATGAGATTAAATTTAATGTTAAGCGGTGAGAAAGAGAAAGAGGATGGATAGAAGAAGACGAGGAAGTCCATGCTGGCAAAAGATTCCCTCCCTATTTCATTCATTCACTTTTCGTTTCATTTCATTTCATTTCATCTCTTTCCCCAATCCCCACCCCACCCCACCCCACCCAGTAGTAACTGTACTACCACTACCACTATCCCCCCTCCCTCTTTTCCTTCTTTTTAATACTCTACAATTACAAACCCTAAATAAGATCTTCAATCCCCGAACCTCCTCTTCTTTTCTTCTTCTTCTTCTTCTTCTTCTTCTGGGTGAGGTGAGTTTCTAATTCTACTTCCAATCTATATTTATATATCTATTAATTAGAATTAGAATTAGAATTGTATGGTATGGGTTGTGCCAGCTCTAAGCTGGACGATCTCCCAGCGGTGGCGCTGTGTCGAGACCGTTGTAGCTTTCTAGACGAAGCAATTCATCAGCGTTATGCTCTCGCCGCTGCTCACGTCGCTTACATCAACTCCCTCACTGCAATTGGCCACTCTTTACACTCTTTTATTCAGCAGGATAGGGATTTCGCCGCCGCCTCATCTCCATCACCACCACCCTCACCTCCTCCCAAAAACCACAACCACCACCTCGCTAAAAACGCCTCTCCTTCTCCACCTCACTCCGATTCCGGTTCCCACCTTCATTTCCACTCCGATTCCGACGAAGAAGATGACTCCCTTCATCATTCTCAACACTCCTCTCCTTTACATCTCCCAACCACCGGCGGCTACTACAACGATTCACCCCCACTCCACCACCATATGCCCCCTAATATCCACATGAATTTCATGAAGAAAGCGCCCACACCTTCAATCGTCTACCAGCAGAGACCCATGAACCCTCAAAATGCTTATGTCGGCGAGTCCTCTTCTTCCTTTTACCCCCTACCAACAACAACCTTACCCTTACAACAACAACTATAACTATAACAACTATTCAAACCCTCCCCCCTCTTCCTTTTATGGATCTTCACCGCCTCCCCCGGCCCCGTCTTCCTCCAAGCCACCACCACCCCCGCCTTCCCCTCCCAGAGCTTCCACTTGGGATTTTCTCAACTTTTTCGACAGTGATGACAAGTACTATTCACAGCCTCAATACACCACCGCCACACCCACCCGCGATTCAAAGGAGGTCAGGGAGGCCGAGGGTATTCCTGACTTGGAAGACGAGGATTACCAGCACGAAGTGGTGAAGAAGGTGCACGGGGATCAAAAGCTGGTGGACCCCCCTAATCATGCTCATGCTCATGCTCATGCTAACGCTCACGACCTCCTCTCCTCTCCCGACGAGGAGTCTGAAATCGAATACGAGGTTCATGTGGTGGATAAGAAGGTGGTTGACGATGATGACAAGCCCAAATCCAAATCCAAGTCCAAGTCCAAGCCCAAGGATAACGCCGCATTCAGACCCGGTTCGCGTGATCCCCTTGAGGTTGCCAAAGAGATTCAGATTCTCTTTCAAAGGGCTTCAGACTCTGGTACTCATATTGCTGACATCCTTGAGGTTGGAAAGCTTCGCTATAATCATAAAGGTTACATCTTACGTCTTTTCTTTCAATTCTTTCACATTCATTGATTTTATTTCCCATTCCTCTGCTGACTTGGCTTCACTTGAATTGAATTGCACATATCTAGCGGCTTCTTCCAAGATGTTACATCTGGTTGCTCCCTCATTGTCAGTAGTGTCTTCGCAGCATTCTGCTTCTAAAACTGCCCAATCTACTGATCCAGCAAACAACATGGATCTTGGTGTTGAGCTCACAACCAGGTCACACAATCTTTCCTCTACGCTGCACAAGTTATATCTTTGGGAGAAGAAACTCTATAATGAGGTTAAGGTATGTCTATGACTATTATCATAAATGACCAGTGTGTTTCGATTCCGTTTATTTTGCCTTCAAACCATTTATAGTGTGTTTGGATTTCAGTTTAAAAACGCTCCTTTGAGCCAAGCCAATATACCAAGAGAGATGGTTGGTTTGATTGACCTCTATCAAATTGAAATCCAACCCCACTATTGATAATGTACTTTGCTGCTGCTTTCATTTCACCTATTGCGCGTTCTAATCGAACTGGAGTTGAGAGTTACTATTTATCTAAAGGTTCCTTCACATAAGGCTTTTTCAATGTTTATCTGTTGTCAGGCAGAGGAAAAGATGCGGGTCGTGCATGATAGGAAGTGTCGCAAGCTGAAGCGTTTGGATGAAAGAGGTGCTGATTTTCATAAAGTGGATTCCACCCGGACTATGATTAGGGACCTATCCACAAAAATAAAAATGGCAATTAATGTTGTTGATAAGATTTCTATGACGATAAATAAGATTAGGGATGAAGAACTATGGCCACAGCTCAAGGCATTAATTCAGGGGTAGGTCAACTTAACAACTTCTGCTCTTGTTTGTGAAGTTCCTTAAAGTCTCTCCATTACTGGCTGGCTATATTTTATGTTCACTGCCTACTTATTGATTATTTGGAAAATGGATTAGGGTTAAGTTATGTGCTTTCTGAATGAAATTTGACTTGATGTAATTGAAACTTTTGACACTCTTTCGACTATCATTGGGGTGGTGAGGTGATATAACATGGCCTCATAAAAAACTTGTATTTACCGATCAGCTGGTAGTTATCAATATCTTGCAATTATAATAAACTAGTACATTACCCATGCATCCGCATGGGCTTATAGCGTTACGTGACATCATTATACTCAAACATAAATGTTAATTGGAAATGTCAATTTTCTAGCATGAATCATTTGCCACACCATTTTTCAATGAAAGAGGAGAATTAGTTGAGCAGTTTCTAGTTAAGGCTTTGTTGTGGTTTACTGGGACAATCTTGCAGGTTCTGTCCATGGGTGCTTTCCACTTTTAGTAGTTTGAATTTGCTTCCAGCAACTGAGCTATGTGCCCGGCCCCATAAGACATTAGAGAAAGATTTAATGGGAGGAGTTATTTGGTTATTGAGATTCAGATTCCATTCCATCAGCACTACCTCCCTTATAATTTAACCCTCATGAAATGAGTTTGAAGTACTGATGTACAATGTCCATAATTCTTTGATATCCTTGACGAAATGAGTGTCCTGAGAAATCCAACCATCTGCAGTCAACATTTAGTTGCTGATAGAAGCAAATACTTATCTATCTTCTAAGATAATTTCTGACAGGTCTTCGTCTCTACTCTGGTGTCTGTTTCTAAATAATTTTGTGCTTGAGCCGTCAGCCAGAGAAACTATCCTTTACAAAGAAATTATGTCACCCCGATAAGAGCTTTGTCTAGAAATGTAGAAATTTACTACTCCCTAATTATGAAGAGGTACCATAAAATATGACCTGTTTATTTCTACGAGTGGGTTGGAAAATTGATTTCAGAGTCTTTTGATACTCAAACCAGTTACCGATTGCACAAGGCTTGAGTTGATGCTGTCCTTATTTTACTACTTAAAGGCGATGTTGCAACACATGCCTGTATCTATTCATCTTATGTTTACTTTATTTAGTGTTCTCATTTCTTTGAAGCTGCTGAAATTTGTTATACACGACCAGTCACACATACATCCATTCATCCACTATATAGAATTTTGGGGTGTTTCAGTGTTTGTGTGTAATGTTCAGTTCAGACTTCAGTGTATGTACAATATATAACGTAAATTTATTTTCAGGTTTACCAGAATGTGGAAATCTATGCTTGAATGCCATCATAGTCAGAGTGAAGCAATTAGAGAAGCCAGAATTCTGGGTTCTGTGGGATCCAGAAAGAAAAGCGGTGATAGTCATCTTCTAGCTACAAAGCAGCTCGAACAAGAGCTTATCAATTGGACTTTCCAATTTGCTGGTTGGATAAGTGCCCAAAAAGGTTATGTCAGAGCGTTGAATAGTTGGCTGCTGAAATGTCTCCTGTATGAACCTGAAGAAACACCTGATGGCATAGTCCCCTTTTCCCCTGGGAGGATTGGTGCCCCCCAAATATTTGTCATATGTAACCAGTGGTTCCAAGCTTTGGATAGAATATCTGAAAAGGAAGTTGTTGATAGCATGCATGTATTTACCATGAGTGTGCTTCAGATATGGGAACAAGATAAGCTAGAATTGCATCAGCAGCTGGTACAGAACAAGGATCTTGAGAGGAAAGTGAGAAATATAGACAGAGATGACCAGAAGCTGCAGAAGCAAATTCAGGCATTAGAGCGGAAGATGGCCCTGACATCTGGGGATGGTAAAGGTCTCTCTGTTTCTGAGAATATCATATATCAGAGTGACAAAAGCAGTAGTTTACAGGCTAGCTTGCAGCGTATATTTGAGGCAATGGAGAGATTTACTGATGAATCTGTGAGAGCTTATGAGGAATTGCTACAACGGAGTGAAGAAGAAACCGTCCCTCGAAATAATGAATGAGTGAAAACTATATCCTCACCATTTTTCAAGAATAGAATCCCTCCTGTTACTGGCTCTTCTTTATCTTTATAAGTTACAACAGAGTTTCGGGGGAGGGGCTGGGTTTGGCTTCTCTGTTTTCATCCTAGGAGTGGTTTATGCATTTTTGGAAGAAGAATCCACCGGATCTCTTTCTCTATGCCAAGCTGCATTTTGCTTTAGATGTGGGATGGTACAGTGGAGTTTGTTGTCGGACAAGAGATGATTTTGGGTTGGTAAGTCCGAGGGGTAAGGCGCACAATTGCTCTTTATGTACTCAGCACTATGACCATGAGGCTACAAAGGACGTTGTCCTTACTAATCACATATGTTTGACTGTTTGAGCTACTAAAAGACAGAAGATCCTACATATATTAACATCAAGGCTGTATTTTTTTCCTGCATTAGAAAACAGAAACATAATGTTCAGATGAAGGACGAACTTTCAGAAATCACGTGATGATACAATGGTGCTCAAACCTAAGCAGCATAATGAGCATACAAATGGCCAGTGGGGATAAACAATTATGATGAGCATACAAATGGAAGGAGTCTCACTCGCATGATGGACATAGTAGCTGTCTGTCCGAGTGACGCAAGTCACTGAATGCGTGGGTATTAGTTTCTGTATAAAATTATGTTCCTTTCATAAAAACATTCGTTTTGAAGTTAAATTATTGTACAGATTACCTATTGATACTGGGCAAGCTTTGATGAAAAAGCATTTGAAATAAAAGATTGGCATCGAGATGAACGCACAGAGCATATTGAGATTTATTGTCACCTTAAACGTCACCATCTTCAACATGACATCTTTACTTTACCGTTTGTTTCTTAGATTGCCGACTTGTTTTCAAAACATATTGAATCTTTTCTATTTCTGATTGGCAATGTCTTGATGATCTATGTCTAATGCTTTGCTAGTTTGAGGGGAGATATTGGATAAATGTTAAGTTACTTAATAACGTAGTTTAGTTTTTTTGTGTCTTTTGTATACATACTCCTTTATTTTTTGTAGGTAATTAGTTACCCAATTGGCAATCTAGTACTAACAAATTAAAATTCAAAAAGGGTAATCGAGTACATAAATGGTAATTGAGTACTTGTTCAAAAATTTAGTACAAACCTTTTAAGTAGTTTATTGCATACTTCCTCCGTAATCGAGTATAAGTAAAAATGAGTCAACGAAAGTTAATGTATTTGGTAATGTTGATCCATTTTTGCTTATACTCTGTTATGGAAGGAGTACTTTGCTTGGTCAAGGAAGTCACCATTATAATTTACTTTATGTTGCACCACCGTAATGTCTTGGATTCTTCATCGTGTACAATCTGTCATAGTCACGAGGAAACTATTCACCATTGCTTATTCGCGTGTACACACGCTAGGGAGGTCTGGCATATTTGCACTCCCCTTGGTTTTCCTCTTCTGGATAGCGACTTTAATCCCGATATCTGGTTGAAGGATTCTATCTCTAGCAGTAGTGAGCTGATCACTATAATTATGTGGAAAATATGGTGTGCCCGAAATTTATTCTTGTTTGAAAGGAAGCCCTTTAGACCAAGTGAAGTTTCAAACCAAATTGCAGGGCTTTGGGCAGATGTTATTGTTGCTTACGGTCCACGTACTGCTGCTGTTTGTGGTTCTTCAGGTCTTGAAATATCATGGCAGCATCCTCCTTTTGGTTGGATTGCTCTCAGTGGTGATGGTAGTGCGCAACTCGCTCCCCCAGCAACGTTCTTTGGTGGCCTTCTTCGGGATCATGACGTTAGGTTCATTTCTGGGTTTTATGGATCGCTTGGAGATTCAACAATCATGCATGCTGAATTACGTGCTCTCTTGCATGGGTTGGAGTTGTGTTGGGACATGGGATTCAGGAACATAGTTTGTTATACAGACTCTTTGAATGCTCTGCGCCTTGTGGATAGTGCTCAAGTTCGGTTTCATGTCCATGGGAACGAAGTGGATTTGGTGTGTGGCCTACTTGCTCGTCTGTGGGTCGTGAGGCTTCAACATGTTTATCGTGAAGCTAATTCCTGTGCTGATTACCTTGCCAAGTTGGGCATGTCTTCTCAGTTGCCCCAAGTTCAGATTGATACGCCTCCAGCAGGCTTGACTCAGCTCCTCCATGCAGATGCAAAGGGGTTGCCGTTTATTAGGTCCTAGTCCTTTTCTTTTGTTTTCCCTTTCTCTTTTGTACCCAAAAAAAAAAAGAATGTAAGATGATTAATTTAAGTTAAGATAATATTTTTTTATAAAAAAGTAAAAATTATATGAAATGTCAAGCATTGATTGGATAATTTTCGTTGAAAAAGAAAAGAAGAATGGATAGGCGAAAATAAATGTTTCATTAAAATAGGCAAAAATATAGTTAAAGGAAAGAAGAGAGGAAATCGGGATAAAGTGGTAAAAAGAGAGAGACTAAGTTGGAAAATTATTGAAGTGTTATTATTACTAGAGTGAAGTGAGGATTGGAGTGAAGAGAGAGAGGGTCATGGAAGTCCAAATAAGTAAATAGTGGCTAATAGTAATCGAAAAGAAATAGTAGAGAAGAAAGGAAAGGAAAGGAACTAAAAAATTGTAAAAAAGGGAAAATCAACACAAGACAGAACAATAAGCAATCAAGGTGTCATGTACATGTATGGTGTGCTATGATCATCGATCTCTGATATCTATCTATCTATCTATCTATCCTTCATTCAGAGAGAGAGAGAGAGAGAGAGAGAGAGAGAAAAAAGAGAAATAGAGTTACGTTATGGGTTGCTGCCAATCATCGCTGTTGTTCAGAGGAAAGAGGGAGAGTCATCCTGAAAAACAAAAAGAAAATGAAAAAGAACAACAACAACCCTACCACCACCACCACCACCACCGTAACCACAATCTGAATCAAACTCAGGTTCAAAGTGAGAAGAAAGACTCTGCGGCGGCGGATCCTACATCCTTTACTTTTTCCGAGTTTTCGGTGGCGGAGTTGAAAGCGGCGACGAATAATTTCAGCTCTGAGTATATCGTTTCCGAGAGTGGGGAAAAGGCACCGAACCTTGTTTACAAAGGTCGACTGCAGAATCAGAAGCAGCGATGGATTGCTGTGAAGAAGTTCAGCAAAGCTGCTTGGCCCGATCCCAAGCAATTCGTTGAAGAGGCTTCTGGTGTTGGCAAATTGCGCCACCCTAGGCTTGCTAATTTGATCGGTTACTGCTGTGACGGCGATGAGAGGCTACTTGTTGCTGAGTACATGCCTAATGACACCCTTGCTAAGCACCTCTTCCATTGTATCTCCCTTGCTCTCTTCTCTTTCAGTTCCTTATTTATTCATTAATTAGTTCTCAATTTCTCTGCTCACCGCTGCTTAATCCATTGTTTCAGGGGAAAATCAGACCATTGAGTGGGCCATGCGTTTAAGAGTTGCTCTCTACATTGCTCAGGCTTTGCATTATTGCACTTCTGAGGGTCGTCCCTTGTACCATGATTTGAATGCTTATCGGGTTCTTTTCGATGAGGTCTCTTATTTCTAACTATTATTATTATTATTATTATTATTATTATTATTCCTGCTAAGTGTTTGTAATGAATTGAATTAATCACTTAATTCATTAATTATTATATTATTATTATGCCTCTTACAGGATGGTGATCCGCGTCTCTCTTGTTTTGGTTTAATGAAGAACAGCAGGGATGGAAAAAGCTATAGCACAAACCTTGCTTATACACCTCCTGAATATTTAAGAAATGGTTGCTAACTCACTCATTCACTCACTCACTCCTTAGTCAAACAAATTGCATTGGAATAAATATATTGTCTTGTCTGAATGCTTCTTTTATTATTGCTATTGCAGGAAGGGTCACCCCTGAAAGTGTCATCTACAGCTTTGGAACTGTTCTTCTGGACCTCCTCAGTGGCAAGCACATCCCTCCCAGTCATGTAACTTCCTTTTCTCTGCTCTCCTCCTCCTTTACCCCCTCTCAAGGAGTATTAGTAATACCTTCCCTGACATTGACAAAATGGATTTAACTGCAACCCAACCTATTCATGTGGTTAATATGCATAGTTATGCATTTTTTCCTACTTTATGTTGAATTTGAGTGCCACTTTCTTTCACAAAGCCTGTTTAAGCAACTGCCCAACATAGAATAAAGAACCGATTAAACTTTACTACGTAAAAGCTCCCTACCTCGAACCAACTTTCCATTTCACCACCCGTTTAATAAAAGGAAATGTTGCTTTATAAGCGAACTGAGGATTCGCGGAATTTCATGACGTGTTTTTGTTGGCTATAGGGGTCATTTTTGTCAATTTGAATCAAATACTACACAACACATTCCATTTTCGTCTTAACAAATGTCATTTCGCAAAGAATCGTGAAAGAAAACCTCGCGACATATAGCAATGCTGTTTAATAAAATGGCTTGCTTGCTGTTACAGACTTTTATTGTCTGAATCTGATTCCCATGTCATTGAAAACAGTAAATGCCCTTTTTTCAATGGATGTATTTTTGTCTTAGGCTTGCAACCCTTACAGTTCCCCCTAGCCTATTATTTATCATTGGTTGTTGTGGCAATATTTACTTTGTGGCGTTGAAGTTATGAATGTATCATGAATGATGTTGCAATGTTGTTCAATACATGAAATATGTTTTTCCTAGGAATGACCATTTGAGGTATGTAATCCTTTCACTTAGATTGATGCTTAATAATATTGGAAGTTTCAGTTGCTATGATAGGTATCCGAGTTTAACGTTGAGGACAAAAATTACATCTTGTTTCTATTAACATTGCTATCAGTTTCTCAAATCAATCAAATACAAGTAGTTTTTTAAAATTCAACAATATATTCTTATTGAAGGCTATTTAATGTTGAAAAAAGTATGCACGTGTCATTATTTGATTTGCGAATTTGATGATAATCATATAAACAACTCGGTCCAAAAGATTTCCTAACATTGACGTGTTTTCCTTACTCAGACTTTTTCCTTCTTTTTTATTGGTGCCGTATGGAATTATCTGATTCTGTTTGCAGGCACTTGATATGATACAGGGAAAAAACAACATGCTCTTGATGGATTCTCATTTGGAGGGAAAGTTTTCTACAGAAGAGGCAACAGTAGTTGTTAATCTCGCCTCTAAATGCTTACAATATGAACCACGAGAGCGGCCTAATACAAAGGATTTGGTCACGACACTTTCCCCATTGCATACAAAACCCGATGTACGTATACCTTCTCTAATTAAAGTATTGAACAAATTATTTACCTAATCCAGATATTGAAACTGTGTTGCCTAAAGAATCCTCGTAATATTCCCCTATAACTTAAATAATCCATTTTGTTGGATATTCAAGTTCTTTGATGTTGATTATTCAAATTATGACTTAAATATTTGTTGCTGATTGTAAAATGGGATGTAGTTGGTTGCGTCCCCTTTGCTCAATATCCAAAAATTACATAAACCTCGGTAACCTAGATCTCATGTTGGGCCATTGTAGTGACTTTAATGAATAAAATTAATTAGTACAGATTAGATCAGTTTAGAGGCAATCTAGTCAAGCTGTGATCCCAGGTGCAGTTTGGCTCGTCTCCAATCCTTGATGCTATCTGGGCCGTCTTCGGTCCTTCCTATATTCAGCTGGTGCCTGGCCCTGTCTTTAACCGAGGCTCAATTAGTTGCTATTTGGTTATATTTTTAGTTTCTTTCTTTTTGTGTTTGTGTTGTAAAAAAGCTCTAGCTTAAGGAGGAGTAATAGAAATTAGAATATATGATAATGATTATCCCATAATATCTTGATTTTATCTTAGAGTAATTATAGTATCTTAGATTATCTCTTAAAAATTAGGTTCTACATTTCCGTATAATATTTTACTTCCATATTTGATAAGGATTAGTCGTAGTATAGCACTTGTATGAATCAAGTTGGTCCACTCTACCCCCATTTGAGTTTGAGGGGAGGTTTTGTGGAAGGCTCCAGAGAAGATAGTAGTTTGGATTGCTTACATTCAAGCAGCCAAAGGTATGTTTAAGGGGTTCATACTTAGCATGAGGGCGCAAGATGGGGAGATCTATAACTATATATTACATTATGGGTCAACTTTGGACCTTTATCCTTTTATTTTGAATCTAAATGTGTTATCAAAATATCAAAGAGATAGTCCTGCAATATAGACCTTTTGCAGGTCGTAGATTTGGGATTTGTTTGGGTAAATAGCTTAATTAAGTGAGCTCTTATTCAACGAGTGCTTACCGCATTAGTGGTTATTCACAAGCTTATGAGAAGGTTATTGAAATATGCTTAAAATAGCTTTTAATAAGTAGATATAATCACTTATCCATAAACTTATGAAGTTCATTAGAATAAGCTCATTAAAGCTATTAGGTACTAGGTTGGTCATAAGCAAATTTGGTAAGCTTAACCAAACATCTATGTAAGTATTTACGTCAAAAGATAAATCCAAATAAGCTCTAGATAAGCTGTTCCAACCGCCTAGACGATGTCTTGATAGAAGAAACAAATGAAAAGTAAGAGACAAGTCTTGGAGGCCCGTGGTTTTTGACTAAGGAGAAGTAAATCAGAGTATATATAATGCAAGGGTAGTAGACAAGCTGTTCCAACTGCCTAGACGATGTCTTGATAGAAGAAACAAATGAAAAGTAAGAGACAAGTCTTGGAGGCCCGTGGTTTTTGACTAAGGAGAAGTAAATCAGAGTATATATAATGCAAGGGTAGTAGGAGGCATGCAAATCCTAGCTTAGATGTGAAAATTGAAACGTACCGTGTCATAAGTCTCATGATTTAAGTACATGTCCATGGGAGATAGAGAGATGTAAACGAATGGTCCAAACAAGGTGGATGAAATGGAGGAACATATCACATGTGGTTTATGATAAAAAAAGGTACCACAAAAGCTACAAGGCCTTGCATGAGGCAAATGTTGGGCGATATAGATACAATAAGAGAATAGGCTTAATGTTTTTTTGTCAATAAGAATATGCTTAATGTTGCAAAGATGCAAATGTTACAACGGATGAGTAATTACACAAGACAAGATAGGATTTGGATTTTTTTAATGAAATCATCAAAGAGTTAGGGTAGCCCTCATTATAAAAAAATGGTAGAGTCTCATCTTAAATAGTTTGGGCATGTGTGGAGGAGACCCGTAGAAGTACCAACAAGGAGATAGACCAAATGAAGGACAATTTAATAGTTGGAGGTAGAGCGAGATTAAGGAAAAACTTAGGTAAAACCATTAGAGAGATTCATATTAAATTGGTCAATCATTTGACTTAACGATAGAACATTTTGGTGTTGTTTGATCCATATGCCGATATCACCTAGTGGGATATGGCTATGGTGGCGGTTGCTTTTGTTTTCCTTCCATATAATTACAAATTTAAATTGTTTTTGTGAAATGTAGTTGACCTTGGGTGGACTGCGTATGTGCAGTTTGACTCTGATTTCAATTTCTTTAGGCCATAATTTTTTTTTTTGACACAAATAAACTTAATTCATTTCATTCAAAATGGATAACATAATACATGAAGGAATATAATTAAAGTTATGGATGCTAGCATAAGACCCAGGCCATAAACTTCTCTATTTACTTGAAATTATATGTTAGACCTCTTCAAGTCTATTCTAGGAGGAAAAAAGAATAAAGACTATTAAATTCTGTTTTAGTGACTGTTATATTTTATGTAAGTAGACTCTAGTTAATTACTAAGTAGTTAGGCAGTTAGAGAGGTAGTTAGGAGTAGTTATAGTGTGAAGCCTATGCTCTTTTCTCTCATTTACTATATAAGGGGGATTATGATATGGCTGAGGATCACTTTTTCCACTCCATAGGAATAGAATACCACTGGCTGGTCCAGTGCAGGTGCTAGGTGCATCAGTGTATCCTTCCATTTTTGCCTCGTTGGCCAATAAAATAGCCTTGTGGGAGCCAGAGAGCGTTCCTCACAAGTTTGATACTGGTGCTGGTGTAACAATTGGTCCGACCTGCCGCGAACATGACTAAGGCAGACGTATCCAATCTGGAGAAGAATATGGAGGACAGACTCCATGAAGTGGAGGAAGTATTCAACCAGAAACTCCAAGCGTTGAATGCGGATATCACTTCACAAATTGACTCTAAGCTCACCACTGCTACTAACGACATCAACACAAAGATTGAGGATAAATTTGCAGAACTCATGAAAGCTTTTCAAGATTCTCGCAAACCTCCAGACCCACCATACACTGCAGCTTCAGCCACCAAGAACGATCAAGAACAGCCCAAGAACGACGCCACTGTGCACAAGAAACATGAGCCTATACCTACAATCATTGACGTATCCGATGAAACACCACCTGATATCACCAAAGCGTGGACCAAAAAGGTGGAATTACCCACATTCGAAGGTGAAGAACCGTTGGGCTGGATTACACGAGCCGAGAAATTTTTTGAGTTGCAAGGAATTACATCAGACAAAGAAAAACTCAGACTGGCCCTCATTTGTATGGAGGGGGATGCGATTCACTGGTTCCAGTATTGGAAAGAAGACACCCAAGATCCATCGTGGCAAATTCTCTCCGACGCAATCATGGAACGATTCGGCGACTGTGCTCTGGGCTCTGTCCACGAACGTTTATCAGCAATACGGCAACGCAACTCAGTTAATGAGTATATACGTGACTTTGAACTGCTCTTGGCTCAGGCAAGAGGCACGCCAGAACATATCATGATGGGTTACTTCCTCAATGGCCTGCGTAAACCCATACGGGACATGGTTCGAATTCTTGGTCCTAAGAAGGTTGTCCAAGCTCTCTCTCTCTCTCGTCATGTGGAAGAACAACAGCGTGACTATCGAAGCCCGGCGAATACACAGCAACGTTTTGGAAACCATCGCTATCGCAGCAATGGCGTATTAGCGCGAACCGGGTCAAGAGACGACCCAGTCGGGTCGAGACATTCCACGCCAGATACAGTGAGTTCTTCTAATTCTAAACCACACCCATCCAATTCTACCTCTATTGCGACCAATCCCAGCAAGAATTCCAACTCCAAAACGGCATCAAGCATGGGAACGAGATTTCTGCCTAAAGCAGAGCACGCACGCAGAATTAAAGAACATCTCTGTTTCTCTTGTGGTGCTCCTTACAAACCAGGCCATCGTTGCCCTGAAGGTAATCTCAGGCTAATCATTTTGGGGGACAACGAAGATATTGACGACGCCGGTGAGATAATTGTAATGGAAAACGATACAGAACACAGTGACGATTCAAGGGAAGATCAGGACCAGGAATTAAATTGCATAGAACTATCACATTTCACTTCTATGGGTCTGAACCAACCTCGTACTATGAAAGTGATAGCAATCATAAATGGGATCATCATTGTAGTGCTAATTGACAGTGGAGCTACGCACAACTTCATCTCCAGACAACTAGCTGAGAAGCTTGGATTGCATATGGACACATCGGGAATCTACACGGTCCGATTGGGTGATGGAAACAGAAGGAGTACTTTTGGTAAGTGCAAGGGACTTCAAGTTGCAATTGGGGATTACAAGTTCTCAGTTGATACCTTGGTCTTTGATTTGGGAGGCATAGATATGGTTCTGGGCATCTCTTGGTTGGCAACATTAGGAGAAGTCCAAGCTAATTGGCAGCAACTGACTATGAAGTTTTCTACTCCTCAAGGCCCTGTAGAAATCAGAGGCGACCCCAGTTTAGGTTAGTCCCTTATTGCTCCTGAACAACTTCTCAAGCTGATGGAAATAGAAGCCATAGGTGTATTATGGAACACTAGAGACACGTATGAACCCCTCACATATCACTTAGGTTCCACTGAATGCTCTACACACCACCCACACATTACCCAGCTTGTAGAACAATACTCCAAAGTATTCAAGGAACCCACAGGATTACCCCCCAAGAGAGAAATAGACCACAAAATACCAATTAAGCCAGGGGAGGGTCCTATCAATGTCCGACCCTATAGATACCCTCATTTACAGAAGAATGAGATTGAAAAACAAGTAGAGGAAATGCTAACATCTGGGATTATTAGACCTAGCAATAGCCCTTATTCTAGCCCGGTTATATTAGTCAAAAAAAAAGGATGGGAGTTGGCGTTTCTGCGTAGACTATAGAGCCCTGAATAAGGCAACCATACCAGACAAATTCCCCATTCCTGTCATTGATGAACTACTAGATGAACTTGATGGAGCAGCCTATTTCTCTAAGATTGATCTCCGAGCTGGATACCACCAGATTAGGATGGATGAACAAGACATACACAAAACAGCCTTTAGAACGCACCAAGGTCATTATGAGACACTAGTGATGCCATTTGGCCTTACTAATGCCCCCTCTACATTTCAACATGCAATGAATGAGACACTTAAACCTTTTCTTAGAAAATTTGTATTAGTCTTTTTTGATGACATACTAGTTTATAGCAAAACATGGTTGGAACATATAGAACACCTACAACAAGTACTACACACCCTGGAGACCAATTCCTTCCATGCCAACTTGAAGAAATGTGAATTAGGAAAAGAGGAGGTTAGATACCTTGGACATGTCATTAGTAAACTAGGAGTTTCTATGGACCCCCAAAAGGTAGAAGCAATCACTAATTGGCCAATACCTAAATCCATTAAGGCACTTAGAGGATTCCTAGGACTCACAGGTTACTATAGGAAATTTGTTCACAACTATGGAAAGATTGCTAGACCCCTCACCAACCTCCTTAAGAAAGGACAATTTCATTGGACCACAAACAACACAGCCGCTTTCAAAGACCTACAACAAGCTATTACAAGTGCACCTATCCTTGCAATGCCAAATTTCAATGAACCTTTTAGTATAGAGTGTGATGCCTCGGGTTTGGGCATAGGAGCAGTTTTAATACAACACAAAAAACCTATAGCTTTCTTTAGCAAAGCCTTATCCGATCAATCCCTCACTAAGTCAACCTATGAAAAAGAATTAATGGCACTTGTCCTAGCTATCCATCATTGGAGACCATACCTATTAGGAAGAAGATTCCAAGTCTACACTGACCACAAAAGCCTGAAATTTTTACTAGAGCAGAAAATCATCTCACAGAATCAACAAAACTGGGTTGCTAAGCTGCTAGGATATGACTTTGAAATTATTTACAAAAAGGGTTCCACCAACAAGGTGGCAGATGCCCTATCTAGACAATATGAGGACTCAAACACACCTCACCCTCCTAAAACCGAGAGTAACTTGCACACTGACAGTACCTTAGAGCTGCAACCTATAAGCACAATCAGGTGGCAGGACAGTGAGTCCATAGAAACAGAGGTAGAGCAAGATGGTGTGCTCAAACAAATTAAACTGGACTTGCTGAAGGAACCCAATTCTCACACTCATTACACTCTTGAGAATGGTAGGCTACATTACAAGGGTAGGCTAGTTTTATCTGCTAAATCTAAATGGATCCCTATACTGTTAGAAGAATACCACACTACACCAATGGGAGGGCACTCAGGAATTTATAGGACATACAGGAGAATAGGGCAGTCCTTGTATTGGGTAGGTATGATGGGTAGCATTTCCAAATATGTAGCTGCTTGTCAGGTATGCCAAAAGAGTAAATACTTAGCTAGTTCACCCGCAGGCCTCCTCCAACCATTACCTATTCCAAATGCAATTTGGGAAGAGTTGAGTATGGATTTCATAGTCAAGTTGCCTAAGATCAAAGGTTATGAGGTAATCCTTGTTGTTGTGGATCGGTTAAGCAAATACAGTCACTTCATTCCACTAAAACACCCATTCACGGCCAAATCAGTGGCAGATTTGTTCTTAAAAGAGGTGGTGAAGCTCCATGGAATACCCATCTCTATAGTAAGTGACCGAGACCCACTATTCTTGAGCTATTTTTGGCAAGAGCTCTTCAAACAAATGGGTACTAAACTGAAAATGAGTACAGCTTACCATCCACAGAGTGATGGACAAACTGAGGTGATTAACAGGATATTAGAAACCTATTTAAGGTGTTTTTGTGCTGAACAACCCACAGCTTGGCTCGAATTTCTACCATGGGCAGAATACTGGTATAATACTAGCTTCCAAGGCTCCACGAAGACAACTCCCTTTGAAATAGTATATGGAAGACCACCACCTACGCTAACTAAGTATATTCCGGGGGAAACACTTGTAGAAACAGTGGCACAAGACTTGATAAATAGAGATGAGAGTCTAAAACAATTGAAGATGCATCTACAAAGGGCTCAAGAACGAATGAGCAAATACGCCAATGCACATAGGAAACCTTCACAAATCAAAGTTGGAGACAAGGTGTTCCTCAAAATCAGGCCTCATAAGCAAAATTCCATGCCAACCAGACTACACCCGAAACTATCTGCCAGGTACTACGGTCCATTTTTGGTAGTTAAACAAATAGGAGCAGTGGCTTTTCAGCTGCAACTGCCAGAAACAGCAAGGGTACATCCGGTATTTCATGTCTCTCAGCTCAAATTAGCCGTGGGAAATCATCCAATAGAAAAACACTTACCAGAAGCACTCCAAGCAACAGAGAACAGGTATGAACCCGAGAGGGTGCTGCAAAACAGAACTATTCAACAACACGGTAAAGAGGTGCAGCAGGTTTTAGTTCAGTGGAAAGGTAGCTCGGCAGAAGACGCAACTTGGGAAGAAGCTGTCAACTTAAATAGGCAATTCCCTCTCTTCAACCTTGGGGACAAGGTTGATTCAAAAGGGGGAGGTATTGTTAGACCTCTTCAAGTCTATTCTAGGAGGAAAAAAGAATAAAGACTATTAAATTCTGTTTTAGTGACTGTTATATTTTATGTAAGTAGACTCTAGTTAATTACTAAGTAGTTAGGCAGTTAGAGAGGTAGTTAGGAGTAGTTATAGTGTGAAGCCTATGCTCTTTTCTCTCATTTACTATATAAGGGGGATTATGATATGGCTGAGGATCACTTTTTCCACTCCATAGGAATAGAATACCACTGGCTGGTCCAGTGCAGGTGCTAGGTGCATCAGTGTATCCTTCCATTTTTGCCTCGTTGGCCAATAAAATAGCCTTGTGGGAGCCAGAGAGCGTTCCTCACAAGTTTGATACTGGTGCTGGTGTAACATTATATGATATGAGAAGGGTTTTGTGTATAGCAGAATAAGATGGGTTGTACATGGTTGATATGTTTATGTTCTGATATATGGTTCTAGCTGGCTTCTTCCGAAGTCTACTAAGCAAAGGCGTGGTCATCTGTGTTGGCTTGGTACTTGTTTTGGATTGATATGGATAAACTTCAAGCAGACGCATTACTGTTGGTTTATTACCTTTAAAAGGCCGAAAGAAAATTTGTTTATTTTTTTGGTGACTAAATTATAATAACTGTAAGCTATAAAGGGCGTCAAGGAAATCATTAGTGATGAACTCTAATATAATATATACTAACTGATTAAAATACATAGGAAATTAATACTCTTATGCTACTAAAGCTCAGTTCAGAATATTCTGTGAAATAATATAAATGAGATATAAAATTGGTAAACCTAATAATACATACTTGTAAAAATGATATTAATATGTATGTCATCTTTCTTGTAGCTAATAAACATATTAATATGCGATATCATCCTGAAATTAGGCATGTGACTTGCGAGAAACCCGTTCCTTGCACATACCTTGCAAGTGAACAGTTAAGTCTACTCCAGACATTTTATCTACCAATTAATAAAGAAATTTTCATTAAATTCTAATTCACATATCTTAGCATTGTAATAAAAATTTATCTTCTAGTTTCTAATTATTGATGTAGAGGCTGTTTACTGTGCTGTGCTGTGTGCTGTGTGTGTGTGTGTGTGTATATATATAAAATGTTGTATAAGACATTCTCTGTTGGATAAGTACATTGAGGGCTTGTGTCTTTATATTGTCATCGGATAAAACTTCTGTTGTCTATCTTTAAATTTTATCTTTTAATTCATGGTTATCTTCCCAGAATAAATTCATTTAAGCAGTGTGATAATGCAAATGCCAAGCTAATTCTATGCAGTATTAGATGTGGCTAAACATGTTCTTCCCTCCTTAGCATCTCTCTTTTCTCTCTCTAAAGGGATCAAAACAACAAGACTTTTAATTGATATTATTATGCATGCTTTAGGTTCGTTCTCACATCATGCTTGGAATTCCAAAGCAAGAGGAAGCTCCATCAACCCCACAACGTCCTCTTTCAGCAATGGGTGAGGCTTGTTCAAGAATGGACCTCACTGCAATACATCAGATATTGGTTGCAACACACTACAGAGATGACGAAGGGACTAATGAGGTAACTGATGAGTTGGGGTTGTTTAAAATTTACTATCTTATTATTGGTTGGATGCTATGCTCTAAGATTTGAATTTGGATATTTTCAGTTGTCCTTCCAAGAGTGGACTCAACAGATGAGAGATATGCTGGAGGCAAGGAAGCGTGGGGATTATGCATTCCGTGACAAGGATTTTAAGACAGCCATTGACAACTATTCCCAGGTGCAATTCATCATTTGTTTGACATGTTAAATAATTGTAGCTTAACTGTATGCTTGTTGGTTATTCTGAGATTCTTTTGCTTTTGTGCAGTTCATTGATGTCGGAACGATGGTCTCACCAACTGTTTTTGCAAGGCGTAGTCTATGCTATCTGTTGTGTGACCAGCCAGATCCTGCTCTACGAGATGCTATGCAAGCACAATGCGTTTATCCAGACTGGCCCACTGCTTTCTACATGCAGTCAGTTGCTCTTGCAAAGCTGGACATGCACAAGGATGCGGCGGACATGTTAAATGAGGCAGCCGCATTGGAAGAGAAGAGGCAAAAAGGAGCTAGATGATCATAGTTTATATACAATACAATGGGCTAATTTGAGGGTGCCAAGTTCTGTATAAAGGTTGAGCTGGGAAGCAAAAACTAACGTTTGATTAATCCTGAATTAAAAATGTGTCAGAGAAATACAACACTTTTGGAGTAGATAGCACATGCACTTTGTTTCACCAACTTATAGGAATCGGTCATAACCTGAAAACTCTCTAAATTGTGAAAAGGAATACCGGTGATTTTTCCATTGTTGATGAAATTGATTGTTTGAGGCCTACATGGTTGCTGTCAACCCAACCAGGTGTCGATTGAGGTTATTATAACTAGTCAAGACGGTTGTGTTCATAATATTTTATACCCGCATCATCTATATGAAATGGGAATATTATGCAATCTCTTGTATTAATTTTTGAAAATATACATTTCGTTTACGTAGCATCGGCTTCTTTCATTGCCTACAATTTTACAAAACACAGGCACACTCTTTGCCATAAAAGTAGTATCATTTATAGCGTCTTGTCTTGAAGTGATTTTCTTCCTATTGCTTCTACAAAGTTTTGAGAACCTCATCCATCTCCCGATAGAAGCCTAATTGTCGTACTGTATAATGCATGATAAACACGTGCAATTGTCATATGCGATGGTTTCATTTCGTTTTTTAGAGAAAACAAAAAACGGCTACAAGATGATGATGTTTGCTTTTTGTGAGGGGGGCTATTGCAATAGCGGCATCTGCTTTGACACCGACAAGATAGAAAGAGAGAGACACAACAACACAATCATTTCAATTGTTGTGTGATTGCATCCTGCATTCGTGCGTGTAGGGAAGTGCTTTCTTTCTTTCTTTCTCTGGATGCTTTTGGCTTCTTAAAACGCACATGGCTGGCTCACGCACTACCACATATTATCTCATCTCATGTGGTCTCTCTGTATTTGTTTATTAGCGTCTTTAGTTTGGAATGAGTCTCACTAACACTCCCTAACTATCTTCAATTGCGATCCACATTTGAATCAAATCAACGTGTAGTACGACTGTATACTGCAATTTTTATATATTTACACAATACTATATACAGATTTTTTTAATCATATCACAAAATGTTATTATCTCTGGAAAGTTCTTTTTCTTTTAAAAAATATATATATCACCCATATAGTTTACGCCCCCTATATATATAGTCAACGTTATTCATTTTCTTTGTGGCGAGCTTGCATTATTTTCTTATCTTATTGCAACCAGGCCACTTGGACTGGATTGCTAATAATAAAGGAGTAGTAACTAAGACGTGAATTAATAGTTTTATTTTACTTTTGACTTAATTATTATTGTCTTTTTTGGGTACAAGTTATCCTCTTTTTCTATAGTTAGTCCAGCTGTACGTACAAGTTATCGTCTTCCTATTGTCCGTATTTTCTAACCAAAATAAAGCATATATATATGAGATAAATTCTTTTTACTTTGATACGGCCTATTGGAAAAGAGTAGTTCTTGCTGTCAAAAAAAGAAGAAGAAGAAGATCAGAGCATGTTTGTTGTGCGTTTTGGACACATGCATATTCGTTATAAACATGTTATATATTACAAGGACTGGAAGCTAGCCAGGATATATATATATATATATATATATATATATATATATATATATGGTAACAGTCCCAACCTGAAAATATGGAGCAAAAGAAGAAGAAGTCAATTATCATTTTGGTTCCTTATCCTGCACAGGGACATGTTAGTCCCATGAAAAAGCTAGCCTCAGTCTTTGTAAGCCATGGATTTGAAGCCATGATTGTCCTTCCTCAACATGTTCACCGGAAGATTAGGCATAATGAGGATGATGAAGATGATGAGATCAAATGGGTAGGTTTGGCAGATGGACAAGAAGAGGAGACTGCCCCGGATTTCTTTGCGATTGAATCAGCCATGGAAAACTGCATGCCAAAGCAGTTGGAAGAGCTAGTTGAAAGGGAAAGGGAAAAGGATAATGTAGTGTGCTGTTTGGTGGTTGACTTGTTGGCATCATGGGCTATACAAGTGGCTCACAAGTTTGGCATCCCTACAGCTGGGTTTTGGCCTGCCATGTTTGCATCATATCTCTTGATAGCAGCCATACCTGACATGCTTCGGACTGGCCTCATTTCTGATACAGGTTCCTTCCTTCTTCCTTCTGTAACATCAACAGCCCTCTTCCATATTATCTCTCCCTCTCTCATTTTACTTTTCCTCCGAGACTTGTCAATTTTGGTCCAGCCCAATGAACTGGTCCGATTGCTCAATGTTTTGGGCTGAGCTAAATAGAGGCTCATTGGTGTTTTGGCCTAGCCTAGTTGACCCATGAGCCTCCTTTTTTTTGGTAATATTTATTAGGTTTTTTTTTTGGACCCCCACCCTCTCCCCTTAAACCTCCACCCAATTTTAAATCCCCAAAATGCCCTTTGAAAACGTATTTTTTTTTTTAATTTTTGGCCAATCGTATATACACAGGGGTATATATCGACCTATTTTTTTACTTCATCATCGTATATATCTGACCCCAAGGCGTATATCGATTAATAACTCACTATAATCGTATATACGCCTGGGGTGTATATCGATGGAGTAAATAAGTCGTATATACGTACTCAAAGGGGTATATACGATGGGTTTTATTATTTTTTTTAATAATTTGTTTTAATTTTTATTACTAAAAGACTACTAAAAATTCGTTACATACATAGTCAAAACTACTCCAAAAAATTATAAAAACACCACTAAAAATCTAACAAAATCAAAATAAGGCTATACAAAATTTTTTAGATTTTTTGGAGACTATGAAAAATTAACAAAAATCGTAAAAAATAGTAAACGATGGAATTTGGGATTTTGAGGCCGTAGTCCCTTAAGAAGTTCCTTCTAAGAAAGTCTTCATTCTTGATTTTTTTCGGATTTAATGGCTGTGGTTTCATTACGATCAGAGTATGTTGCTCGAAAACCGATTTTTTAGCCTAAATTATTCGTTCGACGTATAATATCGTCACGTTTTAACGAACTACACAAAACCTATTTTCAGGACTGATATAATTTTTATTTGACTTAAAAAAATTTAAAAAAATACAATGAGGATCGTATATACACCTGAGGGGGTATATATACGACCCTTTTTTTTGCCCATCGTATATACACCCCCCAAGGCGTATATACGATTATGGTGGGGGTTTGCCAATCGTATATACGCCTTGGGGGGTGTATATACGATGGTTAAAAAGTGTCGATATATATATACCCCCAGTGTATATATCGATTGGCCAAATTTTTTTTAAAAAAAATACGTTTTCAGAAGGGCATTTTGGGGTTTTCAGTGTGGGTGGGGGTTTATGGGGATGGGGTGGGGGTCCAAAAAAAACCCTATTTATTATGGTTTCCTTGGTTAAAGTGACATTGGGTCGCGGGCCAATCCATTGGCCCAGTGTTTCGGGGTGATCTGAGCTACAAAAAATACAGTCCAATTGACAATTAAGCTAGCCCAGCCCAACCTACTATAACGTTTTGGCCTAGGGAACTGAATCGCTCTGGGAAGCCTAGATTGATAGCTCTACCAGGCAGTGTGGGTTTATTGCTTCCCCGTTTCTGCCCCAACTCCATGTAAAAAACCTGAACCTTTGTCGGGTTAAAAATTGGATATACCCATTCCTGCAGTCACTCATATTCATGTATATTCTTACCAAAAAAAAAAATATATTCATATATATATATATATATATATATATATATATATATATATATATATATATATATATAATCAGTATCAGTGGTGATCAATTTACTCCAAGAGTAACTCTTATAAGAATTACTCCACTTAATATCTCTTTGTAGAAATTAAATTTTACTGATCCAACATTCAAATTAATAATTCTAATTGAGTAGATGAAATATGCAGATTTTTATAAATTTTTAAAAATGTTTGATCTTAGATCAAATGTATTCAACTTAACGTATATTATACTTTTCGAAATACAAGTAAATTATGGACTAGAAGATTCAATAACTACATATATTCAATTTCTAAACATTTTATATCTATGATCATTAAGATAATGTAAAACTATTCAACTGTTGGATTGGTAAAATTTAATGTCTAAAAATTATTAAGTAAAGTAGCTCTATAAGAGTTACTCTCATCCTTACTCAATCAATCAGTATAATAAATTATAAAAGACAATAATAATTAAAATAATACCAAAATTATTTTCTCTATGGGCATTAGTTTAATTGTTTTATTAAGTGTCCTTATTTAATAAAAAAATACCTGTTTTTTTTTGGATAGATGTTGATTATGATTTTTTTAAGTTTAAATAAAATGGTATTTGATTCATAAAAAAAATGATGTTTGTGAAGTGAAGTTGATATGTGATTTTTATTTATAATTTATTCAAACATGTGGTGAAGTTATTGGTATCTATGTACGTATGTAATATTGGTAGGAATTCCAGAAGATGCAGGAAAAATTACAATTTCAGCCGAGTTACCGGTACTTTCAACCGAACATCTACCATGGCTTATAGGAAATGTTGCAGCAAGGAAAGGCAGATTTAAATTTTGGATAAGAACATTGGAACGATCAAGAACCCTTAAATGGCTCTTGGTCAATTCCTTTCCAGACGAAAGCACAATTGAGGTGCAAAAATGTACTACTACTAGTTCACAAAGTCAAAGTATATTGGCAGTAGGTCCAATTTGTAATTTTGGTCGTCCTTATCTACGACGATTAAGCAGCAGCTTTTGGGAAGAAGATTTGAGCTGCTTGAAGTGGCTAACAACGCAAGAAGCTAACTCAGTTGTCTACGTGTCATTTGGTAGTTGGGTGAGTCCAATTGGAGAATCCAACTTGAAAAATCTAGCATTTGCACTTGAATCTTTAGGAAGACCTTTCATTTGGGTTTTAAGATCCACGTGGCGCCAAGGTTTACCAATTGGGTTTTTGGATAGAGTTTTGGAGCATGATGATATAGGGAAAATAGTTTCTTGGGCCCCACAATTGGATATTTTGCAACACAAATCTGTTGGTTGTTTTATTACACATTGTGGGTGGAATTCTACATTGGAGGCTTTGCAATTTAGAAAGAAGTTGTTGTGTTACCCAGTGGCAGGAGATCAGTTTGTGAATTGTAGTTATATTGTTGATGTTTGGAAGGTGGGTTTAAGACTGAATGGACTTGGACAAAAGGATGTTGAAGAAGGAATTTCAAGGGTGATGATGGAAGATAATGAGATGATGGATACACGATTAATGATATTATATGAAAGAATCATGGGAATGGAAGGTGATAATAAGAGGGGGGCTTTCTTGTTGAAAACATTTGTGGAAAATTTCAAGAAACCACCACCTGAAAAGCTAGAAGTATTATAAACAATAATGCACTCCAATTTATTGATAAATTAGACATTTGTAGCTATACAATGACATAATAATTAATCAACATTTTACTTGTATTTGAAAATGCATATTATACTACTTACTCCCTTGGTTGATGGTTGATAATTTCAATGAGATGATAGCTAATCCAACTGAGAAAAACAGTTCGTTCAGATGGAGTAAAAGAAATAGAATGTTTAAGAAGTTGGACCATGCTTGGTCTATTGTTGAGTGGGGCTTAACTTTCCAGATCACCACCCAATTGTGATTTTACTAAATGGTCAACCTAGAACCACATTAATCTCCCCTTCCATTTCAAGGTTGCGTGGATTTCTCTCTGAAAAAATCAACTTAGGATAATGTCCATTTACTGTGCATAAATAAATGTTTACAATGACTACCTAAGATATATATGGAGTATGTGTTCCATTCCATGATCCCTACCTAACTGTTCACATGGACTCGGAGTTATTCTTGGACACAAATTTCGATTATCTCTTCATAAGTATTCACATGGACCAATTGGGATACACTTAGACACAATCAATATTTTTGTGTTTTCAACTGTTCCCAGCCGACCACCCAGGAAGGCTCGGATATGACACGCCTCCTAGCCGATCATCTGGACTCAGAAGATGAAGGCCGGCCCTGCGCCTCGTCACCGGCTTTCCGCGTCGGCGACGCGTCAAGCGCGCGACTACACTCCGCTCAAAGAGCCGACGCCTCCAAAGGGCTCGGCCCCAGGCGAAAGCCCCGCTAGATATATTAGGCAAGCCCGAGAATCTCGCCTGAGATCTCGCGGCACTTATGTACCTTTATAAGCATTTATGACGTATTGTAATATAAATATAGGCCCATGAGGCCAATGAAAAGGGATGAACATTTTACTTCCCACTCACTATATTCTGTGTTCTTGCTATATCCTACTCTAGGGAAATAGTTAGGAACATCAACAAATTAAAAAAAAAAACAATCCAGTTTATGAAAATAACTTTTAACATTTCTAACCTGGATATCACAGAACTCAATTTATGAGTCCGTTTAATTTGCAAACATGTTGGTACTTGAATGGACAGTATAGTATTGGACATGAAAGTACTGGACAACTTTTTTGTCCCGTACATTGTTTGATGAACAATTGACAAAATAAGGAAAAAAAAGTAAAATTTACTATATTTCCTTTTAGAATATTTATAATTATTTTATATAACATATATTAAATTATAATTAAAAAATTATATAAAGAAAAATGTGCGATGAAAAAGATAGAAGAGAGAGAGAGAGAGAGAGAGAGATGAGGAGAGAGGTCATGAGAAGATATAAGATAGATGAGAGAAGAGAGGAAGAGAGAGGGAGAGATAAAGAGAGAGATGAGGGAGAGAAGTCATGAGATGAGAAGATATTAGAGAGGAGAGAGGGAGAGAAAATGGAGAGAGAATGTTGAAATCTTTTTTTGGATATTTGGGAGAAGAGAAAAATTTGTTGATCTAACTGAATACAGTTAGAGTAAATTTTCTGATTCATTCATTTGAACTTTGTTACTTACAAAAAGCATCAGCTCAGTTTATATACTGAGACTGATATAGCAGTCAATTTACTACACTACCCTTTACAACTTTATCATATTCCCACACTACCCTTTACATAGTAACTAACAAAAGTTTCTCTTATGGTCACTCTTCTAATATTCCCCCTCAAACTCAGCTGGGTGTGGCAACAACAGTGAGTTTGCCTCGCAGATCTTCAAACCGAGGGCCTGGAAGTGGTTTGGTGAGGATATCGGCTCTTTGTGAGTGACCTAGAACAAATCGGACCTGTAGTTGTTTTTGCAGCACCTTCTCTCGCAGGAAGAACAAATCAAGTTCCATGTGTTTAGTACGGGCATGGAGAATAAGGTTGTGGGCTAGAGAAACCGTACTCAAGTTGTCACAAAGAATAGTTGGTGAATGAAAGGGAATACCAAGTTCAGTGAGCAAGGATTGAATCCATAAGACTTCAGCAGTGGCTAGAGCTAGGCTTCTGTACTCGGCTTCAGTGCTAGATCTAGCTACAATAGGCTGCTTTTTAGCCCACCAAGAGATAAGATTGTCACCAAGGAATATACAGGCACCAGATGTAGAACGCCTATCATCAGTGTCAGAGCCCCAGTCAGCATCACAGTAAACTACAAGTGACTGAGTGGAGTGATAATTTGGCTTGAGGGTGAGACCCCAAGTGGTTGTACCCTTCAGGTACCTGAGAATTCGTTTGACAGCAAGCCAATGAGCCTCCAAAGGAGATGCCATGAACTGACAAACTTTGTTTACTGCAAAGGTGATGTCTGGTCTTGTGATTGTGGCATACTGCAATGCCCCAACAACATATCTATACTCAGTAGGATCATGTAAGGGAGGTGAACCAGTCCTAGTAAGCTTGCAACTAGGCACCATAGGTGTTGGAAGAGGCTTAGCAGTGAGCATGTTAGTCTTAGAGAGAAGATCCCTGATATATTTGCCTTGAGACAAGTATAGTGTTCCATTTGCTTGAGGCTTAACTTCAATACCCAAGAAATAGTCAAGGGAACCCATGTCCTTTAAGGAGAAGACAAAATTGAGGTTCTGGACAATGGAATGAATAACTTGCTTGTTGTTGCCAGTGACAATTATGTCATCCACATAGATGAGCATATAGACCTGAGTAGTACCCTTGGAGTAAACAAATAAGGAGGGATCACATTTACTAGAAGTAAACCCGAATTGAAGTAGAGTTGCCTTTAATCTGTCAAACCATGCCCTAGGGGACTGTTTGAGTCCATAGAGGGCTTTGTTGAGTTTACAAACTAGATTAGGATTTGAGGAGACAAATCCAGGAGGTTGAACCATGTAGACCTCTTCCTCAAGGAGACCATTCAGGAATGCATTGTTTACATCGAGTTGTTGTAGTGGCCAGCCTCTAGATAAAGCAATGGAGAGAATAGTTCTGATGGTAACAGGCTTGATGACAGGAGCAAAGGTCTCAGTGTAATCAGTTCCAAACTTTTGGTGAAACCCCTTGGCTACTAATCTAGCCTTGTACTTGTTGATAGAGCCATCAGGGTTTTCTTTGATGCGAAACACCCATTTGCGACCAATAGGTGTCTGTTGGGAGGTAATTCAACAAGTTTCCAAGTCCGATTGTTAAGCGAACATTGTATTCATCTTGCATGGCAATAGCCAAACAGGGCTCGCTAATGCTTGCTTGGTAGTGGCAGACTCAACATGTGTGAGAAGAAGTGTAGGATGTATCTTAGGACACACAATTCCTGACTTGGCTCTTGTTTGCATTGGATGATTGTTGATAAGTGGAGGAGGCACTGGTGGAGCAGAACCAGCAGAGGAACTTGTTGGTGTAGCAGATGCAGTGGAACCAGATGAGGTAGTAGAGTGAGTTTGAGTGGCAGAGTGTTCCATATCGTTAGAGCTTGCTGGTATAGGAGAGTTCACTGGTGTAGCAGTGTGAATAACACCAGCTGAGCTAGCTGATGTAGCAGATTGCAGTGGTGAAGACAGAGCTACTCGAGGAATTGAGTGAGTTGGTGCAGTAGGTGCATCAGTGCCTGCCAAGGAAGCAATTAGAGGAATTGAAGTGCTGATAGGTGAAGCTTGTGGAGAGACCGAAGTACTTGGTGGATGCCACTCAGGATAGGGGAACTTAATCTCGTTGAATACCACATCTTTAGAGATGTAGAGACGACCATCAGGAGCCAAGCATTTGTATCATTTATGTGCAGGAGAGTACCCCAGAAAGATACACTCCTTGGATCTAAATTGTAGCTTATGCTTGTTGTAAGGAGTCAACAATGGAAATCAAAATAATATTTTAGCATTTTTTTTTGTGATCAAAAAATTGTACTGTGAGACAGAAAGTTGTACCGTGATTTTGTGAGTATTGTGATTAATTCATGTAAATGCAATTACATTTTACTGTTTTATTAGTGTAGTTATAATGCTCAGGTTTGAGCTGTTATTATCAATAGTTAGTTAGCTTTACTGCTGATGTGGCAAGTTTGATTTGTAATAAGCAGCACATATATAAGTCTGCATCATGTAATAATTGGCTCAGAGATGAATGCAATCTTTCATTCTCACCAAAATCACTCTCCTAGATCTATTTTCTCTCTGCTAGATTCAGTTACGTGCGTGTGTGTGAGGTGCAGGAACCGAGTTTGTTCCAACAGAATTGGCATCTAGAGCTTTCGATTCTGGGAAACACGAGTGCTGCGTGAGGTGTGTGAACAATTTCATCTCTGAAATTCGCATTGAATTGAAGAGTGAAATTGAGAGGAATCACATTGATTTCTGGAAGGAAACACGAGTGAATGTGAGATTTGTGCGAGTGAATTGCGAGAGAAAACCATGAATGGTGGAGGTAATGGCTTGACCGCGAAATTGCCATTGTTTGATGGCAAGAATCGAATCGATGGTCGATTCAAATGCGTGTCTTTGTTCGGCGCTCAAGATGTGGTTGAGCTTGTGAATGACGGTTACACGCCGGTTGGAGATAGCGCGAATCGAAGCACGCAGAAAACGCTCAACGTGAAACGAGGAAGAAGGATCGAGAGCTTTGTTCTACATACATCGGTGTGTAGATTCAAAGGTGTTCGAGAAAATATCCGAGGCAACCACGCCGAACAGCGTGGGACACTCTGGTTCGTTGTTATGGTGGTGACGCAACGGTGAAGAAAGTGAAACTTCAATCGTTGCGGAAGCAATATGAGAATCTGAAATGAAGAGTGACGAAGATTGCGATTACGTTTCTTTCTCGTCGTCGCGATCCACGAATGAGATGAAAACGAGCGGAGAAACGATCACGCAGAACAATTGATCGTAGAGAAGGTACTTAGATCTCTTACTCCTCAATTTGATTTTATTATGGTTCACGACAAAGAATCAAGAGATACTAGTATCATGAAAGTAGATGAACTTCAAGGTATCCTAGAAGCACATGAACTGTTAGTAATTGAGAGAGAGAGAGAGAAAGAAACAACTCGAGCACTTAAGGCAATCGTCATGAATAATAAGAAAGGTGATAAATCTAAGTGGAAAGAAAAGAAACAGGCGTGGTTAAATAAGAAAAACCAGAAAAATAGTGGAAACAAGTCTGATAAGCCAGAAACATCTAGTCAGGGAGGGAAGAAAGGAAATTATAGTAAGAAAGACAAAGGAAAATTCGATAAAAGAAAGATCCAATGTTTCAATTGTGACAAGTATGGTCACTTTCTTTGATGAGTCTTTGGTCTAATAATGAAGAGAAAGGGCAGAAAAATGATGAGCAAGCCAAACTAGCACAGGGTGATTCTAGTGATGAAGCTGTATTGTTGATGGTGACTACAAACAGTGAGAATAAGGTGATAGAATTGTGGTATATGGATACTGGCTGCTCAAATCATATGACAGGAAACAAGAAGTGGTTGATCAACTTTGATGGCACTAAGAGAACTAAAATTAGACTAGCTGATGATAGATGTTTGATGGCAGAGGGTATGGGAAATATACTGGTGCAGAGGGAAGATGGCGGCGGTAATCTTGATAGAAGATGTATGGTACGTGTGCAGGATGAGTAGCAATTTGATGAGTGTAGGTCAATTGCTTGAGAAGGGATATTCGTGAATATGGATAATGGTATGTTGAAATTGTATGATCAAGAGAAGAAATTTGTGTTGAAATCCAAGCTAGAGAAGAAACGAGACATTTAAGTGAATATAAAAGCGATCGATTCTCGGTGTTTGAGTGCTACAAATCACCGAGAAGGACGATGTTTTTATGGCACAAAAGGTATGGACACCTAAACTATAGAAGTTTAGGTCACCTCAAGTCTAAGAACCTAGTGCTAGGAGTTCTGTTATCCACATGCACGGTGAAAGAGCATGTGAAATTTGCATGAAGAGTAAGCAAGCAAGGCTTCCATTCACTTCGAATTGCCAACTAGAGCAACTCGGTCTCTGTGGTGTGGTTTATTCGATGTGTGTGGACTGTGGAGATACCCTACTGTAGGTGGGAATGTATATTTTGTATCATTTGTGGATGAGTACACAAGAATGTTGTGGGTGTACTTGATCAAGGCAAAGAGTGATGTACTTGATCAATTCAAGAAATTTAAGAGTTTCAGAGAAAAACAAAGTGGTTGCGGTTTGAAAATCCTCGAATGATGGTGGAGGAGAGTATAATTCGCAGAATTCAAGAAGTATTGTGAAGAGCATGGTATAGATCATGAAGTGACAAAGACTTTACACTCCTCAACACAATGGTGTTGCCGAGAGGAGAAATAGAATGATTATGGACATGGCAAGATGTATGCTTAAGCAAAAGAACTCGCCAAATAATCTTTGGGAGAGGTCATGGTCCATCGCAGCTTATATCCTCAATAGATGTCCAACAAAGAGACTGAAGAATGTTGTTCCAGTTGAAGTGTGGTCTGGAAACAAGCCTAGTGTGGGGCATTTGAAGGTATTTGGATCACTCTGCTATAAGCATATCCCTGATGCAAGAAGAAAGAAGTTAGATGACAAGAGCTGCCCTATGGTTCTGATAGGATACCACCCTACAGGAGCATATAAACTGTACAATCCAGAAACTATGAAAATTGAGTATAGCAGAGATGTGATTGTGAAGGAGGAAGAAATGTGGAATTGGGATAAAGGGAGGGTCAGTGACACTAGTAGTGAGACTGTGATCATTGACAGTGTTGATAATGAAATTCCTGCTACTGAAAATGAGACTGTGGCTGCAGAGTTTGATGATCAACCACCATTACAGCAAGGTAATGATGCTGATTCTGATGATGAAATTAATGAACCAGTAGCTAGGAATAGACCACAGAGACAGAGAACAGTGCCAAACAGATTGAATGATTATGAATTGATACCTGATGATCAGGTTGACAGTGAAGGAGAATTAGTGCAATTTGCCATGCTTGCTGATGTTGAACCATTGAGCCATGTAGAAGCATTAAAGAAACAAGTTTGGGTGGCTGCAATGAAAGAAGAAATTAGTGCAATAGAGAAGAACAAGAGTTGGGAATTGACTGCATTACCAAAGAATAAAAGTGCCATAAGTGTCAGGTGGGTTTTCAAGATCAAGTTGAAGCCCGATGGGTCAATTGCCAAGCACAAAGCAAGATTAGTAGCAAGAGGGTTCCTCCAAAAACCTGGTCTTGACTACTTTGAAGTATATGCACCAGTAGCAAGGCATGAATCGATTAGAATGGTGATAGCTTTAGCTAGTGAAAAGGGTTGGACACTCTCACACTTAGATGTGAAGTCAGCCTTTCTCAATGGACCTCTAGAGGAAGAGGTATATGTGATGCAACCACCTGGTTTCGAAGTAAAGGGGAAGGAACAGTTGGTATACAAACTGCATAAGGCCTTGTATGGGCTTAAACAAGCACCAAGGGCCTGGAACAAGAAGATTGATGCTTGTTTCATGGAACTTGGCTTCAAGAAGTGCACTGTGGAGTATGGAATGTATGTGTATAATTCAAGACAAGGAGAGAAAATACTGGTATGCCTGTATGTTGATGACATGCTCATCACAGGCAGCAGCATGATGGAATTGCAGAAATTCAAGAGCAAATTGATGGCTGAATTTGAGATGACGGATTTAGGTAAGGTTACTTATTTCCTGGGGATGGAATTCTATTATGCTACACAGGGAATTGTACTTCATCAGAGGAAGTACATAATTGAAATGTTGAAGAGGTTTAACTTGGAAAACAGCAACATTGCTGTGACACCAACAGAACCGAATACTAAGCTTGAAGCTGATGAAGAAGGGAAGGATGTGGATGCTACTGTGTTTAAACAACTTGTAGGATCTTTGAGGTACTTGTGTAATACAAGACCAGACATAAACTACTCAGTTGGTGCTGTGAGTAGGTTTATGAGCAAACCAAAATTGGTTCATTATCAAGCTGCTTGCAGGATTTTGAAGTATGTGAAAGGCACTATGAAACATGGTGTTCTGTTTCCTGCTGCAATTGAAAAAGGGAAGGAAGGTCTGCTCGGATACTCTGATGCAGACTGGTGTGGAGACAAGATCGACAGAAGATCAACCACAGGTTATGTGTTCTTGTGGAATGGAGCACCAATATCATGGTGCTCAAGAAAACAACCAGTTGTAGCTCTGTCTTCCTGCGAAGCAGAGTACATATCAGGTGCATTTACTGCTTGCCAAGCAATCTGGCTTGGGGCTTTAATGGATGAACTGAAGATAGAAGTAAAGAGGCCATTGACATTGTTGATTGATAATAAATCGTGTCGGTTTAGCCAAGAATCCAAAGTTTACATGGTCGTAGCAAACACATTGAAACCAAATTCCATTTTCTCGCGTGATCAAGTGCGTAAGCGAAAAATTGAAGTCTCACATCGTTTCTACTCAAGTGCAAAATGAATGATATACTCACCAAAGGATTGAAGACGGATCGGTTTACGAGGTTGAGGATCGCATCGAATGTTATTGACTTGGAGAGCATGAATTAGGGGATGGTATTGTGATTAATTCATGTAAATGCAATTACATTTTACTGTTTTATTAGTGTAGTTATAATGCTCAGGTTTGAGCTGTTATTATCAATAGTTAGTTAGCTTTACTGCTGATGTGGCAAGTTTGATTTGTAATAAGCAGCACATATATAAGTCTGCATCATGTAATAATTGGCTCAGAGATGAATGCAATCTTTCATTCTCACCAAAATCACTCTCCTAGATCTATTTTCTCTCTGCTAGATTCAGTTACGTGCGTGTGTGTGAGGTGCAGGAACCGAGTTTGTTCCAACAGTGAGGAACAAGAATCTAGGTTTTTGTCCTGTCCCTTGCCCCCACTTTTGTTCTGTACCATTATAAAACAACTTTTAACATTTCTTAGTTGGATCTCATATAATCTTTTATTCGTAACCACAACTTTTCTGACATTTGATAAAGCTGGCTCTTTGATTGGTAATCTTTTCATAAATTGTGATTATGACAGATAATTTACTCTCCGTACGCTTCTTAAGTAACGCCACGATGCCTGTGGTACAACTAATATTGATGTGGATGAATATTAGATGAATTTATTAGAAAGAGCTACATTATCTCTCTACAATATAATTTATTTATAAGAAACAAAAAAATAATTAAATAAGGTATCAATAACCCCTATTTGGTAAAAAAAAACCTCTATAATAAATTTCCGGCTATTATATATACCCAAATTTCACCATATATATAATAGATCATACACTCCCTAGCTAGCTATAGCCCACCTTGATTGTGATCAAGCTTTCAAACACAAACGAAGGATGGGTTATTTCAAGCACATACTATCGAAGAAACTACTCCAATATTTACTTTCCTTTTCTCTGTTGTGTGTTATGTCTTATTTACTTCCATTACTCATCCCGTCACTAAACCCACTATTCATGATATTTCATAGTTACATGACTGAGAAGAGTTACATGTTCCTTATCTGCAATTGTCTTGTGGGCTTTATAGCCATGTACTCTGGTTTAATTGAAGCAATTCAAAAAAGAATGGAATATGCTATTGACAATGAGAAAATTAGCTGGTTAGAATATAATGTATCAGAATCGGCGATTGCAGCACTTATTGAAGGTGAAAACGTTGTGAAAAATACTTTGATGATACATTCAGAAGAAGAGAATATTTCGGATACTGATAAAGAAAAAGAAGAGAGAAATGCACTTATCATCATTGATGAAGAAGACACGGAGACAAAGGAGTTAAACAAGCGGTGTGAGGACTTTATTAAAAAGATGAAAGCTGCGATCTATTATGAGTCATTAGTTGATGATGGCGTTTATTTCGATAATCAAAAATCATTGGTGGTTGTTAATTGAGTAACAATGGATTTATCTTTATATAAATCACCATGATTTTGTCAGAGTTTGTTCTATTTTATGTTGTATGTTCAATCTGTTCCAATCCAATGGAAAGATCAAACTCACTGTATTTGATTTTGCTAATACCATATCCGAAAGCATTTAGTTTCAATAAAAAAAAATAAAGGAGAAGAGAAAACACAAGTTTCGAGATCTGTTCAATTCTTCGATTGCCAGCTGACTATGAGAAAAAGAAGAAAAAATGTGGGATCCACACTAAAAAAAATTCTTCCCAATTTGAAAATAAAATAATTAGATAAGATGTAAAATAACAAAATTACAAAAATATCCTCCAACAAAATGATGTTTTTATCATTTGATAAATATGTTTCCTTATTTCCTTCTATTTTTTCTTAACATCTTCTCAAACCAAATCACTATACAATCATCTTATTTTTTTAACTCATGTTTCTCTTCCTCTCATTTCTCTTCATCTTTCATTCAAAAAACCATAAATCCAATTTCTTTTGAACCTAGAGATAAGCTTTGACGCAAAAACATGTTATGTTGCAAGTAGCCAGCTAGCTGCGTCCAAGTTAGAAATTTTTTAACTGTAAACAAGGTGGATGCAGATTGCTGGGAGCTTGAGAGCTTACACTTTATTGGTTGGGAAAAAGATAATTATACTTTAAAATTTGATTTTCTTGTTTAAGCGAATTAAATTCTAAGTTTAGTCTAGACTCACTTAAAAATAAATGTCAAAAATGAGTTTAATGAAGAGTTCTTACATTTACGCCTCTTTACAGTATCTTAAATAAAAGGCTTTTTTTGCAGTTATTTGGCAAAGTATTTATTTATTGTTTTTTTTTTTACACAAGTATTTAGTTATTGTTATTTTATATATCAAATTTACTCTTAGATTCTATTTAAATGTACTATTAAATATGATAGGGTAGTGGTGTAATACTGTAATAGTAATACTGAGATAAAAAGAAGTGTGATTTTGAATATGTGTTATAGATTTTGGAGTGTCTAAAAATTATAGTTAATAATTTAGGGTTTTTTTTCTTCCATCTTTTTCTAAAATGATTTGTTTTAACATAAGTAAATATTTTGTGTTATATAGAGTTACATGAATTCTCCACTATTATTAGTCAAAACTCTTAATTTAATTTTTGAGATATAATTCAAACTATCAACTTGAGTGTTTGTTTGCATATTCTTCTTTTTCGTTTTTAACAATACTAAACTTGTACTATTTTCAATGTAATCTATCAATTTAGATGAATATTCTAAGTAAAAAAGTCGTAAATACTAATTTATTCGAGAGTTGCATGATTGCATCTGAGTTCTCCAAGCCAACAAAAAAATTGTGTTCTCCACAATTATTAGTGAGAAACTCTGAAATCTAAAAGGAAAATAATGGTTCCACGAAAGTAGTTTCGTGGTCAATAGTACACCACAATAAGTGTGTTTGATTAGTTTGTGTTAATATAGTCAACATTCATATTTCCACGGTAACTTTTCATGATTTGTGCTTTTTATTTATTTATTTATTTATATAATAACACATAAAACAACTTTTATTAGAATCCATGAAAACTACTTTTCTTTCCTAAGGAACAACAAATATAAATAAAATAAAGGAAAGAAAAGATAGATAGAAATATTAATGGATGAATTTTATATTTGGTCATCCCAGAGATCATTGAGTTGGGGTTTGGTTGGTCCTGCAATCAAACGAGTCTGCTTAATTTGATCAATTTTGTGGTGATCCTCCTTAGTCAATGCCCAATCAAAGATTTGCAGATTTTGGTTCATCCTCCCCTTATCATAGCTCTTGGGAACAAACGTGATTCCTTGTTCATACAACCATCTCAATGATATTTGTGCTATAGACTTTCCATGAGCATCTGCTATCTCTTTAAGCATGTCATTCTCCATAACTTCATTTGGTCCCCTGCTAGCACCTTTCCTCAATGGTGAAAATGCAGTTAACACTATTCCATTTGCATTGCAGAACTCTCTTAGCTTCTTCTGTTGCCATGCTAGGTTCATCTCCACCTATATACATATACATATACATACACATATCATATTAGTTATTACAGTAGTAAGTAAATATTAAATCTCACAAAGTGCCCTATATAAGCTTACTTGATTGACTGAGGGAAGAATGGTGGCAACATTGAGCAGATTTTGAAGCTTCTTAACTGAGAAGTTGCTGACACCAATAGCTTTAGTGAGGCCAAGTTCCAAAGATTGTTCCATGGATTCCCAGACACCCTTCACATCAAATGGCAAGAGATCCTCCTCAGCAATTGGGAATGCAAACTTTCCTGGCTGAGAAGTACTGAGGGGCCAGTGAATCAAATACAAGTCCAAGTAGTCCAGTTGAAGAGTCCTGTACGTAATAATGTAACAACAACAAAAATTAGCATTCATATATATTCATCTCAGTAAAGGAAGTGTATGAATTTGAATTAGGCTATTACTGGAGAGATTTGCGGAGAGCAGGAAGAAGGAGATGAGGATGATTTTCAGTGACCCAAAGCTTAGAAGTGACAAAGAGGTCTTGTCGTGTGACGAGGCCAAGGTCAATTGCTTCCTTGAGAGCTTCTCCAAGAGCTTGTTCAGAGCCATATGCAGCAGCAGTGTCAAAATGTCTGTAACCTTGCTTGATGGCCTCAATGATAGCTTCTTTTGTGTCTTTCTTACAGGTGAAGTCAGGTGCTGATCCCATCCCAATCACAGGCATCTTTACTTCACCAGAGATGCTGTTTGGAAGCACCTTTGTAGGAATCTTTTCAACACCAACACTACCCATGTTGTTGTTCTTGTTGGGTTGGGAAGTTTCAAAATGAGATAACTAGTTAAGTCGACACACTGAATGAGATGATGGACTTAGCTGGGGGTGCAAGCCTTTATATAGCAAACAAAACAATTGGAACATGATGCATGCATATTGCACATTCCTATTAGGCTCTATTGTATTAGGGAAAATCTCAAGTCTCACATTGACTAGTGATAAGGTCTCAAGAGAGTTTATAATGAAGATGCAGCTCTCGCCTTATGAGTTGGTTTTGTGGAGTTGAGTTAGGCCTAAACCACATTTTAAGATTTTATCAGAGTCTATCCTAGATCCTTCAGGCCACTTACCATTAAAAAAAACGCGCTACAAGCCCCCCATGTTCTTAACTTATTTATTTGTATTGAATAAGTCCCTTAACTTTTTTTATAACGTATAAGTCCCTTAATTTATTTAATTGTAATGAATAGGTCCTCTTAACTTTTTTTTGTAACGCATAAGTCTCTTAACTTTTAAAAACGTAATATTGTTGCCCCTTTTAACTTATTTAAGGGAGAGATTTTAAGGGGCAACGATATTACGTTTTTAAAAATTAAAGGACTTTGCGTTATAAGAAAAGTTAAGAGACTTATTCCTTACAAATAAGTTAATGGACTTGGTGTCGGCTGGTCCTATGGAAAATGTGTATCTTTTTGTTTTATTTGCAAATTAATTTGCATAGTTGGATCCGTATATAATAATAATTGGCACTTCCAAGACCCCCATGAGTTCAACGAGTGCATAAAAATTATACTATCACGTTTTTTTTTACCAAAAAAGAATATCCATTCATTCAAATAGAGAGATTATATCGATGATAATACAATTTCAGCATTGTTAAAAACAAAAAGGATGAATCTACGAACACACTCATAGCACTCAAATTAATAACATAAAACAGCAAAATGCCTACAATTGTGACAAAATAAAAGTCACCGGAGTATCCATGCTTCTGGATCTAGAACTTTGAGGTCTCATTGTCATTGGTTGAATCTGAAATCGATCGAAGTTGATCTGTCTATCTGAACCAAACGAACACCACAACAAATTGGGGATTTTGGGTTTTGAAGAGATGAATTTGTCTCATGAAATAAGAGTTAAAGAATGATTGATTTGTGGTGGTGATGGTGGCTCGCCGGAGAAGAAGAAGAAGAAGAAGATGATGATGAAGATGGAGAGTGATTGATTATGTTTTGTGTGTTGTTCAATTTGGTCCCTTATGTTTTTTATTAGTTTCAAATTGGTCCCCCATTGGCCATGTCATTTAATGATGACACGTCAGATTGGACATTTGGGACGCCACGCCGCCAGCTAATCGCCAAATATGGCGTCCGTTAAAGTCATGGATGGAAAATTACAAAAAATGACCAAATTGACACAAAAATGAAAGATGAGGGACCAAAACGAGAAAATAAAAAGATAAAGGACCAAAACGAAATTAAGGCCAAAGATAAAGGACCAAAACAATAATTTAAACAAATTAATTTTAGTTTGGCCTCCTGTGTCTTTTTTTAGTTTTAATTTTGTCCCACTAACTCATCTTCTTCCCCCTCATCTTCGTTCATCTTCACAGCAAACACCCCACCCCATGGCTAACCGTAAACCCTAACATGATTTTTTTCTCTCTCTCTCTCTCCCATGGTTGACCGTAAACACCCCACCCACAATGCCTAGAATATTTGGTTGAATCTGATGTAAAGATTGAAACTTTATGAGAGGAAGAAAAATGGGTTTGAATCAATTTGAAGAAGAAGAAGAAGAAGATTTCAGTTTGAATGGGAAGAAGAAAAATGATTTTGAATGGATTAAGGGTTACAAAAAATGGGTTTGAAAATGAGTCTATTCTGGGTTTTAATGGGAAGAAGAAACTCAGATTTTTATTTTTATTTTTCTAATTTAAAAAATTAGATATTTAAGTTTTTTTTACATTAGATGATGCGTAATGCATTTTTATTTAAAATAATTAAATGTCACATGGTTTAATGATTTTCAAGTCATTCCTGCCATTAGGACATCATGTCAGGAATTAACTAGCACTATGACATCCGTTAACATAAATGGACGAAAAACACAAAAAAAGGACTAAACTGAAACGCAAATGACAGATAAAGTGACCAAAACGGGAGAAAAAAAATTAAGGACCAAACTAAAACTTTGGTCAAAGATAAATTACCAAAAGTGCTATTTAGTCTATTTTACTATTTTTTTGACAAAGTAATGGTTTTATTTAATTTTGCGACTCTAAAAGTTGTGTCTCACAGAAAACGTTGTATGCATCGACAGACACATCTCTTATATGCAGGGCGGACCATTGGGTAGTGTACCCCGTGCTACCGTCCAAGCCCAGTATCACTTTTTTAGGCCCTCAAAAAAATCATGTATGTATATATACATATTTACATTGGCAGATCTACATATATTTGAGGGGTTCAAGTGAACCCCCTCAAATAATAAAATTAGCACCAATACTTTAGGGAAAAATGTTTTTGCATCTCCTGAAACATATGTTTTGCACCCAAGTTCTTAGTTTTGCAACAAAGCTCCTAAATTTGCACCACTCTAATGCACCACACTCACACAATCACTCACTCATATATTTTATTTTAAAAAAGTTTCTGTCTCTCTACCTCATTGGATCCGTTCTTGTTCTTATTATCCTAATTTTGAATCTGTTAGTACTATTTAGTTTGTATTTTGTGTTAATGTTATTTAATTTGAATTTTTTACCAACCACAGCTGATCTGAGTGGTAACTTGGATCTCATCGCAATGTCTCAGGTTCAAATTTTAGGTGTGGCAAAAACTCAGTCGGAAGGAGAGCATCAATATTGATTTTTTAGTGCTATTTAATTTGTATTTAGGAACTAATTTGTGCTATTTAATTTGTGTTGGTCTAGTGCAACACAAGTTGAAACTGATAAAGTCTTCTTTTGAAGCTGACATCGTTTTGCCTGTTGCAACAGTATCTGTAGAAATAGCTTTCTGTGAGTATTGTGAAGAATAGGTTGCATGACCGGATGTGAGATACATAGATGAACGATTGTTTGGTGACATACATTGAGAGTGATGTATTCAATAAAATTGACTCTGACCTATTCAACAATTTCAGAATATGAAATCATGTAGAGGACAATTATGAAATGTATAATTTATTTATTTAAATATATTGTAGTTGTTTTTAATTATATTTTTAGTAAATTGTGTATTTAAAATTTTTGACACCCCTAACCCCGGGGTCCTGGGTCCGCCACTGCATATTTACTATTCGAACTACAATACTACCAAATCGGGATTGGTTCAGTGGTTGTTCCTTTGCTCTGTGACTTACTGTGCACGAGTCCGAGCCCCTTTAAAGACATTTTTGAGGTTTTCCTTCATCGGTGAGAGTGACATAATCATCTAAGGAAAATATTCTAGATGGTTTTGTAATTCACTTTAAACTTCTTACTTGAGGATTTTGCTGCAATAATTGATTGGGTTGTGTTGTCTAATAAGGTTCAATATCTACATCTACACTAGATTTATACAATTAAACCACCTATGATTTTACCACTACACCCATTCTATCTAAAAGACACATCAATTTTTTGAGGGCACAAATGTAATAAACCTTTGTACTTTTCTCACACTTTCTATTTATTCAAATTTAGTTTCCCTCTCCTCTTTCACTTTATCCTTATCCCTCTTTCAAAATATTCACTCTCAATCCCTTCTCATCTTCTCCACTCTCTTTATTTTTCCCTTCCCTTTCTTCTCATCTTCTCTTCCTTCAATTTTTTTTTGCACTTCAACTTCATATTCCTTCCTTTTTTTTTCTTCTTCTTCTTCATTTTTGGAACCTAGGTTTCTAATTTTGAATTCTACAAACCCATCTATTCTTCTTCCTTTGTTCTTCTTCACTTTCAAACCTAGGGTTTCAATTTTCAAAACCCAACCTTCAAATTTCGAAACCCACTCTCTCCCTCACCATTTTTTCTGTTTCACTTCCATTTCTCTTCTCCTTCAACCGAAGATCAAGAAGAAAGGGAAAATTGGGCAAACAATAAAGACGGAAAACAAAAACGGAAAAGCAAGAAGAAAGGGAAAACTGGAAAGGAGAAAAACAATGAAGCCGAAAGAGAATAAAATGCAATAGTGAAAGAACTTTCACGGGAAAGAAAACTTCAAACTGGGTACGTTTCTTCTCAGACCCAGCTTCAATATCTAGGTTTCAATCTCATTTTGGGTTTCATTTTCGTTTTATAATCACCATTTTGATTTTACTGTTGTTTACCAAGCTGAGAATACCATGATTTAGGTATTTGATTGATTTTAGGGATACATTTATTTATTTTAGGTGTTTTACCTATTTTGGGTATTTAGCGATTTTAAGAATCTAAGAACCTGTTTTAGATTTATTTTTGTGCCTTTAATTTATTATTTTCTGCAACATAACCTGTTTTAGGTTTATTTTTGTGCCTTTGATTAATTGATAAATATAACAAACTTCAGTAATAAATCTAATTTTGTGTTTGGTTTGATGTTCATTTAATTTTGTTTACATTCAATGTATTCATTGTTTGTTTATTGTTTGTTTATGCATAACTTGATCAATGATTTTTGATTAACAATGTTGCATGACTTAATCAAAATCACGATGTTAAACCAGTAGTTGCAGATTCTGACCTGTAAGTCTTCTGAAAATGATCATGCTTAACATTTTGATCATAATTTTGGATAATAGCATTGAATCTTTGTTTGATCATAATTTTGTGTTAGATATTGGATAATAACATTGATTCTTATAAAAGAGTACTTATTAGTGGAATTAGAGACTTAAATGTATAGTTCTTCTTGACACCTTTAATACTTGAATGTTTGTCCTCCTATTACTTGATGCTTTCAGGACTAAATTTCGAATGCCCCTTTTTCTATAGCAGCTAAATTAATATACATTATGATAAGCAAAATTAGTTTTACCTCTTATCTAAGTTGAATTGTTACAGCATATCAATTCTTTGATCATACAGCTCCAAATGCCTTTACTGTGTTTGTGCAGGAGTTACATATTGGAGTGATTTGGTAAATGGTGGGGAAGAGCTAGAGATAAAATTGGTAAGAGGAAAAAACATAAGAATATGTCTACTTTGTTTTTAGATTTTAGTGCTCAATAAGAATTTTTCTATCATGCTGAATTTCTGATTCATAAACTAATTCAGATTTGTGAAAATTCCAATTCCATTATAGCTTTCAAAAGGCTCTCCCAATAAGAATGAACAGGAATGAACTTCTGTGTATTGATTCTCTTTTCTTTTTTGATCAAAACTCTTTCATCAATTCAATGGATGATAATGCATTCATTTTGCAGGGTGTATGGCTTCTTTGGGGAATAGATTATTTGGTTGGCATAGGAGGTCTATTAATTGCCATAGACATTTCAGACAAATGATCCTTCCCTTTTTATGATGTGGGTGAGTGCAGTTGTTGATCGAGTCTCTTGGATTTTATATTGTTATGCACATTATGGCTTCACTGCTACCATAAACAAGAGAAAAAGAGTTGAAGATATTATATAAACAAAATGAAAGAGAATGGAGCAGAGAAAAGGTAATTTCGTATTATCTCACTCCAATATCTGAAGTTTGCCTTAAAAAGCATTTATCTATATATGAGGGCATCCATTTTTTGCAGCAAAGCATATCAGGTGGAACTTCCAAGCGTGCATTTCATTTGGTAACATTTTCTCCATATCCATTCTTAGGCAATGGAAAGATCATGCTTTCAGATTAACAGAAACAAATTACTATATATCCCATTGAAGGCCTGTATTGAATGCTAATTAATCTTGCTATGATCAAACATGCAGAATTTTCACCAGACAATGCACTAAAATGGCCTGATAGATTGGCAATTTCAATTGGAGTTACTGTGCATTTTTTTGGACACTGGATGTACACTGTTGTTTTAGAAACCAATTAAAGACACAATGTTTTTCTTGATGAACGTCACATTCCCAAACTAAGTCACTATATTATGTCTTTGCTTGCTATTTTATTCAGCTATTTAACCTTGGTCTATTATGGTTGACCGGTTGACCCTACCTAACTGTGTTACTATCTGGAAACTTATCTTAGAGTAGCTCCAATTATTTGCTTTAAGTAAAGTAAATGGGCCTACTATACTATAATTGGGTTTTTATTTCTGCTTAAATCAACTTTATATACAATAATATCAATAATTTTATTTTTTTCTTTCTCATGCAGCCAAAGAGAAATAGTAGATAAATGATGTTTACAATTTTGGACTCATTTTTTGAATCACTTGCCTGACCCATTGCAACCGATAAAGGAGAGGAATTTTTTCATGATGAAAAGGTAATAGTTTTTGGAAATCTCTGCCTTATTTTTCCCAATGATGAATAAGTAAACTCTCTAACCTATTTGAATGCTTAACATGTATAGTTAATAAACTAATTTAACCACTTTGCCATCTAGCTACCTACTTGCCGAGGTTATTGATGTAGTTGATTAACTAATTGAGTTCTTCATTGATGAAATCCAAGATCTGGTGTTGTGGTTTGCAGGCACCGTTTGACAGTCCAGATGGCAGAAAAAATATTTGTAGATTGCCATTTTTTTTTGTTGGACAGTTCTGTTGACCACTTGCCGTCAAGAGTCTTTAACAATTGCAATAGCTATCACAACCAAACGGGGAAGGAATTATTTTATTGTCGGATCAGATACTATCATTATTTAGTTAATGATACTGGAGAAACGCATGCATGTAGTAGCTTACTAATGTCTTTCTTAGCATATTAAGAACCGATATTGCCTTTTATTCTAAACATCATATGTTGATTTGGGTTCTTCACTGATATTGTATTAAATTTTCAAATGGGTTCTTCATTGATATTGTGTTAAATTCTCAAATAATTTAAACAAATGCCTTTTATTAGCATATTAAGAACTTACGCATTTGTGATGTAACTGGCTTGGGAATGTAATAACTTAAGGACCTTAAACAAATCTTATGTTTCCTAAACTTCATCTTATGGTTTCTGTTGTGCTAAGTGTTGATATACATGAGTACAATGAGCTTTGGCTAACAATGACAATTACTAAAAAAGGAAGAGAGAGAGAGTTCAGAACAAAATCCACACTACTGGAACATTTTTGAGAGATTATATATCATCAAACTTCTTTTATGTGTTATATGGAGCTATATAGATGAAAAGAAATTGTTAATGCATTTAATTGGCCAAATTCTGCTCGAGTCTTTTTTTGGTTACTAATTCTATGTACTTACTTCTGAAATGCACATGTTATTTGTTTTGCTATTTGAAACACACTCATGTTTGCAACTTTGATAATTGGAATCATTACTCTACAAATATATGCTCATATTTTCTTATACAATTTTAGTTATTCAACGTCAACAAAAGTTTATCCCCATTATAAAATTTTCATTACCTCAACAAAACTATTAAAATATTTATATTTTAGAACCAATATTACTTGAATGTCACTTGAAATATTTTTTTTGTTTGAGTATAATTATACCACATAACGCGATCGGTCCGTGCGGATGCACGAGTAATGTACTAGTTTCTTTGAGAAATATATCTCCCCTTCTTTTTTTGTAATATATAAATAGTTGGACATGTCATACTCGATAAAAAGTAAAAAACCATTCATGTGATCCAGATCAAACGTTTTTTAAGGAAGTCATACAAACCAAATGAAATTGAATGTTGTTTGAATCTTTTGATCAGATAATTTTTTGTTTCAAAATCTAATAAAACCACACCATGAACAACCCCAAATGAGAGTGGGTTGAGGATTTTTGGTGTTTTATTTCAAATTTTCAATATTGGGGGTGTCATTAAAATGTGGGGGTGGGATTAATAAAAGTCTTTTGTCGGACGGTAAAGCAAACGAAAAAAAAGTTTAAAATTTGATTTGTTAGAAAATTTGACCAAAAAAAAATAAAAATAAAAATAAAAGAAATAAAAATGGAAGCAAGTTTGGGAATCGGGGTTGAGGGAAGGAGAAAGGCGAAAGAGAAGGGTTGGAAATTCATTGACTGTCACTGTGATCGATCTACTAGGGGGAGACCGCGAATCAACCAAGCTAGCTACCGAAATGGTAACTTTCTTCAATTTTGTATTCCCATCCCAAGTTTAATTTTGTATGAAGATTTAATCGGTGTTGTTCAAATCTCTCTTCAATTCACTCTTTATCTATGTTGATTCTCGACGATTAGCATCTACATATGTTTACCATGTTTTGTTAATTTGTAGATCCAGTTAGTTTTTCAGAAACGCGATGCGATCATACCAGACAGAGTCTTAGTGTATGTTGATAAATTAGCTAACCCAATTACCCAACCTCCACAAACAGCACTGAATCTGTTCATGATTCATGGCCGCCCGTAATGTTTCCATGTTATAACTCAACTTTCGAGTTTCATGCTTTGTGTGTGTGCACGCTTGTTGTTTGATTTAAATTCTAGGCAACTTTACAATGAATAATAGGACAGTACCTAGTTTTTTCTCCATTCTAAGTTGGATCCTCTACTATTACTGCTTGATTTTTTGTTGTTACCTATTATTTTACTATCTAGGGCTGGCAATCGCGGCTTGCGGGGATGCTGTATTGTTCTAATTATGTGTGCACATTACATTATTTATGTATTTCCGATTTCAACATGCTTTATTCCTCTTCCTCAATGTAGATACACTTTGTGCTGCTCATTAGTCGTCAAGGGAAGGTCAGGCTGACAAAATGGTATTCACCTTACTCTCAGAAGGAAAGAAGTAAGGTAGCTAACACCCTATCACTTCTTAAGTTGTAGTGTTTGGTCATTGCATGCATTGCTGAGCACGTTGCATCCCACGATGACCTTCAATTGATTGATATGTGAATTTACATCTAATCATTTCTTGACTAGGTCATCCGTGAGCTCAGTGGAGTGATTCTTGCCCGTGCTCCCAAGCTCTGTAATTTCGTAGAGTGGAGAGGATATAAAGTTGTTTATAAAAGGTATTGTAACAAGAGTACATGGCTTTATCTTGTAAAAATGCCACTCCTTTGCAACACACTCTTCTGCTTGGCTTGATATGTAATTGACTACGTTCTAATGAATATTTGCTGCAGGTATGCCAGTCTTTATTTCTGCATGTGTATCGATGATGAGGACAACGAATTAGAAGTCCTTGAAATGATTCATCATTACGTGGAGATTCTTGATCGGTATTTTGGAAGTGTAAGTTCTATTTAAAAATTGACTTTTGAAGAGTTACGCTTCATTGCTTCATTTCTCGTGTGTCTGTAACTTGGTAAGTGTCACTTGTCATTTTGCAGGTCTGTGAACTGGACTTGATATTCAACTTCCATAAGGTAACAAGTGTTTCTTATTGTTACTGTTATACATGATCCTAAAAAGATTGATCCAACCTAAATGAACATCAGTTATTGATCAGTCAACTGGCATTTAGTTTTGTGAAGTAATGTCTCTTCTGACCTGTTATTTGTTTTTGAATCATGGAAGGCCTATTATATACTTGATGAACTTCTGATTGCTGGGGAGCTTCAGGAGTCGAGCAAAAAAACTGTTGCCCGGTTGATAGCTGCACAGGTATGCAATGGACATCCTCTTTTGGTTTAGGATACGTTTTGATCGGCAGTTTTTAATCAGTTTTTCTAATGGAATTTTATATGATATTGGCTTTCAGGATTCACTGGTGGAGACTGCTAAGGAGGAAGCCAGTTCAATAAGTAATATAATTGCACAAGCCACTAAGTAAAGAGGTCTGATGATGCAGTTGTTGGCATTTTTAGGAATGAAGAAATATTTGGCATGATTGAAGTGTGAACTTATAGTTGATGTCTGTGTCCTATTTTTATTGTTGTTAATTTGAATTTGTAAAATAGAAAAGAAAGAGAAAAATTAAGTCCTAGTTGATCCAAGTTGCAATTTTCATGGTTGGCTATTTCAACTTGTTGTACTCGTGACCTGTTTATTACCGGTGTTGGTCTATTTGCTTGATGAATACTTTTACTTTGATCATTGCTTGAGCTTGAATTCAGTACTGCGGGTTAATTTTATTTTTGTGATATTTTTTTCTAAATTGATGAGTGCTTGATTTCCACAGCCAGGGAGAGGGACGTGCGTGCATCACTTGAGATACCATCTTTATTTTGTTGTTGGTATAGTAAATATACATATGAATTATTCGCTGGAGAACGATGATGGTGGGAATTTTGCATCTTTTTTCATGTCCGATACATTGCATTTTTGGTAGTTTCCCAGTTTACTCCTATATGACTCGAATCTATAATCACTTAGCCTATGTTTGGTTCACAAAAGAAAATGTGGAAAGAAAGGTAAGGGAAAAGAAAGAAAAGAGTAGAAAATGAGATGTTTATCTTCCCTTATTTGATAGATGAAAAAATAATAGGAAAAAAAAGTGGGTATGTATAAAACGACAAAACTAATTTTATTAAAAAAGTAAATTATTTTTTAGTGTAAGGTTAAATAATGATATTTACATAAAAAATTGTGTTTTTCCTTACTTTCCCTTACACAAAAAATTGACAACTTCATTGTCAAAATAACGCATATTTGCATCGTTTGGTTGAAAAAAATGGTCTACTCAGATCAAAAGGCAAATAAACACCCTACGCACACACTCTTAGAATGTGGTTAAGCGCTGCTTCAACCCATGGCAAAACCCACCAGTAGGTGAGGGTTCTTTTTCATTATAAACCCTCTGAGAGCCTTATCACTACCAATGTGGACTTTGGGATTTTCCCTAATACACCCCTCACGCGCAACACCTTTTTTTTTTTTTTTTTATTTTGGGCTTGTAGCGTGTCTTTTTTTTTAATGGTAGGTGGTACCGATAGATCTATGATAGCCTCGATACCATCTTAGAATGTATAAGGCTAACTCAACCCCACAAAACCCAGGAACATAGGGTGAGGTTGCTTCTTTCATTATAAACCCTCTAGAGACCTTATCACTAGTCAATGTGGGACTTGAGATTTTTCCTAATACACACTATCACTACTCACACTCGAAGTCAAACCTGAGAGCCAATGGATTCCAAATTAAGAGGCCACCACGATGCATGAAGACAAAAACATTACAATCTCCCCTCTCTCACATTCATTCTAGAGAGAGTAGAGACTTTTGTCATCCCAGCAAAGCCATGACATCATCATCACTTTATTATCATAATAATATCATTACTTCTTCTAGAGACTAGTAATACAGTATCTAGCTTTTATAGATACTTGTCCGGCTGCTGAGTGTTGAGTTGAATTGAATTGTGTGGGGGGGGATAAATGAAGAAAGTGGCAGAAGTGGTGTTTATCCCTTCTCCCCTTGTTGGCCATCTGGTTTCCACCCTTGAGTTTGCCAAGCTTCTAGTCAACCGTGATGACCGTCTTCAGATCACCGTCTTGGTCATCAACTTCCCACACACATCAGAAACCCATGACTACGCCGACTCCTTTGCCTACCAACGTATCAACCTCATCACCCTATCTGAATCTCCTCTTCCCACCACCACCGCCACTGACCGTTCTTCCTCCATGGCCGCTCTCCTCGAATCCCAAAAACACAACGTCAAACAAGCTGTATCCAACCTCACCGGAACACTCTCCGCCTTCGTCGTCGACATGTTCTGCACCACCATGATTGACGTCGCTAAAGACCTTGGTGTCCCCGCCCTCGTTTTTTTCACATCCGGTGTTGCCTTCCTTGGTTCCATGCTTCATCTTCACAATCTTCGAGAACAGGACCCCACCCACTTAACCACGTTGCAGGACTCGCTCAAAAATGGTACAGATGTTTCCCTCCCCACTTTTGCTAACCCGGTTCCTTCTAAGTCGTTGACCAGCTCGGTGCTACGTAAGGAATATGAGCCATTTTTCATGAGCTTTGGGAGTGGGCTCAAGAAAGCTGATGGCATTATAGTAAATTCCTTTGAGGAGCTAGAACCGTATGCGGTTCGTTCCTTCTCCGATCCTGCTCTAGGTCTACCACCCATATATCCTGTGGGACCTATATTGAACCACAAGGGCAAGGGCACCGCTGATTCTGATTCTGATTCTGGTTTTGATCACGACGTCCTCGAATGGCTGGATCATCAACCTCCTTCATCGGTAGTGTTCCTCTGCTTCGGGAGCAGGGGTGCTTTCGATGAGGATCAGGTTAGGGAGATAGCACGTGCTGTTGAGGACAGTGGGGCCCGCTTCCTGTGGTCCTTGCGGAAACCTCCACCGAAGGGAACCATGGCACCGCCTTCTGACTACACACTTTCTGAATTGGCTGCGGTTTTACCAGATGGGTTCTTAGATCGAACGGCGGAGATTGGAAGGGTGATTGGATGGGCCCCGCAGGCCCAAATACTCGCACACCCATCCACGGGAGGATTTGTATCTCACTGTGGTTGGAATTCCACACTTGAGAGTGTATATTTTGGTGTGCCTATTGCCACGTGGCCGCTTTTTGCTGAACAGCAGACGAATGCTTTTGAATTGGTGCGTGAGTTGAAGATGGGTGTTGAGATTGCATTGGATTATAGGGTGGAGATGGATGATGGTCGTAACTATCTTTTAACTGCAGATAGGATAGAGAGGGGGATAAGAAGTGTGTTGGAGAAGGATGGAGATATAAGGAAGAAAGTGAAAGAGATTAGTGAAAAGAGTAGACACACTCTGTTAGAAGGTGGATCTTCCTACACTTACTTATCTAGTTTAGTTGATTATCTAATGAATCAGTTATGAATTGAATTAAATTGATATCATGCTAACTAACCCACATGCAATATGGTTAGAGTGTGGTATTAGTTAAAATATTATTGACAACATCTCTATCAATGAAAAATGTATGGTTTCACTTCATGTCAGTCTCAAAGCAAATTGACTTACCGCAAAAGCTTAGTACATTTAAATTGAGTTTGGAAATCAAATGAATACTACTAATATGATGCTTACAAAAATATCAAACTATTTGAGGCGCTAGATATCTATTCACAGTAATGCTCACAGGTAAGACTGCACAATTATCGATTGCAAGTTTGCTTCAGGATATATGCCTCTCATTGTTTCCACTGAAGTTCTTTCTCAGAGCACTACTGATAGAACAGTAACAAAATAATAAAAGAACTAGATAATTTCAGGAAACTGAGATGGAAGCCTTAGAAGATGAATCATCTTTCCTTGCAAGTAGAAATAGAGAGCATAAGATAACAATGGCTGCAGAAAATGACAACCGAGGACAAGAGGCTGAAAGTCTAGAACAGATATAATAACTAGAAAGGTTACTTACAATTCTGTAATGCTATATTTAGAGTTACGGTGAGAGGATTATTGCCGTGGAAGCTACAAGCCTACAACTTGATGTATGTTTGGTATTGCGGTGAGGAGTGGATAGACACACGTCAAACCCAACTGTCCATGTTGTAGCTTCAGCGACAATAATTCTCTCACTGTGTATCCAAACATAGAGAATTGGGTTTGACACACATTTATCCACTCCTCACTGTGCTACCAAACTTGCATCAAGTCCAATATTGTCAATAAGCTCTCCTGCTCTTAGCGCATATGCCAGTGTCCCAGTAAAAAAGTGCCTTACTTACCCTAAATAGTTACATTTAAATTTTGAGTTTGAAAATGAAATGAACATTGTCCTTACGATGTTTACAAAATGTCAAATTACATTACACCACCTATATATTGAGTTTGGTTCTTATAAAATTTGAAAAAAATTATTGTCTCTATAAAAAAATTACTCATTTTTAGTCTCTATTTTTCCTCTGTCAATGCTTTTAGTCCCTCATAAATTTTAATATCACTATTAAAAGGTGAAAAAACGCCTATTAAAATTAATCACGAAGACTAAAAACATTGACAAAGAAAACAGACGAGATTAAAAGTGCGTGATATTTTTATAGGAACTATAAACAAAATTCTCAAATTTTATAGGGAATAAAAATATATTTAACCCCAGTTTATATAAGTGTTTTAACTTTAATTTATCTTTTGTCAATGTTATAACTTAATATATATATATATATATATATATATATATATATATATATATATATATAAACTATGAATCGACACATAGGCGTCCACTTAATCACCACGATAAATATACGCAAAGACCAATAAATCACCTCAAAGAATTAAACAACTTAAATTCACATTGAATTACCAAAAAGCCAAATGTGGGGATCGAACCTTTACCTTTCAACCACAACCTTACATTTCAACCAAATGAGCTACCAACTTTTCTTTGTTATACATTTGTAACGTATATATTAATACCATTCATCTTCCTTTATTCACTACAAGAATAATCAAAATTACAAGGCACAACTTTCTCAAGCGGATTTTAATCCCCGAAAACTTTCTGCGGATTTTTGTAGTTTTGGGATTTAATCCGCCGTAAACGTTTTAGCGGATTGTCTAACATTTTTGGCGGAATTTTTGAATTTGTGGGGATTATAAAGTTGAAGTAAAATTTAAAAAAAAAAAAAAAAAAAAAAGATCCGCCAAAAAGCGCCTCGGATCCGCCGCAAATGACAGTCAAAAAATGGGCGGGAGTTTAAAATTTCAAAATCTGTCGTTTCTGGGGGAAATTCCGCCGGAAATGACAATTTTTTTATTTTTAAAAATTTCAAAATCCGCCGAAAAGTACTCAAAATCCGCCGGAAACGACTCCTCGGTCCACGCGAGTCAAATCCACCCCAAAGCAAGGAAATCCGCCAAAAAGCGACTTCTCTCCACTCTCTTTAATATCCTTCTCTCCACTCTCACCGTAAACACAATAACACATCTCTCTCTCTCTCTCATATATTTCTTCTTTTATCTTCCTCCTCCTCTTATATTTCTTCTTTCATCTTCATCTTCCTCCTCCTCTTTCTTTTCTTCTTTCATATATTTCTTGTTTCATCTTCCTCCTCCTCACCAAACCAAATTCTTTTTCCACAATTTATTCCTGATAGACCCTTTTTTGTTTTTGCTTTTATTCCCTATTCAAGGTTTTTGTAATAAACTATACATCAAATAAAAAATATTGTTTGCAGGTATTGTAATAAACTATACATCAAATAAAAAATATTGTTCCCATCCTTAGCTATCGTAATCATTCCCATTCGCCATTCTCCAAGTATGTTTTGAGGCTCACTACCATTCATGACCATTAGCCATTGACAACACAGGGTATACCGTATACAACATAAACTTAAAACAACAACAACAATGTAAGGGACAAAATTGATATAAAAAAAACAATTAAATAAAAAAGAAAACGTTGAATTATTTTTTAAAAAAAAAATTAATTAATTTTCGGCGGAAATAGGTGACTTTGCGGCGAAAACGTTGATTAAAAAAAAAATAAAAATTGTCATTTCGGCGAATTTCCCCGAAGACAAAATTCCCCGGAAAGTACCGGGGAAAATCCGCTAAAATGACTAAAAATCCGCGGAAATTACCGGCGGAAATTCCACAAAAATACGTTGCCACCAACGTTTTACGCAGAGAAAAATCCGCAAAAAATCACGTTTTTGCGGCGGAATTTGTGTGTTTTTAGCGGAAAAATCCGCTAGAAAATTCACGCTTTTTCTTGTAGTGATTTTTTTGACAAACTTCTTTCTTTATTTCTAACAATAGCCTTTTTACCTATTAAGTATATCTATTTAATATGTATTTTTATACTTATATATAGGCTTAATTATATATTACATATATATCTTAATTATTTAATATCTAATATTGTTTAATGGTTGTTAGGTGCTTATGTTTATAGATTTGAATTTGATGAATGAGTAAAGAGTTTAATTATGTTAATATTGTTTGAGGTTTTTGGACATCTTTTAAGGTATGATAGAAAATTTCAAAGCTCTGTGATGAGTGAATTTATACACGTAGATGCCTATTTTTATCACGTTTTATTAGGGTCACGGGTCATGCGGGCAATCGGTGACCCTTCTGTTCGACCATTAACCCAATGACCCAATAACTCGACCGGGTTGATCACCGGGACGCTTTTAATAACATTGATTTGAACCATGTGGCATCCATACTCATCCTTCACCTAACAACAAAGAATAACGCTTTGCATTCAGTGCTTCGTTAGATGACGATCCTCGCCAATAAAATCAACGGTCTCAATATCATGCAAAAATCAACGGTTATTATTGAAATAGATTTCATTTGTATACCAAATCGATCTAGGGGGACAGAAAGCATCACCTTTAATCTTTGTTTATTTCTATTTTAAATGCTATTGATCATCTTTGATTTTTTTATTTATTAAAAACGTTCACAACTTGAATTTCTTTATATATTATCACTATCATATCATTAGCATCAATCGGTGAGCAATCATATCATATTAAAACGATCACGGCTTGAATTTCTTTAACTTCTCCCATATTAAAAACATTCATAGTAACCCCAATATACACACAATCGGTGTTCATCCCTTACTATCATATCATTAGGCATGCAACTCCATCAAGAAAAGCTCTTCCCTATGCTATTGATCATATTAAAAACGTTCACAACTTGAATTTCTTTAACTTCTCCATGATTCACGTAATTTGGTCTATTTGTCCTATTATTAAAAACATTCACAGCTTGAATTTCTTTAAATTTTATGTTTGAACTTCTAACCCATGATTATCTTTGCAAGGAAATTCTAATGGAACCATGTTAAAATAAAATTCGTACACCTTTATTACTTTGGTTCAGGATGGCAAAATCATTACACTACTACTATATTTACAATAAATTTCGTTGAATTATAATCATAGGTTTTGCTTCCGATCCTCTGTGTCTGTGTAATGCGCCGCCTAATTTTTAGATTTTACTAATCAATAAATGTTTTTTCAATCATGTTGAATTTGTGATAAATAAACGAATTCAGATTTGTAAAGTCGTTGCATGCATTGTGTGTTCACGATTGTAATTACAATTTCAAATTGAACGCACTTTCCTAGATGCCCCTTTTCAATAGGCGACGAGAAAAAAAGGATAAACTTTGTTTTTGTCATTTTGTCATGCCCTATTTTTCATTTTGTCTTATGTTCTAAGTCCTAACCATGCCTTTTTAACTTTTGGTTTTGATTTTTATCTGTCTTTTTCTTTCTTCAGAAACTCTAATTTCTTAATCTCTCTTTCATTTGTGTTTTTTGTTGTTGTTAAACTTCCAATATTTTTAGTGTTGAGCCAAATATTGTAAATTTCACTCATGATACTTCCTCTAGGATATTATACTTTTAAGATATTAGTGATATTCGCGATTCTCTTTATAGGTTGTGCTCAAAATGATTATTTGTTTGTCTTTCCTGCTTTGCTCATTTTGATCTTTGAAAAGGTAAGCTTATATTAACTTATAAGATTTTCATTTTGTTTGTTCTTACTTTTTTGCTCATTCTTTGTTCACTTTATTAGCGGGAGTTTAATTTAATGGTGAAGAAGCACATCATGTTGGAGAACCAATGCAATCAAATCAACCGAGTGAAGATTTGAGGATGTTGGGAGATACTTGCTTAGATTTGAGTGAAGCTTTTGTTGAGATCATCTCCTCTTAAGTCAATTTGTTGGATATATCGACCATATTATAAGTGATTACGTAGTTCGGTTTATTAACTTATTATCACGTTGAACCGAATTATGGAAAATTGACCAATGTGTATGGTATTATCAAATTTATCCGTATTTTATTTGATATTATTGATTACCAAGTTGTGTATTTGAGATTGTGCAACAGATTTTGGTAATATGTACGAGTTTGGGTTGTAACGTCTTTTAATTACATGATTATTTGAGATTGTGCTATAGCATTGAATAACTATATTTTAGAACCTACTATTGAGAGAATCTATGCACCGTGACTAGAATGAACTATAACTTAATACTTTTAGTGGTATGGTGATTCGTAGAAACAAATTTACCATGTTCTCTATGCGCCATTTAGTTCGCTTTGAAACATAATGTTGATTCTCCAGCTTTTTTTCTCGCTTTGCACTATTTGTTACATGTCATAAATTTTAGACCCATCGTCATTAGGATTTAATGAAAAAATTTGTTTAACCATGTTTTTTTGAATTGTGTTTTTAAATTTTAAAATTATGAATATAACCCTCTCAAATTCAATACCAAATCAATTTCAAAATCTTTAAATAATTAAGTACAATCCCATGTATGTAAAATATATTACAACGAGATTCAATTAGGATAGAGCAATACAAACTGTGAATTTTAATGATTGAAAAGAATCAATTTAAAACGCAGTATTTTTCACAAATATTTGAATCATTGAAAAGAATCAATTTAGAGCAATACACATTTTATGGGATTCACTTCCTAAATTGAAAACAAACAGAAATCATATTCTATTTTAATCAGATTGCACAATACACATTATCATGATGTATTCCTACTTATGCACAAAATATTCACACTATAATAATTTTGATGACGTTAAATTTAACAATATAATAATTCCAAAGACACACCTTGCGTTTCTTTTTATTCTTGATTTCCGGGTCGTCTAACAACATGTGTAAGAGCGTCTTTGCACATGACGGCCCCCAACCTCAAAATAAATAAATTAGGACCCCAAAAGTTAAAACTAACACATAACTCATAATTATCGGCACTTTAAAATAGTCCAAAGTTTAGTATCATTATAATTATTGGTGACCACTCAATACAATATTAGACTTGGTTGATGAATTTGCTTCAAAACGGCTCGAAAGATGACTCTTTTTAAGTAACTAGAAGGTTGATATTATTTTGAAATTATATCAAAATGTTATTTACAATTTATTTAATAATGTAGTTTACTGCTTTTGGTGATTTATTTGATTTTTTTAAAATTTGGGGACCAAATTTTAAGATTTGCCTAGTGCCCCCAATTTGTTTGAGGCAGCGCTGTTGATTTCTAATAGGTTGATTTAAGAGGCGTCCAAAGTATTTTATATCTCACATATATAATACACATAAATATACAAATGCATCTATTTTTATATAAGTTTAAAGAACGTGTGTGTAGGGCGTGGGTTAAATATACAAATATTTCTACTATTATACAAATATTTAAAATAATTGAAGTAATTATCTTATGTTGTCTAAACAAATGAATTTAAACCATCTTTGTGAAGAAAATAAATTATACTAGTATATATATATATATATATATATATATATATATATATATATATATATATATATGATGTATAAGGTGAGAGGAGAATTTATTGTGAGAGATAAGAGGAGTAAATCTGGACCCTATAACACTACAATGGTGGTTGTGATTAAAAGGTGGGTAGTTACCAAGTTTACTTTTTGTTTTAATCTCAACTGCTCATAATTTGATCTATGGTCATGATTAGTTCCTCCTACCTTCTCATTATAAAAGTCTTCTTATAATATATGTTTCATATATATATATATATATATATATATATATAGCTTATAGCTTATACGTGCTTATATATGCAGTCCCTAAGCAACAAAACATAAGTTGCAGCCAAATGAGAACAAAAATTTAGAACTCGACTCGTTATTGATCTATTTAAAGATAAGATCAAATGACTTGTTTTACAAAACACGACAAACAAACATAGGAAGAAAAATTAGAACCATAAGATAAGATTGCAGGTGCACCTCATGCAGTAGGAAACCAAGAGTACGCAATCCAAGAGACCACTTGTTACGAAGCAAGATAACGAATCAGATTTTTGGATCATTGCTCGCCACAAGAATGTCAAGGTCCATATAGCAACACGATACAACAAAGTGAAATGGCATGGCCAGCATGATCCATGAAGACAAGACAAAAACATTACAATCTCCCCTCACATTCATTCAGACAGTAGTCTCAGACCAGCAAAGCCATAACATTCATTCAGACAGTCGTCGCTGATATATACATGTGCTTCTAGTTCTAGCTTTATATAATAGCTAGCTGTGTTCAGTGTATACTGTGTGTTACTACTACTACCACTACTGAGTGTTGAACTGAATTGTGGGATATATGAAGGAAGTGGTGTTTATCCCTTCTCCAGGTGTGGGTCATCTGGTCTCATCCACCCTTGAGTTCGCCAAGCTTCTAGTCAACCGTGATGACCGTCTCCGAATCACCGTCCTCATCATCAAGTTCCCACACGCATCAGACACTGATGCCTATGCAGACTCATTTGCCTATGAACGTGTCCACATCATCACCCTACCAGAATGTCCTCTTCCTCCCACCACCTCCTCTGACTTTGGTTCCACCATGGCTGCTCTCCTCGAAGCCCAAAAACCCAACGTCAAACAAGCCGTATCTAACCTCACCGGAACACTCTCCGCCTTTGTCGTCGACATGTTCTGCACCACCATGATTGATGTGGCCAAAGAGTTTGATGTCCCCGCCCTCGTTTTTTACACTTCCGGCCTTGCTTTCCTTGGTTTGATACTTCACCTTCACAATCTTCGAGAGCAGGACCCCACCCTCTTAATGAAGTTGCAGGACTCGTTCAAAAATGGTGAAGATATCGCCATCCCTACTTTCGCTAACCCATTTCCTTCAAAATCGTTGCCCAGCGCGGTGCTGCATAAGGTTTACGAGTCATTTATCATTAGCTACGGGAGGGGGCTCAAGAAAGCCGATGGCATTATAGTAAATTCCTTTGAAGAGCTAGAACCCTATGCAGCTCGTTCACTCTCTCATCCTGCTCTAGGTCTACCACCCATATATCCCGTGGGACCCATATTGAACCTCAAAGGCAAGGGCACTGCTGATTCTGATTCTGATTCTGGTTTTGATCATGACGTCCTCAAATGGCTTGATCATCAACCTCCTTCTTCCGTAGTTTTCCTCTGCTTCGGGAGCATGGGTTCTTTCGATGAGGATCAGGTTAGGGAGATAGCACGTGCTGTTGAGGACAGTGGGGCCCGCTTCTTGTGGTCTCTGCGAAAACCTCCACCAAAGGGAACCAAGGCACCGCCCTCTGAGTACATAGTTTCTGAACTGGCCGCAGTTTTACCAGAAGGGTTCTTAGATCGAACGGTGGAGATTGGAAGGGTGATTGGATGGGCCCCGCAGGCCCATATACTTGCTCACCCATCCATAGGAGGATTTGTTTCCCATTGTGGCTGGAATTCTACACTCGAGAGCGTATATTTCGGTGTTCCTATTGCTACGTGGCCGCTCTTCGCTGAACAACAGACGAATGCTTTTGAATTGGTGTGTGAGCTGAAGATGGGTGTTGAGATTGCATTGGATTATAGGGTGGAGCTGGATGATGGTCGTACCTATCTTTTAACTGCTGACAGGATAGAGAGGGGGATAAGGAGTGTGTTGGAGAAGGATGGAGATATAAGGAAGAAAGTGAAAGAGATTAGTGAAAAGAGTAGACACACTTTGTTAGAGGGTGGATCTTCCTACACTTACTTATCTCGTTTAATTGATTATCTAATGAAATAATGTATGAATGAAATTATTATCCTACTAACCACGTACGTGCAATATGGTTAGTTATGTAGTTAAAGTGTTTACAACATCAATCAACGATAAAGGTACGGTTTCATTTAATAAAAAAATAACGTACAATTTCACTTCATGTCGGTCTCACAGCAAAATGACTTACCACAAAAGCTTACATTTAAATTGAGTTTTGAAAGCAAATGAAGACCACCATTACGATGCTTACAGTATCAAACTATTTGAGACACTACTTATCTGTTCACTGTAATGCTCACGGTTAAGACTTTGCAATAATCAATTGCAAGTTTGCTTTAGGATATATGCTACTCATTCTGAATTTCTTTCTCAAAGCACTGCTGATAGAACAGTAACCAAACAATAAAAGAACTAGAAAATTCAAGGAAACTGAGATGTTAAACTACTGTATACTAATGCTGCCTTAGAGGATGAATCATCTTTTTTACAAGTAGAAATAGAGCAGAAAATTAAATGACAACAATGGCTGCAGAGTATAACAAATACAATAACTAGGAACTAGAAAGGTTACGATTTTGTAAGTCCAATATGTCAACAAACTCCTACTCCTATGCTAATGTCCCAGTAAAAAAATGTCTTTTTTTTAGTTTGGAAATGAAATGAACACTGCGTCATGCCGTTACAATGCTTACAAAATATGAAACTAGGGCTCACCACCTATATATTCAAAGGAATGCTCAGGGGTAAGAGTTAAGTCTGCTTTATAATCACACATTCACACTTGCATGTTTGCCTCAGGAGGATGTTTCCGACTATTTTCATCCCCATAGACTTCTTTGTGCAACAACATTATCTTACCATTCCATTGTCTCACCAACAGTCATAGCAGTTTTTCATTTACAGCCATTAGTTTCATGTTTATTATAGCATCTAATGCATGTAATGTAAAGGTTATCAAAAGTCATCCTAACAAACAGTTTTTTCTGTTCTCTTTATTAAAGGTGAGTGAATTTAACACTGACAGATTAGTACTTGCTTTTAAATTTTAATTGTTTAGTTTTAGTTTTATCAAAAGGGCACGAAGACTACTGCAAAATATTGTATTAAAATGCTACAAAACTAGAAAAAAGCTGAGTTGAGGAGTTATCCAATGTGCTCAGCAATGCATGCAATGACCATCACTATACATACAAATCAAAGGAAGGGGGATAAAAAACACCACAACTTAATAACTGATAGGGTGTTAGTTACCTTCTTTCCTTCTGAGAGTAAGGTGAATACCATTTTGTCAGCCTGACCTTCCCCTGACGACTAATGAGCAGCACAAAGTGTACCTACATTTAAGAAGAGGAATAAAACGTGTTGAAAACGGAAATACTTAAATAATGTAATGTACACACATAATAGGAACAGAACCACATCCCCGCAAGCCACGACTGGCAGCCCTAGATAGTAAAATAATAGGTGACAACAAAAATCAAGCAGTAATAGACAATAGTAGAGCATCCTAATTACAATGGGGAAAGAACAGAGGTCCTGTCCTAAAAAGTTGCCTACAATTTGAATCAGACAACAAGCATGCGTACATACTACATATATTCTAAGAACAAAATAAAAGTTGAAGATCACCTTCATCATCATGATTGACTTGACAGAAAGCCAAAACATGAAACTTGAAAGTGGAGTTTCAACATGGAAAAAATTATAAATATCATTATTTTGACAATGAATTCGTTGCTCAGTTTGTTACATATTGCAGAATTACAAATTGCTTTCACAAAGGCTAGAAACTACCCACAACCTTTAGAAATTAGAACGTCTAGTCTCTCCCAACCATCCTTACATCAACAACCAAATGGCAATCACATTGCCATCATCATTCTATTTAATTAAATCATATTGGCCTTGTCTATTGGGCTTGTGCCTTACATAGACATTCTTAATAGGAGGCTTGTTAACAATACTCCCTCCCAAAGGTTTCAGAATGTAGGAAACTGATGGTGAATTGCAGCATAAGGTTCCCAAGTTGCCTCCAAATCAGCATAAGGTTCCCAAGTTTCCATTGAATCAGCACTTCAACTTCAACCTGGCCAGAAGAAGTGTTGAGAAGTTGCAAACAGCTTTGACATCAAGGGGGGTCTACTAGTAGCTCCAGTTCTTCAGACAACATAGGGGGAAAAGGTTGAGAAGTAACTGCAGCCGTGACAGCCTTCTTACATAAGGAAACATGGAAAACAGGATGAATTTTACTCTTAGGTGGAAGATCAAGTTTGTAAGCCACCTGTCCTATGACCTTAATGATTTGGTAAGGTCCATCCAACCAAAGAGGGAGTTTCTCATTCAGCTTCTTACTCTTAGCCAATGATTTCAGTCTATATGGCTGCAATTTGAGGTAGTCCCAATCTGCAATTTCAGCTCTGATATTAGTGATAGTTCTTTGATATATGGGTGAGTAATAGATAGAATTGAGGGAAAGGTACTTGGAATATTATTGATAATACTGTGAAAAGCTCCCGAGAGAGGTGGTTACATAAACTTGCAGAATTACAAACTGCTCTCACAAAGGAAAGTATAACTGCTAAAAGCTACCCACAACCTCTTACGAATTAGAGAGCCTAGACTCTCCCAACCATCCTTACATCAACAACTAAATGGCAATCTTTGCCATCCGTTCTATTTAATTAAATCATACTGGCCTTGTTTATTGGGCTTGCGCCTCACATAGACATTGTTAATAGGAGGCTTGCTAAATCATAATGTTGTCTTCATGAATTGATTGTATTGTTCACCAACGACAATCTGTTTCAAATGAATGACCACTCTGATTAAGAGTTTCAAGCCCGCCGCGTTTGCGCCAGCATTTGTTGTCATGTACATAGGATAAATTTATGCTGGTCAGGAAACTATTATCAGTTATAATCAATACTGTGACTGTTATAACAGTGAACCTGACTCACTTTCATGACAACTTCCCGCCATAAAACAATCAACACCTCACTTTCGATAAGATTTGTTATAGATTATTAAATTCATTCATCAGAGTCCAAAATTATATTTAAATTTGAACTGTGACATGGATTATAACCCGCATCCCTCATGTTCGCAGTCAACTTGTCCAAGATATAATATATTTCACCACTTTGAAGGTGCTTCTCATCTTTAGATGCAAAGCAGTTCACAAACCCAGCAATCTCAATCCAACTGCATGCTGTTTCCTTTTGCAAACCTTTTCCCTTCATCTGATTTCTCACTCTATCAACATTTTCCCACTCTCCTTCCTCTGCATAAATATTTGAGAGCAGAACATGATACCCTGCCATCCTTTTCTTTGTCTCCATATTCAGCAACTTTTCAGCAACAATTTTCCCCAATTCAAAGTACCTATAGTTTTTGCAAGCCCCAAGAAGAGATCCCCATATTTCTGCTGCATTACCATCCTCACCCAATCCCTTGACAAACTCATAGGCTTCAACCACCCTTCCAACCCTCCCTAACATGTCTGCGACACAACAAAAATGTTCGATGGAGGGCTTAATTTTATGTACTTGCTCCATAGATTCAAATATTTGAAGACCTTCATCGACAAATCCAGTATAATTACAAGCAGCCAAGATGGCAACAAAAGTAACTGCATCAGGCTTAATCCCAGATCTCAGCATAGAATCATACAAGGAAAGAGCTTTGTTACCCATCCCATGCTGACCATAGCACACTATCATTGTGGTGTACGTGACTGAATTCTTCTCAGCTGTCCTGACAAAAACATTTTCAGCATAACTAATTGCACCACATTTGGAATACGTGTCAGTTAAAGCAGTTCCCACATAAACATTTTGCTCTATGAAATTACGTATGGAGAATCCATGAAGCTGCCTAGTAAATCCCATGCTTCCTATTGAACTACAAGCAGGGAGAATTGAGGCCAAGGTCACTGCATTTGGTATTACCTTGTGCACCACCATATCTCTAAGAAGATGAATAGCTTTCTCATTGAGCCCATTCTGAGTATAGCCGGCAATCATAACATTCCATCTGGCCTGGTCTCTATTGCTTGGGTTGCTCTTCTCAAATAACAATTCAGAAGTCCTAATCAACCAGCATTTCGCGTACATTTCAATCAGATAACTCTCCATCCCCTCAAACTGTATCCCATGGCGAATCAGATATGCATGAGTTTGCCTTCCTATATATGAGTTCCTAAGGTTTGAAGCTGCAGAAAGAAGGGCAGTCACGGTAACAGAATCAAGCATAAACCTTTGCTTCTGCATCTCACGCACAAGCATAAGCGCTTCCTGGTCCAAACCATTCTGTACAAAGGCAGATATTATGGTATTCCAAGATACAACATCCCTTTCGATCATGTTATCAAAAACCTCAAAAGAGGTATGAATAAAACTGCACCTAGAGTACATCACAATAATTGCATTGAGAATAATAATTGGCACCTTTGGAAAACTTTTTAGAACAAATGCATGAAGCTGCTCAACCAATTTGATTTGCTGCAATTGTGAGACAGCAGTAATAACAGAGAGAAAAGTTACATCATCGCATATGCCCTCTTTCTCCTCCTCCAAAGCTTGAATGAAAACATCAATAGCCTGAACGGGAAGGTTATTTTGAACATAGGCAGCAATCATGGTGTTCCAAACCTCTGTATTTTTATGAGAACATTGGTCGAAAACCATACGGGCATAATCTATACAACCAAGGTCAGCAAACATGATAATTGCAGAGCTAACAACAAACACGTCATTGACATACTCATCACCAAATTTAAGAAGAAAGCCATAAAGCAAGTGAGCAATTCTGAGGTCGCCGAATTTGGATACAGCAGGGAAGAGATTAACGAAGGTAACAGGAGTGGGAGTGAGAGAGAGTTTAATCATAGTGGCGAAAGCCTGAAGTGCTTGGAGGTAACGGTTGGTCTTAGCATACCAGGAAATCAAAGTATTCCAAGCGACTACATTTCGTTTGCGCATAACATCGAACACTTTGAGGACATAGTGGTGTTGACACGAAGAGTACATATTGAGAAGGGAATTGTAGACAATTCTGCTAGGTCCAGGGTTGGAGGAATTGGAAAGAGAGCGAAGGAAGTGAGAATGAATGGCTTTACCGACCATGAGGTCTTGGGTTAGTGCACAGGCTTTGAGAGTGGAAGAGAAGGTGTAAGGATCGAAACCGGTGTTAGGGGTGGACCTCATTTGAGCGTAGAGTTGGAGAGCTTCGAGAGGCATGTTGTTGCAGATGAAGCCAATGATGACGGAATTCCAGACGGCGGTGGAAGGGCGAGGAAGAGCTTCCAGGAGTTGGCGGGCAAGGTGAGGTTGGCCTTCTCGGCATAGCTTGCTCAGGCGAGAACGAATGCTGGTGGTAATGGCTTTGTTCCACTCCTTCTGCTTCGCTGCTACACGGGTATGCGTAACCTCGCTCGACTGAGGGCTGCCGCCTGAGACGGGAAGAGGAACGGTGGTGCCAATCCTAATACCAACCAGTCACTCATTTGCTCTTCTACTCCTTATTATGTTACTCACATCCTCATCCCTTTTTCATTCTATCTATCTCTTCTTCCCTCTTGCAAACACCATCAATTCCAACGAGTATATCAAAAATCATAATCAATATTACTCCCTTCTCTTTAAAAAAAAAAACTAAATTATATTTTTGGTCCCTAATTTTAAAAAATTCAGATATTTGGTCTCCTATATTTTAAAATTCATATGTTTAGTCCTCTTATTTTTAAATAATTCAAATATTTAGTCTAAAGAGAAATTTCTCAACTTTTTTGCTGAGTTGGCCTTCTACCAAAAAACAAATATTGATGAGGCTCTCATTAAATGATGTGGCAGCTGACTCAGCTTACACACATCATTTAATGATGCCACATATTCAATTCACATCTGATTATATATATTTATAATAATTAACACACAAAATTAGTATCATTAATTTGAGCTTATCTAAAAAAAGTATCATTAATTTGAATTTCAATTTTCTAAATTCATATTTTCTCAAGTTTGCCTTCATCTAGAGAAAAATATAATGAGAGAGGATATTTAGAAGAAGTTGGTGAGTTAGATAAATACTTAAATACCCTTTTATTTTATTTAGCCTACATAAATGTGAATGTAAATTTTTTTTTTAACCAAAACATATGAATGTAGATGAATGCAGGATAAATATGACTATAAAAAATCAAAATCGCAATAATTTGTGTAGCTTAAGTAATATTCTCATTTTTAACATTATTTGTAAGTTTTTACTTATATCAGCGCAGGTGACACCACCAGGCACCAGCAGCAGCTTATGGAGATATTGTTCGTGATAGTGATGCCAAGTTTGTTCGTGGTTTCTATGGGTCTCTTGGCAATTCTACTATCATGCATGCGGAATTAAAAGCGCTCCTTCATGGCTTGGAGATGTGTTGGGACCTCGGATTCAGGAAAGTTATATGTTCATATGACTCTCTGAATACCTTGAGACTCATTGACAGTGCAGCATAAGAGCTCTATCATATTCAAGGTAACGAGGTAGTTATCGTTCGAAGCCTTCTTGCTCAGGAATGGGAGGTGAGGCTCCAACATGTCTTTCGGGAGGCCAATCATTGTGCAGATTTTTTTGCGAAGATGGGCATGTCTGCGCCCCTTCATCCGATTCATGTTGATTCCTCGCCAGCAACGTTGAACCAGCTCCTGCAGGCAGACGCGCATGGGTTCTGCTTTATTAGGCCCTAGTTGTGTTTCTTGTTTGGTTTTTGTTTTCACTTTCTCTGTTGTTACCAAAAAAATATATTGGATCTCTAAAGCACTCATATTTGGTTTAGAAGGTAAGTTGTGAAGAGAAAAATATGTAAGAGAAATAAAGGAAGAGAGAAAGATGTGAGAAAAAGAGCACATTAACGTAGTTAATTTTTTTTAATTTTCATCTAACTATTTTCAAAAAACTCTTTGTGGCTTATGGGCACTCTTCACCATCTCCTTACTCAATCTTTGAGCAAAACAAAACATGTGTTTTCCTTTTAGATGTTTGTTCGCTGGTGTTTTTAGCAAACAATCACTAGTTTTCAATATTAAGACTGTGAGATCAAACTAGAAAATCTCTTTGACAATTGCCTTTAAGTTTTGTGTCTTTTAGCGTGCGTAAGAACAAGAAAATAGTAGGAAGAGATAGTTTGAAAGCAGAATAAAAGCAAGAAGTGCAACAAACGTAAAAACAAGTAAAAATTGCATTAAAATGATAGAAAGAAGAAGGTGGTCCACCGACACGTACAATATGATCTGATTCACTCTTGTTTCGCTTTGACTTGGAAGTTGAGTTTCACAGAGTTTTTGTAAAGATGTGGTGACCCGTTTTCCTATTACAAGGGAGTATTTATACTCTCAGATACAATCGTGGGCAAGCACGATAACTACTTCCTAAAAACCGGGAAATAACCGCCCACTAAATGCTCTGCTCCTTGCGCTTCGACCGGACTTGTTGTCGAAGGATTTGGCGAAGTATTGGACCCAACTTTGTCGAACAATTGGGCCTCTCTGTCGCCGAAGGTTTCGACATTGTTTCGTAGCTTGAAGAACCAAGTCTGCCGAAGTTTGCTTGCGTTATCGACAACTTGTACAACTTTCTTTGTCGAATTTATGGTACATTGACTTGAACATTGACTGCGACCCACGTAATACTATTAAATGTGCGGTCAATACCATTTAAAGCTTAATTTAATGCCCTTGTCCGAATTTTTGAGGTAACAGTTGCCCCAAAAAATGCTTTTTCGACGGAATAAGGAATGGAGGGAAGAAAAGGCATTTTTGAATCTTCGTGCAATGGTCATTTCTACCGCTTTTTGCATTTCAACGGTGGTCGAAAGGACAACCATCATTACTTGCACAGTAAAGCGAACCGCCTTATTGGCACACGCGGCATAGTTGGTGGGCCATCACGCGTCTCCCAAACGTCGCGAACGTGCGAGTCATGGCGAGCGTGCCAATAATCGTAGCTTCCCGACATATATAAACGGCTACCACCCCCGTATTCCTCTTTACTCGGTTTGAACTTTTGCGAAGTCTCTGCATTCTTCATTCTCTGCGTTTTGCAAAAATCCCCAAAATCACTAAAGTTTCAAACTTTCATTCCTTTCCTTCAATCTACGCTTGAATTTCGTCTCGCATTTGCTTTTTATCTCTCATGGCTTCCTCATCCGCTGCTTTGAATGTTCAACGAAGAACGACGAATCCAACGGACCTAAAACCGCCCGATGGCCGTTGATGAGCGACATTCACGACGATCGAGCGATTCAATGGCAAACCAGTGTTGATTCCTCTACTAGGGTTTATACTCATGCATATCTAGGTCCTCTTCACGATATCCTGTTAGAAAACACCGAGGTTTCTCAAATTTTCCCCCCGATCATGCCTGCCTTCAACCCGAAATTTTCACTAAGACCCTTTTCATTTAGAATTTCTCGAATAGTCCTTCCAGGGGTTTTTAGGTCCGCTCCTAGGCTCGACCAACGATTTACATAGACTGGCTCGACAAGGTAGAGGCTAAAAAGGCCGACATCCGGAAAAAAAAGGTATTTTTGACCTTATCCAGGTTGTCTAGGTATGTGCCTAAGTATGACAAAGACTTTGATATTGGGTCGCTATGCGATTTTGGGGTATCATGCTACTCATAGCCTCCACTTGAGATGTGGCATCTTGACTCCCACTTTACTAGATGTTGCCGCTATCACAGTCCAAAACCCCTAGGTGAGACTTTTGACCTGCTAATCCACGATTATGAATACCCGTTCACTTTCAACAATGCCACTTTTGCTCCTTACATCACGAGAACACCACAATCTTGACACGACACGATGTCTGCGCTAAAGAACACGTAGCCTTCTTAACCCTTTGGTTATCCCTTTTTTTTTCGTACCCGCTTCACTCCGGTTTTCTAAAACCTATATTCCACTGGCACCCTCAACTCCACGAAAAAGAAAACATTAGTCTTGCCAAGCCAAACCGTTGTTGGGTTCTCTCTATCGGGAGCTTGATAATCTTTGTTCTAGAATCGAAAGAAGCGAACCCACCAACAAGTTCTTGGCTTCGGCCCATTGTGGCTATTGCAATTGTGGTCATTAGCCACTTTCGAGTCTCGACTAGGTGCAGATATCCCTAAGTCTGCTCAACCAACCTTAAAGTCTAGGAGGATGAAGGGATTCGACTAGCCCAGATTGAAACCAAGCGGATAAATATTCCTCCGTAAGAGTCTTTCAAATTCACTTCGACATGTTCTGAAGTGCACAAGTTTCGTAGACTCTATGGCTCCACTTTGTGCAAAGGCCTTTCGGTCCATCTTGGTTTCTGCAACCATTTCCCTCTTCTTACATCCGAACACGCTGAGGAGATTACCCAAATCGCAAACCTACCTCTCTCCCTATATTCTCTCTACCGGACTTACCCTGGCAAAACTAAAAATAGCTTCTTAATTAAGAAATACTTCCCAAGTTATTCTCGCGCATATTTGGCCTTTGTCGGTTCGACTGCGCCATGTGTTTTCATAGGCGAGAATTTTCGAATCGAAAAGCGATGGCGACCTACAAACAAGCCTTCAAGTTCCACTATAGGGCCTTGAGTTTGAGCCTCTCAAATTCAACCCCGATTCTCATGCACCAAGAAATTTCATGAATGGTGGGTGATTACTACACCACTATCTTCTTTGGAGAGGCTAGTGACACCTTTGCAAGAAAATATTATGAAGAAATTGGTGGCGCCCTTCCTTCGAACAACCCAGGTATTTACTTCTTGATACCCAAATCCTTCTGAGTCTTAAACATCTGTAACTTAGTTTTATTCCTGTTTGCTTATCAATGTTTTTCGACGTCAGATCAACCTGCACCCAAGCTGAAGATCAAAGTAAGCAAGGCTACCACAAAGCAAAATCTCCTCCAACAACCAAGAAAACAATGGTCGCGAGATCTACTCCAGACATTGTCCTAAAGAAGGTATGTTGCCATTTATTCACTTCAAGTTATTTTTGATTACGACTTTTATTTATGTCGAAAACCTTCTTTTTAGAAAACAACCCAGGCAAAATCCCCTCAGCAGACCAAAGCTAAAAAGAAAATGGTCCTTCCGAAGATGATGAGTACTATACTCTTGCCTTGTTAATCCGTCAAAATTTCTCTTCCCTTTGTCATTCACTTTCTTGTCATAACCCAAATTCTTTTTGCGGGACACTCGAAAAGTGATGATAACGTCCCTTCACTCGGAGGTCGAAGAAGAGAAACCTTCACGAGATTCAAAGGGCAGCTCAAGGCATCATTATTGATGAGGCTCTGAACCACCTTCTTCTCTCTCCAATCAAGAGGCTTAAGGTACAAGAGGTAAACTCCTTTCGACATTAGTTTAGACTTATTCGGTCTCACCTTTCCAATCCTTAACTTAAGCGATATACCTTCTTTGTGCATAGGTGGGTGGGTGCTCGTGGACAAACACGAAGTTCGATCATGGTTGAGGCCGCTTGATCTAGAGTTGTCGGCCCAGTGCTCCCTTTTCCTTCATCTCCTCGGGTGTAATCTGGCTTGAAGAAATTTTCCAAGCGTTGGATAACCACAAATCCTGTTTTCGAGGAGTTTGCTCCAAATGCTTTGGAAATGTCGAACAAGAGGCGGTCGTCGAAGAGAATGCTCTGCTATGGAGGAGGCTATCCCAATCGCCGGTGAGTCGAACCGAGAGGCGTTGTTGGAAATCGCTCAAGTTCGAACTTAACGTTCCAACAAGGCGGGACCGTAAGTAGCGGCTACCTGCGCCGAAATACCAAGAGAATATGATCGATCAAGAACAAGAGGCACCTAGAGTGGGGAACTCGCGGATCAAAGTGCTTACGCGAAAGAGTCATCCAACAACACGTTAGCGATCAAGAATTGGTGAGCTAAAGAAGGCGAATCCTTTGGCGACCTTGAAGATCATGTTGAGTCTTAAGAGTTCGTCGAGCCGCTTGATTTGCGATTCCTCGAACAACTCTCTAAGTTCTATCAATCGAGAGGCGGTCGAAAGCTTTGCTTTGCGATTGAAGACGAAGGTGTTAGAAGGGGACTTGGTGGCGACCATTGAAAATGACTCATCAGGTATCTTGAGGTAAAACCCTCATTCACAAGATCACCAAATTGGACCCTCCTCAAAACGTCCTTTCGTTCTTCATGGAATTTGGCCCTATTTTTGAGCAACTTTCCTTTCTAATCAACCAACGGTCGACCACCTCCAAGCGCAAGGTTCGAGAGGCTCAACTCTGCGGTAGAACTCGCCTCTCTTAAGGCGATCAAGGCGACATCGAGGCTCTCAAACCCAAGCACTAAAGATGAGAAAGCAATCGCTGAATGGGATGCGAGATTGCGCGTATTGACGAGGAGATAAAGACACTCCAACTCAAACCATCAAACGCAGAGCATCGGAAGGGCTCGATCGTCGAACGCATGAGTCTTTGCTTCTTCGTCCACAAAAACCACCAAAGCATTGGCGGTATTGAGCACTTGGAGAAGATTGACAAGCATCAAGCTATTCTCGCCGACCTCGACAAAGAGCTGTACCTTCTCGACACCTCTATTTCTTTGAGTGTTAGCATTATGGAGAGGCATAAGGCTACCTTGTCGAATTTCTGAGACTGTAATAGTTTAGCATTCTAAAAATGGTTGTGTAACTTTAACAATTTCTTTATACATTGCCATTTATGAACAACTTTTGTTTACTTATAATTGCTCAATCTTTATCTCAGTTAACGTTGGCTTGTATCGTTTTAAATACTTGCCATTTATTCTAAAGATTCTATTTTCGTCACCTAGCTCTTCGACTTCATAAGCGCCATTCGAAAAGCATCGCAACACGCGAAATGGGCCTTCCACCCCGTGACCATTTGCCTAAAACTCTATCTTTTTATCCATAGGTAATAGGACTTTCCACACTAACTCCCCTTCCTCAAAGGTTTTTAACTTAACCTTTTTATTGTAGGCTTTAGCTACTCTTTCTTTCTTTCTCGTCGAATAAGCATCTCTAAAGCTAACGACCTCTCTTCGTCTAAATCAACTAATTCATCAATCATCATATTCCAATAATGATCAAAAGGAATTTCACATTGTTTCGAATCCTTGTTGATTGTAAACAAATCTCGACGAGTAACAACGCATCATGCCCAAATGTTAACTTTGTAGGGAGTGGTGTTTATAGACTCTTTAGGTGAAGTTCGACAAGCCCATAACACTTGGTCAAGAGAATCGTACCAACTTCTAGGCTTACGTCCAACGTGCTTTTTAATCAAGTTAATAATGATTTTATTGGCAGCCTCTACTTGACCATTGGCTTGTGCGTAGTATGGTGTCGAAGTCAATAACTTGAAACCAATTTCAAGAAATAAATCTACCATTTTTCGACCGGTGAAAATAAGTGCAGCTGTCCGTAGTAATGGTTTCGGAATTCCATATCTATAAATGATATGATTTTGAATAAACCTTATCACTTTGCTTCTTGATCTACATTGGCTAAAGGTATTGCCTCTACCCATTTAGTAAAGTAATCAATCCTACTAGAATGTATCTGTGGCCTTTCGACGAAGTTGGTTTTATTTCTCCAATCACATCTAAAGCCCAACCTCTGAATGGCCAAGGTTTCACTATAGAATGCAACTCGTTTGCGGCACACATGTTGTATCCCAAAGATGTTTTTGGCATTCTTGGCAACCTTTGGCAAATTCTATACAATCTTTTAGCATAGTTGGCCAATACATTCCTTGTCGAAATAACAACCATTTCATTTTGTGGCCTACTTGATGTGAGCCACATGCTCCACTATGTGTATCGAAATCGCCAAATATGCCTCGTTTTCACTAAGACATTTTAGTAGTACCCTTCGAGTTTGTTTGTACAATTCGTTTCCAATTAACACATAGCTTAGAGCTCAGTACTTTACTTTTTATTAGTGTTCCTGTAGGATTTTGCAAATACTCTACAATGGGTTTTCGCCAATCATCATCAACCATATTGTCAATAGCAAAAATTTACGCCAAGTCAATATCGTCAAAAATGTGACGTTTTTAAATAGCAAGACTTCATTTGTATTTATTGCCCCCAATTTTTGGTGTTGACAATAACGTCGAAGGAGTATTATAGAGAGAGTCTTCGAGATTAATTTATCTTTTATCTCAATTAACTCTTCTAGGCTTTGCTTCGATACTTTGTAACCGAGGCAATTTGTGCGGTTCATTTGCCACGTGATTTTCAATTCGTGGTAAATGTTCTAGGTGAACGAATGTAAACCTTTTTAGCAAAAGTATTGGCAATAACGAAATATTTAATAAGGTGTTCATTAATACACTTATATTCTTTTGTCAATTGTTTGACCACTAATTGAGAGTCACCTTTTATTTCAACATAACTTGCCCCCAATTCGAGTAAAATTTTAAGGCCTACTATTAAAGCCTCATATTCAGCTTCATTATTTGAGCAAGAGTCTCGAATTTTAAATTTATACTTCGTTGGAGTATTTTCCGGCGAGATAATCAAAATTCCAATACCTGCTCCATTTTTATGGCTTGAGCCATCAGTATAATCTCCAGGGCGTATGTCTAACGAATGTATTTCACATTCGACAACGAGAATGGTCTACTATAAAATCAAGTGACCACTTGTCCTTTAATTGATTTAAGGGGTTGGTAAGTTAAGTTGTACTCTAGCAAAGCTAAAGCCCATTTGCCAATTCGACTATGCAACATTGGTTTTGACAACATATGTTTAATAACATCAAAATGCGAATAAACATAAACATCTGCTGATTTTATATATTGCTTCAATTTTGTACAAGAAAAATACAAGCAAAGGTACGCTTTCTCAATTGGACTATACCTAGTTTCAAAGATCGATCAAAACCCTACTAAGGTAATAAATGGGTCTTTCGACACCACGATCATCCTCTTGCGCTAGCATGCTACCTATTGTGTTATCAGAAGCTGCTATGTACAATAAAATTGATTGCGTCGACCAAATAAGACTTGATTGCGTCGAAAGCATCTTGGTGAACCTGCTCCCACTTGAATTCATCTTCTTTCTTCAATCTCATCGGAATGGCGAAAAAACTTGTGTTTTGCCACTTAGATTTGAGATGAATCTTCGAAGGAAATTAATTTTCCCTAGCAGTGACTGAAGTTCTTTCTTGGTCGAAGGAGCCTTCGTTTCCATGATTGCTTTAGTCTTATTTTCGTTGATCTCTATGCCTTTCTTGTGTACTACAAAACCCAAGAATTCACCGCATACATACGAAAAGCACATTTGGTTGGATTCATTTTCAATCCATATTTCCTCATTCGTTCAAAAGAACGTCGAAGATGGTCTAAATGACCACTTTCTGAGGATGACTTAACCACCACATCATCTATGTATACTTGCATAAAATCATCAATAAAATCGTGAAACATAGAATTCATTGCCCTTTGATAAGTGGCACCAGCATTTTTTAAACCAAAAGGCATGACCACCCATTCATAAACACCTAGTGCCCCTGGACATCGAAAAGCTGTTTTCGACACATCCTCTTCGGCAATAAAGATTTGATTATACCCTGAGTAGCCATCTAGCAAACTGAGATAATCAAATCCTGCTGCCGAATCTATTAGCATTTCTGCTACGGGCATAGCGTATTCATCTTTAGGTGTTGCATTATTTAGATCCCTAAAGTCTACGCAAACTCTAAGTTTTCCATTTTTCTTCATTACTGGAACTATATTAGCTAACCAATCAACGTACCTGGCAGTTCTGATGAATTTGCTTTTGAAACGACCTTTCTATTTCTTCCTTGATCTTAGCCAATATCCGAGAGCAAATCTTCTTGGCGTTTGCTTCACTTGGTTTCTTCCCCAGTCGAATGGGTATTTGTAATTCCACCACTTCTCGACTCAAACCGGGCATTTCATTTGTACTCCCAAGCAAAGCAATCTTTGAACTCCTGCGAGAGTGAAATAACTTGGTTCTAAGGCGACATCAAGATGTGCACTAATATATGTTGGCCTTTTGATCAAGCCATTTCCCAAATCCACCTCTTCGATGGATCTTGAGCTTGCATGCGCTTTGTAGAATCTCTGGGGTCTTTTTCAAAACCCAATGGTTCGTCATCATAAATGCAATCCAAACATCATTTATGACTTCACCATTTTCTTGAGATGAAGTTGTGGCTTCGGCGACCATTGTTTGTTGATTTAACTCGGCTTCCAAAGCCGTTTTATTTTATTTTCGGCCATGTAAGCCGTAATTCTATCCCAAGCACCTTTGGTGTCGACATCTAAACCTTCTAAGAGTCGGTGTCCCATCCTGTTGGAGGTAGCACACCGTCGGGATAGACATTTGCACCTTCTATTTCCTCTCTTCCCACACAAAACCATGTGTTGGGTATAAGTGAATGGAGGAAAGCACATTATCTGAAGAGATATATGCTTGGCTAGAAGATGGACATGGCGCAATATTCGCCATTTGCTTCTCAAAATTCTCCCGGTGACATTATTTACGTCGTGAAGGAAATAACTTTGTCCGCTTTGACGTACTCCACGGACCATCATCCTCCACATTACCAATTTCGGTGTAGGCTTGAGGAGCGGCTCCTACGCCATGTATCCACTCTCTCCCAAGGAGTAGATTGTAGCTTGCTTTTGAAGCTATGACAAAGAACGTGGTGGTTCTTCCGGCGGTTCCTACCACCACTTCCACTTCGACAAATTTCCCAACGATCGGCGATTTCCCTCATAATTGGTTAACATAATATTATGAGGTCTAAGGTCTGTATCAAACAAACCTATTGTTGTCTTGACATGGCACGAGGCATTAAGTTAACAAAGAGCTCCTCCATCGACCAAGATCTTATTAATACCTACGCCATTAACTTTTGCTTGGGCGTATAACGACTTGGATGGTGTTGCATGCCCTCGTCGGCCTCTCGAAAGTGGCCATCTGTTCTTCCACGCAGCCATTGTTCATGACATAGTAGCATCTTGGCTTGTGGTTAGCCATATCCCCAATGAAGTCTTCTTCGACGTCGTTTGGGATCATGCTTAACATCGTACTCACTCGGCGAGAATGGACACCACGTTGCGGATGACGTCCGAAGCTAGCCTCGAGTCGTCGAAAAATCGAAGTAACATCTTCATCCATGTCGAATGAAGCACTCTTCTTTTTATAGATGTTAATGGAGGAAGATCCTCTCCATAGCGAGCCTTCTTGGTTCCTCTATCACAATAGATTTCCGCTTTAGCCTTATTTCCAACCCTCACTTGATTGGCGGCACCTATACTTATCTTTGTGTTCCCACGCGGTTTTGAGTCACACCCTTAACCGCTTTTGGCGTTGCTCGTTAGCAACCAGTGTTGCCTTCTTCTTCGAGCCCGTAACGACGCCATTGGGTCTTCGTCATGGGATTCTTCCCTTTATAATTGTTTTTATAATTGTATTTTGAGGCCTCACCGTGATTGGCTTGGCCGTTCCAACTGTTGAGCGAAGATTCTTGTAGTGTCTACATCCAAATGTATCCACTTCTCATTGGATGGATCTGCTCTTGGAAAAAATGGTTTAGCGAGAGCGGATAGCGCAAAACTCCTTGGCTACACCCTTACCAAAGAAGCTGCGGCTTGCTTGTCGAAGCCTTGCTCGAATTCTTTACCTTGTAAGGAAGGCCCCCTCTCTTGAAGTTTGAAATTTGGCCTCTTATCGGCCATTTCCTCTTTAGGGGTTGTCGAACTTCACAAACGTTCGACACTTTTAGCCGCTTCTTTATCAAACACAAGATCGCACCTTGGACATAACATGACCTCGTGAGCTCAATTTGCACCCTTCGGAAGTCTATCAAATCTTCCTCGACCCTTGGGTACACAGATCGCACCTTCTCCTCATACTCTTCCCGAGTAACGTGTTACACAAAGATTACTCTTTTACACAACACTTTTGATTTTTTCAAAGGAGGTTTGGTAGACTTTGGAGAATCCACCATTTTGCGTCTACCATATTGATACTCATCTCAATTGGTTCCGCATACATCGCCTCCACTTGATGGAGTGGGTCAGCATCAATTTGCATCGGTGCTTTATTCTTTTTATCTCCAAATTTGAGCCTTCCTTCTTCGATCGCTCAACCATGTCCTGAAAAGTACACAACAGTCGATTGTATGTCCCAAAAATTATGAAACTTACAATAACCCTTTTTCTTCCTCTGTTCGAGAGGAGGAACTTTCGAGCCATTTGGCACTATTATTTTTGCCATCAGTCACTAGCAAATCAAAGATCTCGTCACATTTAGTAACATCAAAGGTGTACGTTTTAGGCACAAATCTATCATTCTTAGGCTCTACAGGATTATTCCCATTTGCAGGCCTTAATAATTTACAAGCATAGGGAGGACCAGGCTTAAGTTCAGCCACGTCTATTTCCTCCGATTCGACATCGCTAAATGCAAAGTCGAATTGTTCATCTACATAGGCTATCTTTTCTTTTTTGTGAAAACCCACTGGAGTTTTCTTTTTATTGTACTTATTCACTCTAGCCTTTTCCTCTCTAAGCCTTTCGACTTGTCGAACTCTATCGGCTAGTTGGGCCATGTCTCTCAAATGAGACGTATCCAATTTCTTTCGAATTGAATAGTCAAGGCCACCTGCAGCCATTTCGACAAGCTCATGTTCAGGCACTTGCGTAAAACACCTTGCCTTCAGTAACCTGAATCTATTCAAATAATCATCAATAGCCTCAGGTACTTTACGTCGAACACTAGCCAGTTCTTTGAGACTAATTTTCGACTGGCCCATGTAGAATTGCTCATGAAAAGCCTTTTCTAATTGCCCCATGTATATATGGAACCGAGGGTAAAGTGGTAAACCACGTAAAGGCATTTTTAGTTAGAGAATTTGGAAAATACTTCATTTTCAAACTCTCATTTTGAGCTATGTCTCCTGCCTCAGTCATGTAACGGGCAATGTGTTCGACAGTGGACTCATTGGTATCACCCCCAAACTTAGTAAATTTAGGGATTTTCCAACCTCTTGGCAATTGCATGCTCGCAACACGTATTCACACAGTGGTGATATGAAATTAGGCCTATGTAAACCTATGTTAAGGCCATTTTGCGCCATTATGGTTTCGACCAAAGTGGCTATGTTGTCTTGAGCACAAACGTTATTTCGTTGCACTTGTCGAACAACTTCGTCGGCGCTTTTGGTTTCGATTCACCATAACTACCTCAGGGATGTGATTTCCCATTTGTTGTTCGCCCATAACCGCCTGGGCTTCGACGATCACTGATCTCTGTGGGGTGTTAGGCATGTTGTTCCCGCAATTTGGTAATCGCCTATTGTTTCCGTAGGAGCCCCAAAGAAATGCGCAATCCTACCCATTTGGTGCGCTAACATCGATAATCGGTATTTGTGTTGCAATCAAAGGATTGAACACGGTACCAATTTGTTGAGTCGACATATTAACCATATCATGATTGCTTTATTCCACTTGTTGTCTTAACGCCAACAAGGGCGCGCATGGTTAATGTAGTAGGATTTCGACCAAGTGTACCCTCGGAAGATACGTGTGAAGGAGAAAAGGTCGACACATGTGGCATTCCAAAGGCATGCCATATACCCTGAAGGGTATGGTGGTAGACTCATGTTTTGGAAGCGTGTTTCCAAACTATTCCACTGTCGCCACATAAGGACTAGAAGGAAGTCCCATACTTTGTGGCAAGGCCATAGATGATGTCGAACCAACATTAGTCATTGACATCGTGGGAGCGGTTATTGATGTCACTCGGGCCGTAGTCCTGTAACATTTCCACCGTGACATTGGCGAGAATCTACCGTTGTTCCTTGCACTTGTGATATCACGAGTGCCGGAACTAGAGGCGTTATTAGAATTGGTGCGTACCATCCTACCACTCTCAAGTGCATACGAGTTTATACACTTATGAAAACGACACAAAATAAGCGGCAAAGGTCCCACCGGTGATGCCAATTTGTTCGCCGTGTTTTTAGCAAACAATCACTAGTTTTCAATATTAAGATCGTGAGATCAAACTAGAAAATCTCTTTGACAATTGCCTTTAAGTTTTGTGTCTTTTAGCGTGCGTAAGAACAAGAAAATAGTAGGAAGAGATAGTTTGAAAGCGAGAATAAAAGCAAGAAGTGCAACAAACGTAAAGCAGTAAAAATTGCATTAAAATGATAGAAGAAGAAGGTGGTCCACCGACACGCATAATATGATCCGATTCACTCTTGTTTTCGCTTTGACTTGGAAGTTGAGTTTCACGAGTTTTTGTAAAGATGTGGTGACCCCGTTTTCCTATTACAAGAGGAGTATTTATACTCTCGGATACAATCGTGGGCAAGCACGATAACTACTTCCTAAAAACCGTGGAAATAACCGCCCACTAATCTGCTGCTCCTTGCGCCGACCAGCTTGTTGTTGTCGAAGGATTTGGCGAAGTGTTGGACCCAACTTTGTCGAACAATTGGGCCTCTCTGCCGAAGGTTTCGACATTGTTTTGTAGCTTGAAGAAACAAGTGCATCCGAAGTTTGCTTGCGTTATCGACACTTGTACAACTTTCTTTATCGAATTTATGGTACATTGACTTGAACATTGACTGCGACCACAAAATACTATTAAATGTGCAGTCAATACCATTTAAAGCTTAATTTAATGCCCTTGTCGGAATTTTGAGGTAACAATGTTATTCAACACAATATTGCTTTTGTTTTTACTTGATTCACTATGGGGTTTATTTCAATTTTGATTTCCATTCAATCTTTCATTAAAAAAAAAGTTTTTACAATCAAATCCTTCATTAGGTGACGAATTGGAACCCTAAAAAACAACTCTAACCATGAATGTTTTCATCAGCATTCTCATTTATTGTCGACAACAATTTATGATTGTCGGATGGTTTAGGGTTTTAGTTTTTTGCAAATCATAGATTGGGAGGGACTTCTTTTTGCATCTTTTTTATAAATCGAGTATCTCTGCGTTCAACTGCAAAGAGATTAATCCTTTGAGTCGGGTAGGACCACAATAGGCGGCAAATGATATTAAACCTTTTTGCTTCTTTGAAGATGAAGAACTCTTTTATTTGTTTTTAATAAAACATTAAATAAAAAAATTATGACTCAAATTAAAACAACGTGTTAGACATGTCATATAAACACACATCTACGTTACAACCACAACCACATCGACTCTTATTAATGGAGCGAAAAATGGAAAGTTTTAAAAAAGTCAATTGTGTTAATATTTTGAAACTTAAATAACCAATTTGAGATATAAACATAAAAAACTAACTTGATAAAAAAATAACTTTAAGAACCGTAGGAAGAATTTTCTCTTTTTTTTAAGAAACACGCGAATTAATCACTAAAGAATCATTTTCTCCTATTTAACCCATAAACTATGAAAATTATTAAAAAGTCTCTAAAGTTTATTTCTGCTAATCAATTTATCTTCTAAAGGACCATAATGAGTGACAAAGTTCTCTCTCAAAAGATTTAACACTCTGCATGACCAAAGTTGAATTCAACTCAAAACTTTAGTTAAACTGGAAGAGACTCATACTATCTCATCTGAGTGCTTTGAGTTATGTCATTGCAGCTTTTTTTTTTGTTGGATTGTCATTGCAGCCTTTACCCATCTTAATATTCAAGATAAATTATCTTTGCAATAATGTAGTAGGTAGCAAAGCAATTATTGTGTTCTTTCTTTTATTTTTGGACGGGTTGATTCTTGAATTGATGTTTTTTTTTTTATAAAAATAATTTAAAATTTAGTGCTGAAATTTACTTTGGCAAATATCAACGTGCATATTGTCTTATCATTTCTTTCAAAGTGACTTTAGTTTCTCTCAAGGAGTAACTGCTTCTGCAATGTTTGGAGATGAGATGTCACTAAACCACATTAATTTAGCAATTTTAGTCATATACAGTATTTTCACTTTTTTTTGTCTGCCACTTAAAATATGAAATGAATTCAACTACTATTTATTTTTTTTTAAAGTAATTTTTTAATAAAAAAGATAGCAATTGTTTATTTAATTTAATTTAATTTAATATTTAATATAATTTGCAATAAAATTTTGATACATCAGAGGACTTTTAAGTTATTTATTTGTACAAGTTGACTCTTTAAGTTTTTTTTTTGTAACAAATAGGTCATTTTAGTGATTTTTCTTACTTATGTATTTTGATGTAATGCTACTTTATATAATGTGATTACTCTAGCTTATGTATTTTGATACAACCAATCATATTTTAGTATTAAATTTGCAATGATGACCTCGAAACTCTAATAAATAAAGATGAAGATAGGAAGGCATTTTTTTTTTGACCAAAGGATAGGAAGGCATTAGGAAGAGGAATTGGGGAATGGGCTGTGTTTTGTTTTGTTTTGTTTTGGTTTGGTTTGAGTAGTATAACACAGACTGAAGATTCAGCGGGAACCAAAAAGCAAGTAAGGAAAGATGGAGGAATTGCAGCAGCTGCTGAGCATGGGTTTCCCCGACGAGTTGGCCGCCCAAGCCTTAGCCGCTACCGGCGGCAAGTCCACCGTCAAAGCCACCGAATGGATTCTCACCACAAATCCAACAACTCTAATAATCCATCATCACCATCATCTTCATCATCATTCTCCTTTCAACCTAAGCTCGACCGTTTCTTCCATTCCCCAACAATCCCACCACAACAACAACAACAACCAATCAACTCACAACAACAAGAAAAAGAAAAAGAAAAAGAAGAGGAAGAACCAACCAAACGCCTCAAGCTATCACCGTCACCAACACAAACACAACAACACAAATCCCCTTTCTTCTTCAACAACCGTTCCAAGAAACACACGCACGAACCCTTATACGAGCGGTTACGTCCCAAAACATTGGACGAGGTTGTTGGCCAAGACCATCTTCTAGCAACCAATTCCATTCTTCGTTCCGCAGTTCAACGAAATCGCCTCCCTTCAATCCTCCTATGGGGTCCACCCGGCACAGGTAAGACCACTATCGCAAAAGCCATTGTCAATTCTTCATCATCAACTCCAACTTGTTCTACATTCTATCGCTTTGTCTCTTTATCCGCCGTCACTAGCGGCGTTAAAGACGTTAGGGATGCAGTCGAAGAAGCAAGAAAAGCTAGACACAAAACCAACCAAACCACTGTTTTGTTTGTGGACGAGGTTCATAGGTTCAATAAGTCTCAACAAGACTCTTTCTTACCTGTCATTGAAGATGGAAGCATAGTCTTCGTTGGTGCCACTACTGAGAACCCTTCTTTTCATATAATCACACCACTCTTGTCTCGTTGCCGTGTCCTTACCCTTAACCCTCTCAAACCCCAACACCTAGCTTTACTTCTCAACAGAGCCGTCGCTGACACTGACAGAGGATTGGTGAAAAGCCTTGGTTTTGGTTCTCAAGTTGATGATATTAATATCAGTGAAGATGTGGTTGATTTTATAGCTAGTAACTCTGATGGAGATGCCCGGGTTGCCTTGAATGCATTGGAGATTGCTGCTGTTACTGCTGCTGCTCGGCTGCAACAACAAAAGGAGGAGGAAGAAGAAGAAGAATGTAAGAATGTTGTTAGTGTTACTGTTGAGGATGCAAAGGAGGCACTACAATGCAAGCATCTTGCTTATGATAAGGATGGGGAAGAACACTATAATTTGATCAGTGCATTGCACAAGTCTATGAGGGGAAGTGATGCGAATGCTGCTATATATTGGTTGGCTAGAATGTTGGAAGGAGGTGAAGAGCCTCTTTACATTGCACGTAGGCTTGTGCGATTTGCGAGTGAGGATGTTGGTTTGGCTGATCCTTTAGCTCTTAATCAAGCTGTTTCATGCCACCAAGCATGTCACTTTATAGGAATGCCAGAGTGCAATGTCATACTTGCACAGTGTGTTGCTTACTTGGCTTTGGCTCCTAAATCTGTTGCAGTTTATAAAGCAATTGGAGCTGCTCAGAAGGTAGTGAGGGAATCAGTTGGACAGAATGAAGGGGTGCCACTTCATCTCAGGAACGCACCTACCAAGTTAATGAAGGAAATTGGGTATGGGAAGGGATACATATACACTCCTGATAATCCCTCTGCAGTACAGACCTACTTGCCACCCTCCCTCCAAGGTTTCAAGTTTCTCCATTGGCCTGACAGTGACAGGAATCCCTCTCAATCTCATGGATGAAAAGTTTTCAATCCACATTGGGACTTTTTCTCTTTTTTTCCCTTTAGTGTTTAGGGAACATATGCTGTTTGCCTCCTTTATACATATTTTTCCACCCTCTTTTTGGCAATGCAAAGAAGTAAACGTGTAACTGGGAATCATGCAGGCTTTGACTTAATTTTTGGCACTGCAAAGATGCAATCATGTAGGCTTTTGACTCAACTTTTGATGGCCTTACTCTTAGTAAATCTTAATTGCTTTTGTTACTTTTAAACTCAGTAACAGGTATGCACGGGGATTGTAACTACGAGTCAGCAACAGATAAACTTAGTTTATGTTGAGATAGCCGTAACTGGTAGTACCCTTAATTCATACTCAATTTGACTATTATTCATTGAAACATTCTATAAACAATATATCAGTACCAACGACGCGGAACTGTTCCCACCTCCTGGGCGAGACAAGCTACCTTCACGCTAGGAGCCTCTTTTCCTTCTGCCCAGCTCCCCGAAAACAACTGTGCAAATGCACAGGTATATCACTGGTTTTGTTTAATATTGTTCCGATGAATTCGCTAAAATTAAATGGAGGTGGGAAATTATAGCTGTTCATATAAAGTGGTTACAAATACTTAAGAGCCAGAACTTGTTTTCCCTTTGACAATTTGCTAAACAACTAGTATGAGGTCTGCAACTAACACTGGATACTTAGGGAAGTCCTTGCAGAAAAATGGATGGGAACAGACACAGTCTAAACAATTGCGATTTTCATCATTTCATGCTTTACATAGGCGAAAATTGTAAAACATGTGATTTACAATCCACCAAGTAGAAGCAAACAGGTACATGATATACACCTAAAAAACCAAACATGCTCTCTTACGTATTATAAATTATAAATGCTGGTAAATTGGGTGGTCTACAGATAAATTAGATCCATTCCTTTGGGTTGATGCACGCATCTAAGAGTTTCCATTCTTCGCTTCCTACTTCTGGTTTCTGCACGTAAAATGATATCACCATTTCAGAGGCAAATTCATAAATGGAATATTAGATGCATCTAGTATTCAACTTGTGTTTACAATAAAAAAGATTCCAAAATCATACCTGATCATATTCCCACCGAGCAGTCAATGGGAGAGAAACAAGAATACTCTCTATTCTCCCTCCAGTTTTTAGTCCAAAAGTTGTACCCCTGTCATATACCTATAGCCACAAAAACATAAGATAGAATCAGTTTAAATCTGATCTAAGAAAGAGAAGAGGCAGAGCAAAGCACTTTGGTGTAAGAGGTAGGAAGAAATTGTACCAAGTTGAATTCAACATATCGCCCCCTTCGCAATTGTTGCCATGCTTTCTGTTGATCTGTGAAGGGCAAATCCTTCCTTTTCTCTATGATAGGTATATAAGCGGGAATAACCGAATTTGCACATTCTGCAAGCAACCATAGGTTGAGCAAGTATATGAAATAGTAAGAATTGAATGACTTTCCAAAGAGATTAAATTTATATATTCAAGCAATTACCGGTAGCAAAGGAAAGCAGCATTTCCTGATCATAGTCATTCAGATCATCAAAAAATATTCCTCCTAGCCCTCTTCTTTCACCTCGATGCTGAATGATGAATTAAGAGAAAAATAAGGGAAAACAATCAACAGCATATACCACACATTCAATCCAATTACAAAAAAGAAGATATCTATAATAAATCTACTTCAATCCCTTAAACATGTCACATGGCACTCATGAATCATGATCCAGCTATTTACAATTACACATTATACTGGCTCAGCTGGTTATACTCAAAAATGGGAGCACTGTTCATGACAATTGATAAACTGGAATAAAAATTAAAAACGCAGTATAAACAGATATAATTACGTCAAGCCTGTCATTTGCAGGATTTGGGGTCTAGAAAGCAAGTGAAACTTGCTGTTACAAATTACAATGCATACACAAAATTAACCTGTGAGACGCCACCTACTGTATTCATGGTATAATACTTCATAACACTCAGGTGGAAGTTCGGTTCAAGATATACATACATTTCTGTCTTTCTGACTTTTTGTCACTCATCGTCCTTCTCACACTACCCCAAATCTCCTGAATACTATATCATATTATCAGCCGAATATACTTTAACACCTCTTTCCACTATACCAAACCACTTCAATCGAGCTCTTGCTGACCTAGCATCACAAGTGTTCTTACCATTTGTTACAAATCAAAATTATAAGTGGGACATCTCAATTGAATAAAACCAATTCTGTTATGGAAAAGGGTCAATTGGCAGAATTTTGTGCTATAAAACAAGCTGTAAGTGTTGTGAGAAGCTTATGCAGAATTTTGTGAAATTATTCCCTTCCTTTCTCCCTCTGGATTCTGTTAGGAAGAATTGTATCCTCTCAACTTGTTCTTCTTTGTTCTCTTCTTCATTTTAAGACTTATATTCCCTAAATGGATTGAATTCCATGGGTATTTGTAATTGTCCCTTTTAGAGTTACTGTATTTGTTTTTTACATCAATCTATAGAAAAGATAATTGGCCCCATCATAGTAATTTATCAATCCTGTCCTGAGCTTATTTTACAACTCTTACACCATTCTCATCATTTCATCCTAAACTACACACGCATTGTTGCAACCCATATACACAGATTGGTTTCATGTTTATTATAGCCTTCAATTCATCATGTATAAAGTCTATTTAAGTTAATGAACAGAGAGACAAGAGAATTCATATTTACTCTTTTATTAAGGTTGATGAAGTGAACGCTGAATGCTCAGTAATTGCTTTTTACTGTTCAGCTTCGGCTTTATCAAATAGATCCTAAGACTGCAGCTAATACTAAAGCTTTATTATGAGAAAAAAGGATGGGGAATTATACCTTGATATAAAAGTAATCATCACACCATTTTTTGAATCGGGGGTAAAAGGCAGGATCAAACTTGTCACAAGCCTGCTTTTGAACCTACAAAAGAAGTAAGACATAAACATAAGGCTAAAGCATTTGCTCTGAACAAATAAAATATCAAATGATCACATGAATATCCTAAAAATAAAACGTAAACTGAAAATCATAATCATGTGGCAGCATTTCTCAAGTACCCTACATTCACCTTTTGTGGACCAATTTGGAGATAAGATTTTTTTGTGGGGGGGGGATCAACTCCCAGTTAATATTTCAAAAGAAAGTTAACAAAACATCAAATAGATACTTTCCGTTTCTTTCTCAAGTTCAACAGTTAGAAACATTAAAGTGAATTCGAATGCAGAACTGTCAAGCATTTTGAGAAAACTTTTTACAAGAACCCAGAGAAACAAATCCCAATGCTTTAACCATAACCCATTTCAAAGGAACCAAGATACATTCAAGAAAACCTGTCTCACAGTGAAAAATTATAATATAACTTCTCACATTAGGCGTAAAAGTAAGGTACAAAGGAACACAATTTTAAAAATATTTTACCAACAAAAAAGCCTATGTTGACTCCAAACAACAAAAACTGAGAAACCAATATTTTGCATTTAACACATACTGAATGGAAGTGCTTAACATCCTCCTCAAAAATGTAAGCAGGTGTCAAGTCAGTTCCCCCGCCAAACCACCATTGTCTAGGTGCTCCAGGAGCATCTGCAGAATGCAACAGCATGATTATTTATCACAATAGAAGCCAACTCAAGAGTCCTGTTATTCAAAGTCCTAATGAAACTGATCAAAGAGATAGAAAATTCAACATAAATCACAAACATAAATCACAACATTCGTTCATAACATTTAACGTTACACTTTTCAATGAAAACTTTCGACTTTAGATCACTTAACTGGTGGCCACTGTTTAACATTTGGCAACTCAAAAGGGATTGTATTTAACAATTTCACACTGATAACAAATTCTAAAGTTTTAAAAACAAATCTACAAACTTGAACATGAAGTAAAGGCCTACCAATTTCATAGATCGAATAGGAGTCCCTAACTTAGTTAGATCAGACTAGCTTCTATAGATTATTTAAACAGGAAGGGGCGTTGTAATGATACGAGTAGAGGCAACAAGAATAATAGTGCACCAAAGCAAAGAAGCCACAATAGGCAAGCCAATTTGGCAAGGGGATGCATCAAAATTATTTATAGTTGTTACAGAATGTGAGTGACTAGTAGGAGAGTATATAAGGAAATAGGAGTGAAATTTGTGGAGTCTCTTTCTCTCACTCTCTTTGATCCCCTTCCCTTTGTCATTTTCTTTTATTGAATTGAATTCCCAACTTAGCCTTGTAATTCCTTCCAGATTTGTTACTGGAAGTTGACATATACACTTTTACTGTGAATAAAACAGAGGTATCATTTCATCGTAATTCAAGTTGTGTTGCATTGCAGGCATCCGATGGAAAGAATAAAAAAGTATATAAGCAGAGTTTAGGAAGATGCAATAATACATTACCTTTAGGAGCATCAGTTTCAAAATAGCGATAATTGAAATGCAAGGTTGGGGCAAAGGGATTCTTAGGATGTAAAACCTGCATAGAAAGAAAGAAGAGATTGAGACAGTAGCACAGATAAACAAATTGAAATTGAAAATGATGAAATTACTGACGGAGCTGATTCCGGCAGCAAAGAATGGAACAGGACCAGGCTTCTGATCACCAGAAGCTGTAGCAGCACGATAAGCATCAGGAGGCATAACACCATAAACGACAGAGACATTAACCCCAGCTTTCTCCCAAACGGCACCATCTTGAAGAACCCTACTAATACCACCTCCACCACCGGGTCTCGACCACACGTCTTCTTTGAACTTAGCTCCACCATCAGCAACCTCAATGGCGCTGCACACACTATCCTGAGCTTCCCTTATCATCTTCTCGAACCGTTCCCTCACTGACCCATCTCCACCTCTCAGAAATGTTTCGGGACGCTCCGTTTCTGGTGTCTCTTTCTCTATTGAAATGGCGCCTCTCACTACTCCTTTTCTCTGATGATAACTCATGCTTTTTCTTTCGATTAGATGCTTTCTACTCTGTCTTGTGAATAATTTGGTGGTGGCAGAAGAAAAACGAGTTGATGTGGAGGAGTTAAAGCTGGAGGGAATAATGGCGTAGGAAGGAACTGAGATTGAGCTTGCACAAGGCATTGTAAGATCAACGGAATTAGATTAATGGAATTTGATTTGAAAGCAACAGTGATTGGAAAGTTACAGAGATAGAGAAAGAAAGAAGGAAGGAACAAAGGGAGAAGAAGGCTTTCAAATTCAGTAACGATAAGGTGTAATCAGCTCTTCAATCTCTTCTCTTCTGACATTTTAGTCTTCTTCTAACCAACATGTACTTTTCCTTTTAATAATACAATTATTATTATTATTATTATATAGGTTTGCAATTTTTTCAGATAATAAAAGGAAATTTTTGATTTATGTGATTCAAAAATAAATAATAAATAAATCAAATTGCAAAGTGATATTTTATTAGATAACGTAAGAATATTGACGATGTCATATAGTGTTTGAATGGAGATCTAAATCAAAAAAGTTTTGGATCAATAGATCTAAATCAAATTTGATTTGACATATTTAATTTTTATAAGTTAATTATTATTATTATTATTTTAATTTGTTTAAAAAATTGCACACTGTTTCTGTTTTCTAGCGGCGCAAGCCAAATCCTAAATAGCTTTTCACTCGTTGTGACGCCCACAGAAAGTTGGAAATTGGGGACAAGGTAAATCCAACCTCTCACGTTGGTTTGGAACATGCATTTCTTTCGGATTTGGATCCTTTCCTTCCATTTTTTCCTACATTTCTCTCCATCATCTCTATCACTCTCTTAATTTATTCTTTCTCATAATTAAAAGATAATGATGAGAGAGAGTGAATAAAGAGAGAGTGGGAGGATGAAGGGATATATATGTAAGAGAAAGGAAATGAGAGTATCCAAGGTCATTGTATTATTCGTTGACCTTTTTTTTTGAAACAATTGAGTATAGTTTGTGTGCAACTGCAGAAACTAATTCTTCGAGTTGGATAGAAATATAATGAGTGACAAAACGTTATTGCATTTTCAAGACTCAATTCAAACCAAAACTTTGTTTAAACTGAAAAAGATACGAACTATCTCATCCAAACATTCTTAGGTTGTCTTTATTGAGAATTCAAGTGTGAGTGGTTAGTCTCGCATCGGCTAGGAATGATCTATATGAAGGATATATAAGATAGGAGACCCATATACCGGACACTTTAAGGTTTTGGGTGGAGATGTGGCGTCCAGGTCTTTTGTTGGTCTGGTTCATTGGCTAGCTCATTGTTGCTCCTGGTGCTCCCCCGGACTCTCCAACAAGTGGTATCAGAGCCCATGGTACAGCTTGGTCAGGGAGCAAGAGCGGGATCCTGGTTTGGATCAAGACTAGCGATGTGGGTGACTCGCACTTGGGGGAGAATGTTGAGAATTCAAGTGTGAGTGGTTAGTCCCACATCGGCTAAGAATGAGCTATATAAAGAATATATAAAACAGACGACTCATATACCTGACACCTTAAAGTTTTGGATAAAGATATTGTATCTAAATCTCTTGTTAATCCGGTTCATTAACTAGCTTCTAATGAGTGCTAAACACTTCTTTTATTTCTTATTTTTTGCAAAAACACTTGTTTAATTTATCCAAGGGATAAATTGAAATTAAATACATATTATTCTAACAAAGGTCTGTTGGTGGTGGCGAAAATGCTATCGAAAAATTAATTTTCAAAGCTTTTATAGTAACTAGTATGTATCTCCCGTGCCAGCACGGGTATACATTTCATTCTAACTTAATTTTTTTAGTTTTTTTTAAGAGAAAAAATAGTCAATTTGATATTTTAGTGTGTTATCTGACGCAAAAAATTGTTTGTACATAACGGTAAATAAACCTATTATGAATTATATTATAATATATAGATAATATATATAATTAACATCAGAAGGGGTGGTATAAGGTTAGGTTCATCAGAAGTGATTGTGAAGCTAAGATAAGAAAAGAAGTATAAAAAATCTGAATTTTAGATTTATCTTTAATGCAACTTTGATTGCATTAAAATTGTTTTGTGAAATAGACTATGTTATTGGAGAATTAATTTGAATTATAATGGAGTATGTTTTTTATATACTAATTGAATTATTGTAAAATGGAGTATGTTATTGGAGAATTAATTTGTTGTGAGAATATGTGTTTTCTTATTGGAAATCATTTGGACAATATATTTTAAGAATTTTTTTACTGTCAAGTTAGTCTTTGTAAAATCATATTATCAATTTGATTAAAGTAAAAGTTTTAATAAATTCCAATTTATAAATTTAAAAATCAATGAAGTCTTTTACTAATAAAAAATATTGGGATTTTAAAATTTGTTAATGTGTAAAACAACATAGTTATGGAAAGAAATATAAAATACAAAATTGATATAAGATAATGTCATTTAGATATTTAGTTATATGAGTATTACTATAAGTATTAGCAAAAAACTTATTCTCACCAAAGAAGTATCTCTATTATATACAATTGTGAGTTTGACACATAGACTTACTACCTCACTAATCAAAAAAGCCACCTCAACATCATAAAAAGCCACGCAACCTTCTTCAAAAATATGTGACATCCTCATCAATGAGAATTTTAATCCGACGCCTAGGATTCCCCATTTGTGCCACATTACCACATCTAACGGACCAAATTTGTCCAAAAAAAACAGTGGTACTATCTCTCAAAATAACTATTATTAACTCACGTATTAATACTTTTGCAACTGTCCAAAAAAGTAACAACTGTCCAAAAAAAATTAAACGGTTACAAATGATTTTTAACCGTCGATCGGTAAGGCTCTCATGTGAAGAGTGTATGAATATATCCGATCCAACGGCTAAACATGGGTCAAATAGGATTTCATGTAATTAAATCAGGCATTTAAAATTTCGATTCTCATCTTAATTACCAATTAAGACTCATTATGTCATTTGTTATTGTGAAGAGTGTATGAATATAACAATAACAATATCAACAGCTGTCTTCTTAAGAATCCCACTGCATCCATCATATGCGATTGAAGCAATCAAGGTATCCAAACAGAAATACGTGTGCGTCAAATCAAACGACTGAGGGGGACAACCAGAAATTTAACAAGGACCCGATCAACGAATCAAGATGATGCATTTATTTGAAATGTATACCCGTGCTGGCACGGGTGATCATACTAGTTATTATAAAACATAGAAATTTGTTCAATGAATAGGAAACATTATGTATCTTAGTTAAAGACTATGTAAGAAATAGGTCACTCACTACTCAATGGTTATTGAACTAAAACCACACATTGGAACACTTAAATCGTGCGTATTAAGTGAGATGAGTGAAATATAGGTACTAAAATCCCAAAGAAACAGGACTAAAGAATACTCATTATTTTACAAAATATTGTTAAAAGACCCCATCAATAATACTCAAAGTAAAAATTCAGATTGCCAAAGTCAGAAGATCGACTGGCCCTCTTCAGGAATCAAACACCAAATGTTCCGGTGACTTGTAATTGACCCTTCACTCTATTATTTTGTATAGCTTGAGCTTACTCTTATTCAAAAAACTACCTGCAGCAAAGATTGTATTAGGCTGATTTAATACAGTCAAATTTTTTAAATGAAGTTATGCTCTACAGGAACTCAACTTATCATCACAGAACCAGTTATATAAAAGGTGAAGCGCAACAAAAAGTGATGTTGGTCCAACAAATGTGAATTTTTTTCCTCTATTTTCCCATTTTGCTAACAGGTACAAATATAGTCCCTTAGTTAAAGAATATCTACTTTATGATTTTATCTATAAATATAGTCCCTTATTGCACGAGTTCCATACCTTAAAAATGCCCCCAAAATTATTTTTAATCTTATTTTTGATTTTATTGCTAAGATAGACACTTAAACATAAGTTTTAAAAATATATTTTGTTTTAACCTATTAAAAGTAACAAATATTTTAAAAGGATCTGTGTTTTAATAATGGTATTGTTAAAATTCAATATTTTTTTTTACGGTCGCTACCTGCAAAGTTGAATAATATAGGATATAAACATTACATTAAGTATAATATATTTAGTATGAATTACAGCATAGCGTAGCAACTCAGTTGGTTAAACACATTTCTTCAAGCAGTAGGGTGGGGGTTCAAACCTCACTGGTATCATTTTTGCTAAGTCTGCGCGAATTTAAATGTGTAATTACCTTATTGTCCACCTGATGAGATGAGGTGGATGCCATGTAATTATTTAGAAATGCGCATGGCATTTTCTGATTGGTCCTATGTGGCGACCCATATGGACAAACTTATGAATTAATATAGTTATGATTAGTGAGAACATTGGTACTATCGAATCCATATTTTTATTTTATTTTATTTTACCGTATTATTGGTGTACAGTATCTATCGATTTTGTCCGGAACCTGATTGCCCATGAGTACTCAACTTTGTCGGCCCATGTAGATCTCATTTCTCAACAGAGTTTTCACCCAAAATTTGAACTCAAAATATTAGAGGGAGACTCAAACCTAATTACCTTCGACCAACCTTTGTGGGAATATTTTTATTTTCTTATTTCTTATTATACTTTACTGTCATTTGTTAATTGTATTTATCTATAATTTAGTTCCACTTGTCCGTTTTATAGAACTCGAAGTCAAATTTAAAACTTCATGTTAAAATTTCTCTCAATCATGTGCATAAAAATGTAATTTTCTCTTTTTTTTTTCTCACATTGCCATTATTGAATTTAAATTAAATTTAAGTTTTGTATTATTACTAGAGAAATTATTAATAAGGGTTGGTCCGAGAGGCAATTAGACTCGGATTTCTCTCCAAAGTCTCGGGTTCAAATTTTATGTGTGATAAAAACTCTACTGAGAGAAGAGAACCACACAGACCAACAAAGTCATGTATACACGTGGTCAGTCAGGTTTCCCGACGTAGATTAGTCTTAGATAAAGTCAGTAGATATTGCACGCCAATAACAAAAAAAAAGTGACTAAAGAAGGACATAAAAATAGAAAGAAGGGAGGGGTATTTCATGTAGGTTTTTTTTCCACCCCCCTCCTTCTCTCCCAGACCCCCATAATTACTGTAACGGACAAAAATACCCCTGAAAACTTACAAAAATCACAATTCATATTTCCGGAAAAAAGTGAGTGTTTAAGGGAGAGGAATCCAGATTTATCAATAAATCCGGAATTACCTCACGCGTTGGGTAATTCCGGTTCACAATATTGAACCGAATTTACCTCACGTGTGAGGTAATTCCGGATTTATTTCCGGATTTACTGATAAATTCGAGAGTCCCACTTTTTTTTATTTACATTTTCCTTTTTTTTAATAGTGGCGAGTAGACGACCAGACAGTGTAGCGCGAGCAGAGTCTTCAGGAGCAGCATCCCGCACCCGACGATGACCACAACATGCTGGGGAGTCCAGCAGTAGCAGTATGTCTAGTAGGAGTGCCACTCCTTCTCCAAACACCCTAGAGAGGCTCAGATTTGCTGGACACGCTTCTGAGCGTGACAGGCGCCAGAGAGCGAGCCGAGTCATACGGATGGTCGCAGATCGCCGGCCCTGATTTTGAGCGACCTCAACCCTCGGCGAGCTCACCGGTCACCAGTCGGGGACCTCTTGCGCAGGGTTGGGAGGCTTGGGAGCGGGAGTATCAGGAGCATGAGGTTCAGGAGGATGAGCCTCAAGAGCATGAGGAGCCTCAGGTGGAGGCTCAGGTTCAGGAGGAGCCTCAGGAGGGTCAGGCAGTTGTGGTTCACCCTCCATTATTGTTACACTGGGATACGCACTGTGTGTCCCTGATTGATAGAGGTCAGGTAATATTTTAATTCTTTCTTTTAATTTTACTAAAAAATAATTAATTATTTATTTATTTTTAATAACATATGGTTTAATTTTAATTTTTTCAGAGCCGGAAACTGAAGATTGTATCTCACGGCCAGAAGTATATTGGGTTTAGACCTACCGAGCACCACCCAAATGTAGCCCACTGGTTGCGTCAGGCTAAGCTATTTGAGCTGGACATCACACCTCTCGGCGCAATCAACCATGAGTTGATATCTGCTTTTGTGGAGAGGTGACATCCTGAGACCAACTCATTCCACATGCCCTTTGGGGAGATGACTGTCACCCTAGACGATGTGTTCGCATTGCTCCACTTGCCGCTGGAGGGCACCCTATTGGACCACAAGCCCCATGTTGATTCTGTTGAGGCTTTTCACTTGGTCGCCCAAAGATTTGGGCATGCATCGTGCAAATATCCACCGATGAGCTTCATGATAACAGGGGGGCAGTATTTGAGGATCGCCTTTGTAGAGGACGCTTTCAGGGAGAACGTAGCACAGGGTGCTTATGAGGAGGCTGCACGGTGCTACATGCTCTACTTGTTAGGCACCACCATTCTGGCCGACAAGAGTCACACATTACTGCTAGTGAAGTGGATGCGTCTGATTCAGGATCTTCAGCAGTGTGGCCAGTGGTCTTGGGGTATAGCTGCTCTCAGTGTCCTCTACACTGAGTTGACGTAAGCGGTCTTTCATACGACCAAGCAGTTTGGCGGATACGCGACATTGCTCCAAGTAATCAAGTATTTATTTTTTAAATTTAAGCTTTTAATTAAATTACCCTTATGTTAATAATTGGTTATTTATTAATTTAATTATTTATTTTCAGTGCTGGATATACGAGCATTTTCCCACCATCGTTGGTCGGAAAGTGTTTGCTAGGACGCATCAGCCACGTGCCACCAGCTGGGGGAACAAGAAGCTGGATAAAATAAAGTTGGTGGACTTTAGGGAGCGGATCGATAACTTGCAACTGGAGGATGTCATCTCACCCCTTATGCAGACCACAATATGTTCCTTTATCGAACATATCTGTTTACAGAGGCTGGTTGAGTTGGGCCGGTGAGTCGGTCCCCTACATGCCGCATGCGTTGGCGCTTCGCCGGCACGTCCGCATTTCCATCCTTTCTCCACCCATTTTTGGTAAACCTCCATCTGCGGACGAGGATCATACGGGGTTGGTGAGTGTATCGATTCGGGCACGACTTTTTTGGCGGGGTGGTAGTAGGCGGCGGCTACCACGGCGAGTGCGATCCTGATTACCTACGTTGGTACAGTCAAGTAACCAGAGTGTGTATTACTCCGGTGCCAGAGCCACAGCCAGAGCCACAGCCAGATGAGGAGCTCGTTGTCCCAGAGACAGATTATGAGAGGATGCAGAGAGCAGCTGCATTGGTCCGGGATGCGCTACGTGTCGACCGTTCACCTGATACTTCACGTCGTTATTTTGAGGTCGTTTTAGACATTTTGGCCCCGTAGTTGTATTTTACTTATTTGTATTTGTACTTCGTATTTCATATTCGGGTTTTTTTATATATTTTGACGTATTTTAGATCATATAGGACGTCTCTTTACTCGTATATCGTAACACTTTCGTTTTGTTATTTAAATCGTAAAACGTTCGTATCGTATTTTAAAAATAAAACGCTCGTAAATCACAATTTAATACACAATTTTTAAAAAAAAAATTAAAAAAAATTCCGGATTTACCTCAAACGCAGGTAAATCCGGTTCATAATTATGAACTGGATTTACCTGAGTATGAGGTAAATCCGGAAATCCCAAACGTAAAATCAAAACCTCATTTTTTGAACCGGATTTACCATAAATTGAAGTAAATCCGGGAATCTTAATTTTATTTATTTATTTATTTTAAACTTTCAGGGGTATTTTTGGGTTTTATGGGTTTATGGGGTCTGGGAGAGAAGGAGGGGGTTGAAAAAAAAGCCTTTCATGTATTTGAAAAGTTTTTATTTTTATTTTTCTTTAATTTCTTTATCTTTTGTTTAAAATAAAACCACAAGAAAAGGAAAAACAAGCAACCACAATAAAATACATAAACATACACATGTTAGTCTAGTAAAAAAACGTGTAAAGATAAGCAAATAATAATAATAATAATAGTAATAATAAAAATTTCTAGAAATTATTGTCATAATTTATGAACACATTTTCTTAGAAAGAGACTCTGATGGCAACTACGTACAAAACTATCCTATCCTATAAAGAGAAAAAACTTCAAAGTTATCTAGGGAACAAGTAAATAGAGAAAGACGAGGGAGATGACGTGTAGAGATCCAACACAATTGAGTGATCATGGTCAAGAACCAAATTCACAAGCTTGTTACCCTCGTAAAATTAACATACACACTATCACTATCACTATCACTATCACTATCACTATCACTACTGATGAATCAAGCACGACGGGATCGATGACAAACACCATATATAATTATATATGAGAGTATTCCTTATAGACTTGATGGCAAAAATGCAATCACTCTCAAGCCAGTATATAGTCTTGTAAGAACATCCCACTGTTTATCCATAAAAATATAACACGTGCGTGCCAGTTTTCTGGACGAAGTTGCCCACCCAATCTGGTGTTGGATCTCTAAATTAAGGCACCTCCGCATGCAATGCAATACTACCCTTATAGATCAGGAAGGAAGCATCATCACTTCCTATAACTCAATCTAGCAGAGAAAAGGTCTAGCAGACAGATATCAATCACTTGATAACAAATATGATATGAGAGAAGTAAATATAGCATTAGACTGACACTTCTCCCTATATGGCTCGAACAAGGTGCGTTACCTTTGCTAAAAAATTAAAGGAGTTCACATATGAGTTTTGTCGATACAAAATGCATCTAAACATTATTCCAAAGAGTACCCCTAGAAAATTTTTGTCTTAACAAATAAGTATTTGCCCTATTTACTTATCTTTGGCATTTGTCATTTTTCTTAAAAAATGTTGGAGGTAGGGTTTACGCTACATTTTGGAAGAAAGTAAGGTTATTTAAGATCGTTTGTGACACAAACCGACTTAGTAACTCAGTCTTATGGATAAAGTTTTTAACCTACAATTCTTTCAGTATTGTTCTATTCATGTATTGCTTTGTAGTGAAGTACACACCGGCGGATCTAAGAGTCGGGGATGGGTCAATTTTGTTATAATCATGCATCACTAAAAATATAATATAAAATAAACTTTAATATATTTAATCAAATAAATTATACAAATCATAATTGTCCTCTATGCACATGGGGAGAAGAATTAAAGTGAGTGATTGTACGCTTATATAAAAAAAAGGTGAGTGATTGTATGAGTGTGGACCAAATGCAGTGACTTGGGTGCAAATTATTTTTTAGGATTTGCAATTTTTTCTCAGGGAGGGTAAGTAAGTCTACTTTTATTTTTTGAGGGTGTGTGATTGACCTACTCACTTGAGGGTAGTCTACCCGATGAAGTATGCGTGTGTAGGAGGGTTATGCCTTTTGTGTGCTGCAATTTTTGGTCATGCAATTATAAATTCATCAAAATCTATTTATAGTGGAAGGATATGTCAAGTAGTTAGTCACAAACCAAACATAAGTTACAAACAATTGTTGGTAGATTTGGATAAAATAATTTGAAAGGATATGTCGAGTAGTTTATAGGATTTGAACTCTAAACCTCTTGCTTATACTCCTTCAGTGCTCCTTAGCTCGTCACTGATATTTGAAAATTTTGAGTTACAACATTTCTATTATTTTTAGTAAAAAAATTCCACTAGATTAAATGGATGCCATGTGTTGTCTAACACAACTTTAAGAAGTCTGATAAGTAGTTTGATCTACTTATGGTGACTTTTTTTGATAAAGAAAGTTAAGAGTCTCGCTAAAACATTTTGATGCAAATATTACTTAAAAGAAAAATATCAATGATGACATTAGATAGTCTAAATGAAAATATATCAAACTAGTCACACATTGCTAGATCAGCCTCTCAAAGCTTTACTTTATAAATTTATAAATTGAGGTGTTCCTCGGCTCTTGGTCAACGCAAACTAACAACCTTCAATAAGAAAACCTTTTAAGTTTCAATCCCACACGACCTCCCAAAATCCTCATATTATGAAGGGTAAATGAGAAGATGAATTTCTTATTGACTCGATTGCAATTATAGAATTTCTTTCATAAAGTCATTATATTCACCCATTGCGCACTTAGATAAGGAATTATTCAAAAGTATTTACACATATTTTTCTCAAAAAAAATACACTTTTTTTTCACAATGTTACTAACTTTTTATTTAGAAATTTTGAGATTTATTTAAATTTAAAATTATAAAATACACTAGATATATTAGCTTGTTCTATGAGTATAGTATAGTAGAATTTAATTTTTTTGGTTACATAGTAGAGATTTTATTAAGAATTCAGAGTTTTTTATTCTGTTTTTACAAACATTATTTATTTTTATTAAAAAGAAAATTATGATTGAGAGTGAAAAATAAAATTGTAAGAAGTGAAAATAAAAGAGGGGTTCTAGGTTTTGTGCGTCGTCTTGTACCGCTAGTTTGGTTGGGTTTGCAGAATAAGGGCGAAAGAAAGCCAATCCCTTTCTTAGGTGACGCATCTCATCTGTGTTGTGTTTCACTTTCATCTTTCAAATTTCAATCGCGTCTTGCTTTCTCCCTAATTAACATTTAATTTGCTAATAATATATTTATTATTGATTGATTGATTGATTGATAGATAGATAGAAGTGAGAAGTAGAATGGGAGTTGGGCGTGAAGTGTCAATCTCACTTGATGGAGTGAGGGATAAGAACATTATGCAGCTCAAGAAGCTCAATCTTGCTCTTTTCCCTGTTCGTTACAACGATAAATACTATGCCGATGCACTTGCTTCCGCCGATTTCACTAAACTAGGTTCGTTCCACTCTTTCATTCTCACTTCTCCCAACTTATTTCGATTCTCTTCAATCTTTTCTCTAAGCTATTATTTCACTCCAGTTCCTGTTCACATTTTTGAAGGTTGAGATTCTAATTCCATAATTGATTAGGTTATATAATAATATAGAATCAAATCATTTCCTTTAATCTAATAGTGTGTTTGGATAGGGTGTTTTTAGAGGGTAATGTAATTTTTGGGGGGAATTGTTCCTTTACATGTGAAGCTCTAATGATGTTTGAACAATGATTATTTTTCTTTTTGTAATCTTAAAAATAACGCATCTATTCGTTAAAACTTGTTCATGCTTCTTTATTTTTATTTAATTTAATTTGAGGCGCATTTGATTTTCTTTTTGAATTGATCTGAACTGAATTCCCTGTACAACTCAGAATTGGTACTTGCGATCTTATTTATGCAATGTCCGTTGTGTATTTTGTTTTTATATTGGATATCTTGATTCTGTATAAAATATGAATATGAATTCTTTTCTAATAGTTAGATTCAAGCGTACCTACTCCTTTCCCTAACTATAAGAAATGGAGTCCCCTTTATAAGAATTTTCACAAGAATATTTGAACGCATAGGGCAGTTCCCTCAGTTTCTGTGGTAAATATGCTAAATGCTGATGGTAGACCTCTTTTGAATTAATTTAGTTTTCCTTCTTTTTCTGTTTGATCTAAGATAAGAATGATACTGGATGGATCCCTCTTTGTTTCTCTTCACTTATGATAAAACATATTTTATAGGCAACCCACAAAATGTACACTCTACCTTTGATCCAACTATCCTGTTCGATATCTGCATGCTTTCAAATTTGCATAATAATATGGATGATAGATAAATGAGGGATGGGATGGGCATAAAAGGGACCTGTAGAACGTGTCTAACACCTTTATTAATGGCGTCAGATCTAAATTCACACTCATCATTGATATACAACGATAACCCCTATATTGATTATTATGCTTTTTTCCAACTTACTACCCTGGCATTAGTGTTTGTGCAATTGCCTGTGTGAGTTGAGTTCACATTCAGCATTGAAATACAATGATAGCATCAGGATTGATTATTTTGCTTTCTTTCAGCTTACTACAGTGACATTTGTGTTGGCGCAATTGCATGCCGGCTTGAGAAGAAGGAAGGTGGGGGGCAGGTTCGGGTTTACATCATGACTTTAGGGGTTTTAGCGCCTTACCGTGGACTTGGTATTGGTAAGAAAGAAACTCGATATCTTTCCTTGATATTAAGTGGTAATTGATCATCTAGCCATCTAGGACACTTCTTAGTGCATATCTAGCCATAGTACCATAAATATGGATCAAGAGCCTGTTGTAAGGTGTAAGCTTCATAGTAGGAACACTGTCTTATATCTGGCCATGGTCACTCTCAAAATTTGTCACTTCTTTTGAAGCTTATTATGTCTTCATTCTTTTGTAAATGTGATATGAATCTGGGGGTTTATGCAGGAACGAAGCTGCTGAATCATGTTCTTGATCTCTGCTCCAAGCAAAATATTTCTGAGGTTTACTTGCACGTGCAGACAAACAACGAAGATGCCATAAACTTTTATAAGAAATTTGAGTTTGAAATCACAGAAACAATCCATAACTATTACACAAACATCACACCACCAGACTGCTATGTTCTCACGAGGCACATAGCTCCAAGCCCAACGAAGAAATAACATTTCAGTTCCAGTTATTTTGGGGCAAATCATCAGAGATTGTTGCATTATTAATTGGATTTTGCCATGGATGTATTAAACTGAAGTTTGCCATTTTGAATGCTAGATTTTAAACAGTAAAGTTAGGAAGAAAAAAAAAAAAGACGCACTTGGGGATCTCTTTGTTAAGGTACTATGTAATTCTATCCCTGTCTTCTCCCATCCACCCCCCGTATTCACAATTTCATCAAAGTATTATTAAAATTTGAGTTTGGTACACGAGTCTTTTGGGGAAACAATGATCTAAGATTGGGGCGCTTAGAAAAAAAACTAAAGGATATTGATAAATGATATATAGCAAACTCATTTCACCGTAAGTTGCATCTTGTATTTTAGAAATAAATTTTGATTTTGCATTTTGATTTTAGACTTTGGCGTATTTGGGTAATCAGTTTTAATTAAGCGCTTATTTAATAAACCTATACACATTTTACAATCTAAAAGTGAAGATATCCTATAAAAGCTTACCATAAGTTCGAGATGCTTTTGAAATAACATATATATATTTTATAAGTTCTCCTAAACATTTACACAAATGTTTTAAGATCTTTTAAGTGTCCTCTAACACCACTTCAGACAACAAATACGCTAGTTTGTGTTCTGAGTGTGTGGATAAAATGAGTGTTCATTTGGTTGCGCGTTTAACACCACAGAATGTGATTAACACCTACAAACGTAAAAAATGGGTATTTGGTTCTCCTCAGAGTAGTATTCATGTCAAACTAAATCGATTCTGATATAAATCACATGAAATTTTGCAGCTTTGCCCTGAAATGTTTGGGACTTTGGGTTGGGTTGGATGTGAGCTGCTCAGTTTAGAAAAGAATACACACTTTGGAGCAACATATACCCAAAGTTAAGAAGAAACTCATGATTATTTAACAATACTTCTTAGGATGTGAAATCATTGAAGGATTTAAAGCTCAAAGAAGTGAATAATGGGAGGTTTGGCTATGTTGCAAGGTCTAGTCACGAGCCCGTCAACAATAACATCCTGACCAGTCTCAAGTTCCATTGAGAATGTATTATTTCATGTCATCATATGTTGTTACATACTAAGCCATCATGTGAACATTTTGTGCCATGATGTGTGGCATTGTAAGTAATGTCGTGTAAAAGAACTAGAAGTATTCTACATATTGCTAAGGCGAAAAATAAACATGTGAATTCTTGTAGAAGGAGGAAGAGAGGACGCGTTTGAAGAATATGAGGATGATGGAGAAGTCTCATTCATCAATGACATGGACATACAAGAAGAGGTTCATGACATCAGAGGTTTGTCCCATAGGATGATGGAAGGAAGAATCTATCCTCCGTACTTTCAAAGATTGTTATAGTATTACTTTGCTTCGAACTATCAATTGGATTGAGTTGACCCGTTTAAAACGATTTATTTAGCTTGTTTATCTTAGAGTTGTTCCAAATAATTTAGAGACCTTGTTGAGATTTTAAAAATTGGCCCCTAATTGAGCTTTACAGTTTTTTGTTTTTATTGTTATATACTTTTGTATTAACTAGTTCTCACCTGATACGCTTCCTATATACGTATACACACACATTTTGTAATTAAATTTGGGCCCAAAAAAATGACATTATGTTGGGGACCTGTGCAGTAGCACAACCCACACAGGCACATGGTCGACCCTGGTTTATTTACTTTTTTTCTAAATATAATAATTTATTTATTAGTTATTCAGTTCAACCATAGTTGAACTGAATAAACTAATTGAACATGGTTGAACTGAATAAACTAATTGAACCATGACTTAACGGTCTCCTCAGCTCGATCTCCCGTCAAATTTTAAAAATATTACTTTAAATATTCTAAGTATTCACTTTTTTCCGAACTTATACCAATTCATCAAATATAAGCAATAAGCAATATTTTATATTTAATGGATACAAAAGGGTAGTTTATGCATTAAGAGATTAATTATGTTCCACACTAGTGAACCACTAAAATTAAGTTTAGAATGTTGTGTAAAATGCTATGAGTGTTTAAGATTGAATCAACCAGTATTAGATCTCAATCATTAATGGGGTTTTATACTATATCATATAGTCAATTTTATTGGTTCAACTATGAGTGACTTAGTTGATCCCTCATTCTAAAAGGATTCGATACAAAAGAAGGTTCGCGTATAGGAAATATGTTTATTTAAATTAAAACAGTGCTGTCTGAACCGGACGGTCCAACCGATTGGACCGAGAACCAAACATGTCGGCGGTTGGTTCAACGACAATTGAACTAAAGTCTGGTTGAGCCGCCTAGAACCGGGTTGGATCAGATTGAACCTTGAACCACCAATTAACTCGGGTTGAACTGTCCGAGTTGTATTTTTTGCTTTTTTTAATTTACTTTTTCTTCAAAATTCAATTCTTTTTCTATTTAATTATTACTCATCCGATTTAACCATGGTTGAATCGAGTGAACCAATTGAATCATGATCTGCCCCCAGCATCAAGTCAACACTCACACTTGGAATAAAACAGTCAACGCATGAGGAAGGTACCAGTTAGGGGTCTCGCCGATTCAATCTTCGGTTGGGTTTTAAAAACATTAAATTAAAATTAAAAAGGTGCCCCCCGCATCAAGTCAACACTCACACTTGGAATAAAACAGTCAACGCATGAGGAAGGTACCAGTTAGGGGTCTCGCCGATTCAATCTTCAGTTGGGTTTTAAAAACATTAAATTAAAATTAAAAAGGAGCAAGGTAGGTTTTTAAGTTCCACGATATATTTTGCTTAAAAAAAAAAGTTCCACGATATATATCGAAAAAGAAAAAAACTTACATTAGTCCATTCTATTTTATAGGTCAACATGAAAGTAGCCGTTGGGAGCGGGGACGGTTTGCTGTAATAGAGTGAGTTGTATACTACTACTACTACTACACTACAGTCGGTGGCACAATTACGCTGGAAATTCTCTCTCTCTCTCTCTCTCTCTCTCTCTCTCTCTCTCTCTCTCTCTCAGACAGCTTCATTCTCCTCTTTTGAGCTCTCACGCACGCTTTGCCCTTCAAGAAAGAAACACAACAACATGTTCACCGAAGGTCTGGACGAAAGCGCAATTCAATGGATCAATCAGGTTCTCTCTTCTCTTCTTTACTTACTCTATTTGTTTCAATTTGGATTCCAATTCAATTCATTTCTCACTTTCTTTAAATAAATGCCTTTTTACTCTTTAATTCGATTCCTTTCCTTTTCTTTCCTTTCTTTCAAAAACCTTCCTTTTCTGATCTCCGACCTTCGATTTTTGAAACACAGGGCTCGCAAGTACAATTGGCAGAGCCTGGCATTCGCACACGGTCTCCACTAACTGAGAAAATAACGTTTCCAAGATCTCCTCTTTTGAGCTACAGCGCCAATAATCTCACTCCAAAGTCTCCAGCTTTGCCTCCATTGAAGTTTCACACTCCTTTGCTGACACCCACCAAACTTGCCTTTCGATTTGATGATGATGATGATGATAGTGTCAGTGAGGAAAGCGTGGTTTCACCTTCATTGCCTGGTGGTGCTCAGATTGAGGGTTCCAATTTCTCCGATGACGACGGAGAAGAACGAGTCGTTGACTATTTTGACACCTCAATAGCACACTGCTATAATGAAGAGCAATTATTTGGCTTTGGTAGTAGTGGCATTAAACCTAAACCCCTCCTCAACCACAATGGAATCTTGAGGAATGGTTTGGCCACTCAAAACTTAACTATTCAACTTCCAAACAATGTCAGGAGATTTACCGATGGAGAATTGGGTTTCAACAAATGTGTTCAAAAGAACCTGACTCCATGTGCAACTGCACCTGCACCTGTAGGAGGAGGAGGAGGAGGAGGAGGAGCCATTCAGTTTCACAATCTGAATGACCCAGTTGATCTGACTACTCCAAGTGCTCCTCCTATCATTGTTGATGAGCTTCCACATTCAGAAGGCTCCGTGGCGAATGAAGTTGATCAAATACCTCAGCATGGATCTTGTCCTTCCAGAGAATCCTTGGATTGTGATGGGATGAGAAGCGAGTGTTCAATTGAACGAAATCCCAACACTATTGGTGAAAGGTATTGCTATTGCTACCAGCCATACTCGTCGAATTTCTCTATATTTTTTGTTGGTTTGTGTTGTTTTCCTTTTGGAATTTTCTTTCACTTAATGATTGCAGTGTCTTTCCGATGCAGACTTGAAACTACTTCTACACAAGACATGGAAAGACAGACTCCTCACTTACAATATTACAATGCCAGGTGCTGTCAAGCCTCCTTTTTTACTTGCTATCTATTCTATCAAACAAGATTCCATGTTTACTTACTCTTATCATCTTATGATGTCGGTTTCCATATCCAGTACTATATGAGTCTGAGATTTGAATATACATATTAGCTTTGATGATGTTTAGTTCAGGTTGTCATTTTTAAAATGATATTTATATGCTCTCCTCTTTTTATGGTATGCCATTTCATCTCAGCAGTTGCAATAGTCAATTTTCCTTGCAAACCCTTATCACCTATGACGCCTGCATACGTTTATGCCTGCAAGCTTGGGCAAGAGGCTGCACAGAGGCCCCAGAGTTTTTAAAAGATGAGTGTCTGGCTCTTCGAAGTGCCTTTGGGTAGGTTTCATTTTGTTTTTATAAGATTGCTTTCTAGGCTTCATTTGTTGTCCTCAGCCATTTTTCTTATTTCTCTAATTTCATAGATTGCATGAGTTATTGTTGAAACCTCGAGGTGTGAAGCCAACTGAAGGCAGTAGTACAAGGAATCCTGGACAAACAATGCCCCTGAAGATGAAGAAGGTTGTAGGGAAAATAAGAGTGGAAGGTAATCTTGTAAATTGAAAATGCTTTATTTACTGTGTGTACATAGATGTAGGATAATACTTTTTTGCTTCACATACACACATGCATATTTGAAAACTTACTAATGTAATAAAGATTGTGTACAGAGGACTTGATCCTGTTCATACATTTAATTTTAGAATCACTAAATCTGAGGTGCCATTTGAAACTTGCAGTGAAGAAACTTCGTATTATAAAAAGGCGAAAGCTTAAGAGCACAATTTCACAGCGAGGATCAATCTACATCCAAGCTGGGATGGACTATGTCCGGCACGTTTCATCCCTTGTAAAAACTGGTATAAATTCTATGAAGTCAGCGTCATCCTCAGTGACATCCGAAGGTTAGTGCATATGCTAGGAAGGTTTCTGCAGCCTTTTTTTGCTTTATAGTTTAGAAACCTTTTGATCTTGATATGGTCGGGGTATTCAAATGAAACTGCTAAAGATTGTTAGGACTTAAGAGTGTCACACACTTTATCTCCATCTACAGAATAGAATTTATCCCTTCTTTATAAAACTTAATACTATTCTTGCATAATAAATGAGTTAAAGGAATCTGTTTTATTCTTGTAGAGCCGCTATATTGTTCGATCCAACTTAAGAGCACAACAGAAGAAAATGATTCTGAGTCATGTTCTGCAATTTTTCTTCGCCCCGGAAGTGGAGATTATCATGATTTGTGAGTATCCTGTTCTACTTCTATCCTCTCAAGTGTTTATTGGGGAAAGTGCTTTTCTGGGTAGGCTCTTAGAAAAATAGTGAAACATTTAAATCAACTTGCAAATACATCTTAGCATGATATAGAGTCTTTAGACATTTAATGTAGAAAGTTAATGTCAGGAACTATTCTTAACGGTTCTTACCAGCTGAAAATCATATCTTACTCATTAAGTTAATGATATTCTATACTTATAGAAATACACATCACTATTGATAATTTTAAAGATCTTGCACTGGAACATTATTTCAGTTTCCCATTGAGCCAAGGAGATGCTTTAATCGTAGAAGTCCAAGATTCTAAAAAGGAAGTCCATGGTGAAGCCAGAATTCCAATTTCATCCCTCAGTGATAATCTCGTATGTGCTTCATTGCCTTATTGTCCATAAAAGTTGCTCTTCCTTCCCCCTTACACCATCCACATCAAATGTAATGAATTATCTTGAACTGAATATGCAGAGTGACAGAATTCGGTGGTGGCCAATATATCATGATGATCATGAATGTGTTGGCAAGATCCAGCTCTCCATTGGCAGTTCAATGACAAGCGATGAGAACAATCATATAAAGGTTATATTTCTGACAGTTTAATTTAGTTCAATAAATCCTTGTTTAACAAATAGAATTTTTCTAGTATTTTAATGTAAGAAGATCACCTTCCAAGCTGATGACTGGAAAAATACAAAAAAGACAACAATGCATGAAGCATTATAGATGGAATGTTTTAGAAAAGTTGTTCCTTGAGAACTAACCTCTGATTCTTTGTCAAAAAAAAAAAACTAACCTCTGATTCTTTACCTCCTTCTGAGAGGAAACGTGAAGTATGGAGAGGACTAATTGGATTTATTTTTTTGAAAGTCCGTTATCAAATGTTTTTATCAATGTAGGTATTGAAACAAAAGGTTATCATATTTATAGTTTTACTTGAGTTTCAACCAGTAACCACCAATTCAGCATTTCCTGCTATTCTTTTGAGTCTGAGCATAGACTTATGTTATTGTTTTCCTTGCTTTTATATTTTCTGCAGAGTGCTCCTGTTGTGGAAACTCAAGCTTATGATATATTATTGGAGGGTGCCATGCGTGCACAGCGTTTCCACTCTCGAAACTTACGGCTAAATGGGCCTTGGAAATGGTTGTTAGATGCCTTTGGAGACTACTATGGCGTTTCCGATTCATATGCTAAATTGAGGTACTTAAATGGGAGTTGGGTGAAAAAAGAATAAGTTTGTCTGAACATTCCGTATACAACACAAAATTGCTTTTTTCAATTTTGAAAACTTTACTTACCCCGTGGCCTTCTTGTAGATATCTGTTACACGTGATGAATGTAGCAACTCCAACCAAGGACTGCCTAGAGCTTGTGAGCGAGTTGCTCGAACCCCTAATGAAAGCCAGAAATGAGAGGAGTCTGACCAGGCAGGAGGTAAGCTTGTATGTTGTTTATTTCCCATTGCAGTATCTTCTCAAATCATGTACATTGGGTTACTTAAATTTTGTGTTGTTCACGCTTACACTTTTTAAACATGTAAAGACAATGGGATTAAATTAGAATTCAGACAACCTTTATACTTCAAGACTTAGTGTTGCCGTTGGGAAATAGGGACAGTTGGGGAACACTTAAAGAAGTTAAGTATTTATAGAGTATATTTTGTGTAAATAGAGAATAGATTTAGTACATTTGTTAGTTTGTGATAGGAGAAATCCAAGAAGTGGAGGAGACCCTTTAAGGCGAGAGAGATTTCCTATTCTTTCTCGTTCATTCAATAAAAGTATTATTTCTTTCTTTTCAATTGTTTCTATCAATTTTCTCTCTTGGCTTTGTTTGTCATATTTACTGTCTTAAATTTTTACACCAAAATTTGTCATTCCTGTTATTCATCACTTTGGAATTGGCTTGTGGTTAACACTTCCTCTATTTGTTTGTTCTCACAGAGAAGTATACTTTCGGATTGTGAAACTCAAATTGAAAGACTACTAACGACTGTTTTTGAGAATTACAAATCGCTAGATGAGAACTCGCCAACAGGTTTGGTTGATCATTTTGGTCCAGCATCCGATTCTGCTGCACCAGCTCTACATCCTGCTCTACAAGTCTACAGTAGTCTTCATGATATACTATCTCTAGATGCTCAAACTATTCTACGGAACTATCTACAGGTAATTTTATACAATCATTATTCTGATAATTGATGTTTTTGTTCAATGTAACTTCAAGCAAGATTTAAAGAAGATTTAAAGTTGCATTTCATACACACTCATTAGGTCTTTCTGGATCATTCCCGCAACAATACCAATATTAGATTTTCTATTTTGAAGTCTAAATAAAATGGTTATTGTTGTCAGACTGCAGCAAGAAAAAGGTGTAGAAAACACATGATGGAGACCGATGAATTTGTGTCAAGCACCTCTGAAGGTTACCTAATGGATACCATTACCATCTCAACAGCATACCTGAAGATGAAAAACCTGTGTGTTTCTATAAAAAATGAAATTCAGGCAGACATAAAGATCCACAGCCAGAATACAATCCACGGTCAGCTTATATTCCCCAGGTATTTGGCTACAAGTGTACAACAGCTCTTCTTTGCATAAACAATAACAGTCATGCAAATTGCTTTTCAACACATGATGTTTGCTTGCTTGACTGGGTATACATCCCTGACTCAAAATACAAATGCCAAGTACATTTCTATTTTTTATTTTTCTACATTAGCAGATGCAGCTGATATTTTTTAAAACAATATTTTTCAAGTTTCCCTTGCTTTAACGGTCTGTTTCGGACAAAACTTTTCATTATCATATGATTTTTTTTCTAGCCATATCTTCTGTAGCAGCATTGCACTAATTCCCCCCATTTTTCTCCATACATTTCAATTTTGAGTACATTGTAGATTTTCTGAGATCTATTATTCAATTTCCAGTTCAATCGATCTGACAAACATCACAGCAGCCGTTTACAGCACAGAGCTGTGTAAAAGGCTGACAACTTTCCTTTCTGCATGGCCACCATCAAGTCCACAGGCACATGTGAATGAGCTTCTAGTGGCAACTGCAGACTTTGAACGGGATCTTGAATCATGGAATATAAGGTTTGCCAAAGAAAATTCCCCCTTCCACCACTAAATAAAGCAATAAGACTTTAGATTCTCCAAGTTTATGATGTCATTTCTGACATTCAGTATTAATATCCTTCATGGGTCAGTCCTGTTCAGGGAGGTGTAGATTCCAGAAATTTGTTCCACAACTACATCATGGTTTGGATACAAGATATGCAACTTAGTTTGCTTGAACTTTGTAAAGCAGAAAAGGTAGTCGTTATTTTAGTTACTTCAACAAAATACTTACATTTAAAAATGAAAACAGAACACTTACATATAAAAAATGAAATGACACAGGTGCCATGGGCTGGAGTAACCACAAACCATTCCACCTCCCCATTTGCTGAGGAAATGTATGAGAAAATTAAAGACAACCTAATCCAGTATGAAGTGGTAATCAACAGATGGCCTCAATACTCGCTGTATTTGGAAAATGTAAGCTCTAAACCACAAGATATTCCTATTAAGCCATCTGCAGTTAACATCTCTTTTTCAATAATAATGTCTTGTCTCCTCTCATATGTGTGTGTGATACATGGCAATACCTTGAATTTCATTTTTCTCTTTTCCTTTTCTTAAAGGCTGTTGCAAATGTTGAAAGAGCAATCATGAAATCCCTGGAGAAACAATACAGTGATATCTTAACTCCTCTGAAAGATAGCATACCAAAGAGACTTCACTTGCAAGTTCAAAAGCTAGCAAGAAGACAATCAGCCACTGTTCAATTGGTTCCTAATCAAGTAAGCTCTCTGCATCCCTTATATTTTATGATTGCATTGCACCCTTGTGAATCCATACTTGGTAGTAATTTTACTATTAGGGTTTTGATTGAGCTATCAGTTATTGTATTTTCAAAGTGCATCTCAGAAAAAATCATCTATCTATGTCAATTAGTGATGTAATGCATTTTATATATTGAACTATTTTCTTACAATTACATATATTGTTTTATCCAGTTGGGAATATTCTTAAACACTGTCAAGAGGATTCTCGATGTCCTTCATTGTAGAGTGGAAGACATCCTAAATTCATGGGCATCATGTCTACCCGTAATGGGAGATAAGAAGTTGTTTGGGGAGCAAATGAACGGAATAACTGTGCTATTTCGAACTAAATACAAGACTTATTTGCAAGCAATAATAGGGAATCTTGTCAACAATGTAAGATCAATCAGGCTCAAGAGTTTTCTTGTTAGTTGTATCATGTCTTAGACTTAAAGAGTTTTAAATTGTTCCTTCAGATGCAAGCTAATAGGAGCACAAGACTGAAAAAGATTCTTGAGGAAACAACGGAAGCAGACGGAGAGGTTGAAGTACGTGAAAGAATGCAGTTGCTCAATTCACAGCTTGTTGACTTTATCTCTAATCTTCATGAAGTCTTCACCAGCCAAATATTTATAGCAATATGTCGTGGATTGTGGGACAGGATGGGAGAGGTTTGTTGACTTTTTACTAAATAATAAATACTCCCTTTGGTTATAAGAAAAATCTACTTGAATAATAACTGATGTATCTGGGAGGATCTAATTTATTTTATTTTAATGAACTGTGCTAGATTGTTTTGAAATTTCTCGAAGGGAGGAAAGAAAACAGGACATGGTACAACGGGTCTTGCTATGCTCTTGGGGTGAGTGAATATTAGAATCCAAGCCCCATTTATGTTGTCTTTTTTCTTGTGTTCTCAGACCGTTGACTGTTTGACTTTGTAGATATTAGATGACACTTTTGCTTCTCATATGCAAAGATTGCGAGGAAATGCATTGCAAGAGAAAGATATTGAGCCTCCCCGCTCAGTGATTGAAGCTCGATCTATTCTTTGTAAAGACACAACAAATTCAACTGATCCATCTAATTACTTCTACATATAATACTTGGCTTTTGCTATGCTCATTCATTGTACATTGTTACCTTCTTTTTTTTTTTTCATATTTATTTGAATATAAATGTAATAATATACTTTTACTCCCATTTCCCATGTTTAATAATGTAATGATGATTAATATATAGGCTAAATTACTGTTTTGGTCATTTATCTTTGTCCTTAATTTCGTTTTGGTCCTTTATCTTTTTATTTTCTCGTTTTGGTCCCTCATCTTTCATTTTTGTGTCAATTTGGTCCTTTTTTGTAATTTTCCATCCATGACTTTAACGGACGTCACGCTGGCAGTTAACTGCTGACGTGGCGTCCCAAATGTCCAATCTGACGTGTCATCATTAAATGACATGGCCAATGGGGGACCAATTTGAAACTAATAAAAAACATAAGGGACCAAATTGAACAACACACAAAACATAATCAATCACTCTCCATCTTCTTCCTCCATCTTCATCATCTTCTTCTTCTTCTCCGGCGAGCCACCACCACCTCCGGCGAGCCACCACCACCACCACAAATCAATCATTCGTTAACTCTTATTTCATGAGACAAATTCATCTCTTCAAAACCCAAAATCCCCAATTTCTCAAATCCTTAAATTATGTTTCAAATCCCCAATTTCTCAAATCCTGAATGTTTTTAAAAATTGATCCTGAATGTTTTTAAAAATTGGATCCATGGAGCACGTTAGGTTGATGAAGAAGAGAATATGGGTTTTTTTATTTAATTTGTCATTTCAATTTTGTTTTGTTTTAATTTAAAAACATGAAATGCTGATGTGTATTTGCCACCTCAATTTATTTTGCCACGTCATTTAATGAATTTGAGACGCCACGTCAGCAGTTAACTGCCAACATGGCGCCCGTTAGCTAAAACTGACGGCAGAGACCAAAATGAAACGAAAATGAAACATAAAGGACCAAAACAGACCAAAAAAAAGATAAAGGACCAAAATGAAATCTAGAGCAAAGATAAATGACCAAAAGTGCTATTTAGCCTAATATATATGATTAGGGAATTGCTGAATTGTTATTGTACAATGGGAGCTTGACAAACTTAAGGAAATTTTTTTATTTGTTTTGGAAAAAAATTCCAAGCTCATTAACCGACATAATCTTGGGGTTTTTTTGGGTGTTGTGAATGAATTAAAATGAAAAAATCTCTTCTTAAAATGTTTATATTTTTTAATTTAAAAAAAAATGAGATAAATGAAGTAACATCATTTTTTTTTGCATTGAATATCCATTAAAAAAGGTTTGCAAAAGAATATAGCCCCGGTTTTTCGTTCCAAAATCTAATTCTAAAATAAAAATCTTTTATTTAGTGCGTCGGTTTGGTTCAAGTGTTTTGCAGGTATTTCATTATCTTATAGAAGATGAACGATATAATGAAAGGACAACAAACATGTATAAAAGGGCTAAAAAACTAATTATATATATATATATATATATATATATATATATATATTAAAAATATTTATGTAGTATATTCGGAGCGGGGGTATGATCTCCATCTCCACTTGCGCTGGTAGAAATTGTCAACTCTATTTATAATCAATGTCTTTTAAAAAACATGCATTTTTTGTCAAACAAAATTGCGTTTAAAAATGAAAAGACAAAAAAAAAAAGAGCAATATTGAAGTTTTATGTCAGCATAGTAGCATACTATTTACACGGTCCTCTTATATATGTGCAAAAATCAATTAAAATGTATGTCAAACATACAAGTAGTGCTTATTGATCATTTAAAATACATGTCAAAATATTGAAAACTTTTCCAAACTATAAATAGTCTTTAGTCTTTATAAATTTTTGTCGAAAATGGTAAACTAAACACACAAATTTTGACAAAAAGAAATACATTATTTTGACAATAAAAGAAACATTTTTTAAATCTTGAAAATCTGAATATACAAACTATGAAATGAAAAAAAAAGTTTAAATGTGTTTTTTGTCGGTATAAATTTTGAGTTTTTTGGTTTTAGTCTCAAAAAATTTTCACCTATTTTTGGTTTTCAAATTTTTTTGTCAATAGTTTTAGTCCCTCACGTTTTTTTAAATAGCGTTTAGAAGCGCTATATAAAATACTTAAAAAACTGTTATAATTATAAGTTAGGAGGGACTAAAATTGTAAAAAAAAAATAGATATTCTCTTTTCGTTCTTTCTTTATACAATATTAGAAGTAGTTCTACGGAATATGCAGAAATATAAGCTCTTTCCAAGATTATTGGAAGTAGACTATTTGGGTCACAAAGCCTCTAGAAGTGGTGTGGTTGTGGATGAATGAAGGGAAGAAGGCTCAAGCTGCAAAAGATTGGCCTAGACCTACAATTGTCAAACAAGTAACAGGTTTCTTGGGGTTGACAGGGTTAGGGTTATTATAGAAAGTTCATTAAAGCTTATGCTTATGAGGTTTTCTTCCTACAACTCAAGCAAGCATTCAGTGCAACACTGCAACATCTGTTTTAGGTCTGCCAAATTTTAATCAACCGTTTACCTTAGAGGCTGATGATGCTTCAGGTATTAGAGTAGGACACTCTAATACTAGGGAATAGTGCACAATTTTATTGGCCAGATTCAAAAGATGATGTGAGAATTTTTTTACAGTAGTGTTTGATTTTCCAACAAGCCAATTCTCTTAATATTGCTTTTGCATACTTGTTTAAACAATTACATGTACTCAGGTTTGGGAAGATGTAGTTGTGGATTTCATCAATATAGTTTATAAGAGTATACTTGAGAATATAATCTTATTTTATTGTAAATAAAAGAGTATAGTTCCTTTTGATTAAAACAAAAGAGTATAGTTGAGAAATATATAGTTACTAGTACTATAGTATTGGATAATCGTAAAGATAGTTATGAATTCATAATAGAAAATAGTTATATCAGTGATGTGTAATTATTTCGTGACGATCCAAAGTAAAATCATCATTTATAAAAAATAAAGAGAATTGTGGAAATAAAATATAAAGTGTTCGTATTCTGACGCGTAATATTTCGCCATTTGGAATCAAAAATACAGAAATCTAACAATAACATTTAATGTTTCCTTGATGAAAATCAAAAACAAAATATAAAAATAATTAATTTGACAACAACTAATTACATTTTTTTGTAAAGACTCCTAAGAGGTTATTAAAATATAAAAGTATTCAGAAAATCAAAATATTAAAAGTTATTATTAAAAGTCATAAAACAAAAGATCAAAAGTCATAAAACAAAAATATTATAGAAATATAATATTGTAATTGTTAATGAAAGGATGAAAATTAATGAATTTAAATCTGTATGAAAAAACCAAAACCCATAAAAATTAATTTGAAAGAAAATATTTCCAAAGAAGAAAAAAAAATAGATGGAGAAAAATAAAGATAAATGGAGAGATGGAATACGAAGGAAATAAAAAATGAAAGAAATAAGAGATGAGAAATAATAGAGTAAATAGAGAGAGAAGATAAAAGAAATAAAGGAAAAGAAAGAAAAAGAGAGATGAGACATTAGTAGAAAGAGAGAGAGGTAAAAGAAAGAAATAAGGAAAAAGTAGAAAGGAGAAGAAAGGAAAAAATGAAAATCATAAAAAGCAAAAAATTGTCATATTTGTCTTTTAGTTGTTAAATTAAAATTTTACTTTGAATTATGTGAAGTGTCAATTTTCCCAAATATCTTAATAGGTAATTTCATATGTGGTGTATTTGTAAAAGTCTATATATTAGATTAGATATTAAATATTAGATATTAGATAGATAGATATTAGATTTGATATATTAGATTAGATTATTAGATTAGATATTAGATATCAAAATGATGAATAAAAAAACAGTACATAAAGAAAGAATTAAAGAGAATAGATATCCGTGGAATATTCTTCAAAAAAATTTCTAGGTCTGTATTAATTTCTAATTATTAAAGGAGTGCCAAATATTGATAGTTAATGACACTTAAAACATTTGCATTTAAAACTGATAGATTTTTTTTTTTGTCAAACTATTACTGACTATTAACGTAGTATCCTGGTGTTTTTTTTTTTGTATAATTAAACGAATGTGCTCTTCTTTAATTTTAGTGTAAAAAAACAATTTAGTTGAGAAAAAAATAGTTATATCACAATGATAAATAAAAAAAGAGATTTCTTCTAAAATAATGAGTATATAAAGAAAGAACTAAAAGAGATTAGATTTCCATGAAATATTTCTTAAAAAAAAGATTTCTTGGACTATATTAATTATTAAACAAATGCCATCAAATATTGATAATCAATGACATTTAAAACATTTGCATTTATTTGGTCAAAAAAACATTTGTATTTAAAGATGAATAGATAACAGTAATAGTTTAATCAAAAATATATTTAAAGAAAAAGCATAAATAATAGATTTCTCATTAAATATTCAGAAAAAAAGATTTTCCTTTAATATGAATAAATAATAGTAATATTTTAATCAAAGATATATTTAAAGAAAAAACATAAAAAATAGATTTTCCTTTTTTTGTTTTGTTTTAGGTAAGTAAATGAATGGATGAATGTAGACAAATGAAGAGTAACTAACAAGGAAGGAAAAGGGAAAAACAAAAAATACACGGAAAAAAAAAAGAGAGGGAAAAAAAAATAAAATAAAAATAAAATGGTGTAAAAATTCTAAAGGGGGGGGATTCCCTTGCATGTTGTTGGATATCCCTATAAAAAGGGAAAAGCAAAGACCCTTAAAAATACATACACCTTCACTCTCACACCAAACCAAGAGAAACAAAAGAGAAGCCAAAGTCAGTGACATCATATATACCAAATGGCCCAACAACTTCCATGCGACTCCGATGGCCTCTGCTTGGTTTGCAAGCAAAAACCTCCCATCACTGAAACTCTCCTTTGCAAGACATGCACCACTCCATGGCATGTTCCCTGTCTCCCACTCCCTCCCACCACCCTCCTTGATTGGGAATGCCCCGACTGTTCCCTTCCCCAACAGAACAACATTGTTGCCGTCGCTGTCGATCCCCCTCTCAACGGCGATCTCGTCTCCTCCATTCGTGCCATTCAATCCGACACTTCCCTGACGGAACAAGAGAAGGCGAAGAAACGCCAAGAACTCGTTGGTGGATCAGCCAAACCACCTTTAGACAACAACAGAAGCAATGACATGCTTGATATTCTCAATGGAAGCCTCAACTGCTCCTTCTGCATGCAGTTACCTCAACGCCCCGTCACAGTTCGTTTTCCTTCATCAAACTTCATTTAGATTTTTTTTACCCCCACATCGTTTTCCTTCAATGGAAACCATTTTATTCCATAAATACACCTCTTTTTTTTTTTAAAAAAAAACTTTTAAAAAAATTCTAAGAAAACCTCAAATAACGGTATTTTCCAAGGATATCAAACCTGACCCGAGCATCGACCCGAGCAGGATACTGGGTCGGTGGGTCACTGATCGGATCGAAGGGTCATTAATTAGACAGCATGACCCGATATGAATAAAATTTATAGTAAAATAATATAATAATTAGGAAAAAATAAAATATTGAACCAGATAAGTAATAAATAAATATAATTCATATGTAAAAATGGAAAATAAACATAAACAATGGGTTAAGTATAATATATGCGGTAACTTTAACAACACAACATGATAGCTCAATTGGTCACAATACACGACTTAAGCCTCGTCAGTGCGGGGTTTGAAACCCCGATCGGGTTCTTGACATCGCATAGCCAACCACACACAAGCGATCCAACAGGCAAGCCGAACCGAGCCATGTTCCGGGTCGCGGGCGAATTTACCTCACTTATAGATAAATTTGGGGAGAAAAAAGATTCTCAGATTTACCTCATAGGTAAATTCGGTTAGCATTTTGCTAACCGAATTTACCTATATGCATGTGAGGTAAATTTGGGAATCATTTTTCCCCGTGAATTTACCTATAAGTGAGGTAAATTCATTTTTTGTAATTTTGTAAGGGTATTATTGTCCAATTTGGGGTTTATGGGGGTGAAAAAAAATCCATTTCATTTTTAATTTCTTTTTCTTCGCTTCACTTATTTCATTGTTAGATAATTTTTAATTTTCAGACGGCGTGTGGGCATAATTTTTGTTTGAAGTGTTTTGAGAAGTGGGTTGGACAAGGAAAGCGCACGTGTGCAAAATGCAGGAGTGCTATTCCTGCAAAGGTGGCGAGTCAGCCTCGAATCAACTCGCAGTTAGCGATTGCGATTCGTTTGGCAAAATTAGCGAGATCGGAGCCGGGAGGAGGCAGCGCCGTCCCGAAGGTTTATCACTCTGTGCTAAATGACGAACGTCCCGAAACCGCATTCACGACAGAAAGAGCCAAGAAAAGCGGGAAGGCGAATGCTTGTAGTGGGAAAATATTCGTCACGATTCCTCGCGATCATTTTGGGCCGATTTCGGCGGAGTTTGATCCAACGAGGAATCGTGGAGTGATGGTTGGTGATAGTTGGGAGGATCGAATGGAATGTAAACAGTGGGGAGCTCATTTCCCTCATATTGCTGGAATTGGTGGTCAGAGTAGTCATGGTGCTCAATCTGTTGCTCTTTCTGGTGGTTACATTGATGATGAGGATCATGGTGAGTGGTTCTTGTATACTGGCAGTGGTGGAAGGGATCTTAGTGGCAATAAACGCACTAACAAAGACCAGTCCTTTGATCAGCAATTTGAGAATATGAATGAGGCTTTGAGGCTTAGTTGCATAAAGGGCTATCCTGTTCGTGTTGTTAGGTCCCATAAGGAGAAACGATCTTCTTATGCACCTCAAACTGGTGTCCGATATGATGGTGTTTATAGAATTGAGAAATGCTGGCGTAAACAAGGAAAGCAAGTATGTATATATATTTCATTCTTAATTATTCTTGTAATAATAATTCATCATTGCATTGCATTGCATTGCATCCATTTATTCATTAATCTTTTTGTGTTATATATAGGGTTTCAAGGTTTGCAGGTATTTGTTTGTGAGGTGTGACAATGAGCCTGCTCCATGGACATGGTTTGTTTTGGTCCCATATTGTTTGTTGAATCTATAGTGATGCAAGTTGCAAGCATATATTGAATTTGTGTTGCTGATATATATATATGCAGTGATTTATCTGGAGACCGTCCCCGTCCGTTGCCTAAAATTAAAGAGATGGAGGATGCAACTGATATAACTGAAAGGGTGGATGATCCATCATGGGATTATGATGTCAGTGTACTGTTGTTTTCTCATTTGTGGAAATCATAATTTTTATACTAGATTTCTTCAAAATTATTTGCTAGCTAAATGTTTTATGGATAATCATACTTGTTTTGAAGGTCTCTTACTTTGTGCATTTAACTAAATTTCAGGAGGAAAAGGGCTGTTGGTTGTGGAAGAAAACTCCACCTATAAGTAAGAAACCAACTGCAATTGCAAACCCTATTGATGGTTCAAAGCTCAAAGTTGTGCGAAAACCAAAAGCGTCATTCAAAATAAAAGATAGACTATTGAAAGGTATACTATAATTTCCTTGGCATCTCCCACACTTTCGGTTGAAGACGTGTTTGGTGTTCACATGTATTGTGTTGGACACCGACACTACAATTACTTGTATTTTTCATATTAAAACAGGTTTATGTGTGTCTGTGCCCATGATGTCCTGACTGGTTTTTGTGTCTTGTATCGGTGTTTCATAGCTCCCAACTAGAATTCCTTCTTAGATCATTGTTATTTGAAGTTGTTGTAGTTATATCTTAGGTGTACTTGTCAAGTTAAAACAGTTATGCCCCATGGTTCATTATTTTTGCAGAGTTTGGTTGCAGTATCTGTCGCAAGGTGTTATCTTTCCCTGTCACTACACCTTGTGCTCACAATTTTTGCAAAGGCTGTTTGGAGGGTGTCTTTTATGGCCAAAGTTATATTAGACAGAGAGCTAGTAAAAGTGGGCGTACTTTGCGAGAACAAAAGAACATTATGAAATGCCCATCATGTTCAAACGACATTGCCGAGTTTCTTCAGAAGAATCCACAGGTACTTCAAGTGATCTGCAACTCACTTTTAATTAGATCCTTATGAAATTTTAATAAAAAATACTTAGGAAGTAGGTTTTATTTACTGCATTATTAGCTTATGTATTGCATTTATTATTTGTAATGAGACTAATAGTTATCTATGTTGTTATAAGGTTCCATATTTGCACCACCAAATGATGAGTGGATTACTTCAAATCCAATCATTGATCATTTCCTATTAATTGTTTTCCTAGTTCCTTTTAATTGGCTGCAACACTTATTAAGTATATATATATCCATCATGTTTCCTCTATAGGCCGCAATGCCATATTGATATGACATTTTTGGTTTGCTGCCATCATCAACCCTATTGATATGGTGGAAAATAATGTTAGTATGATGGCTCTAGAGTTTAAGCGCTTTATTTTGACAGGACTTGAAGTTTGGTTGCAAATATTTAGTAAAATAAACTAATGACTTCTGTAATCGCTATATATTCTTTACTTAGCATGTATCCTTAAAATATGATTTTGTCTATTTCTGCTTCTTTTTTACAGGTTAACAGGGAAATGATGGGTGTGATAGAATCACTCCAACTACAGGCTGAACATATGGAGGAGATTTCTGAAGGGTCAAGTGGTAAAAATGCTGAAAATCTTAAGAATCTGGATGAGACCGAAGTTTCAAAACCCTGTGATGCAAGTGGAAAAGTCTTGGAAGAAATTGATGACAATGATCCGAATCAGCCACACAAGCGGAGGAAAGTTGGTGGTGGCGCGGTTGTTGTGAATGGGGAGGAACATGTTGATTGTTGATGAGGCAGATAAAGTAAAGACTTGCAATTAGGGATGGTGGTGGGTTTCATGAAGATGTTTTGTTTTTTTTACAAAAAAAAGATGTTTAGTTTTGGTTTTACTTAAAAACTGCTAAAGTAGTAGGGTTTAATTTTACTTTGCTGGTGCAAAGTGATTTATTTTGAGTCATGTTCTTAGACATGGTATTTTATGCCTTTTCCCCCTCTCTTATGTGCTTCTCGTGGTCTGAGAATAGATTTATGAGATTTGAGAATTTATATCTCTTCGGTAAAAATGAGAAAGAGATTGAATAAGTTTATATTGACATGTTTGCTTTGTAAGAGATAATCCTATTTTCAAACGCTGTTAGACATTAAAGAATTAAATAATAAATACATTTGCATTGGCAGGTATATCTAAGTGTGACATATGTTTCTATAAAAAAAGCATACAACTGTTAACCAATTTCAAAAAACTACCGTATTTAGCACAAGTTTTTTTTTACCCTATTTGTAAGCTGTATTTATTGGTTACATGTTTTAGTCTTAATTGCATTTTTTTTTGCTACAAAAAGGAAAAAAGAAAAATGAATGTCTCAAGAACTCTACTCTCCTAGCATCGGCCTGTAGAGGAAGGATCAGGTCAGGAGTGGGGGAGTCTAAAATAAGTCACGCTTGATCAATGGATGACCCCATTTTTGCCAAAGTATCATCACACACATTTCCTTCTCGAAGCGTATGAGTGAAAGTGAATTTCCACGATCTCCTCATAAGATCCTGGATGTTAGCTATGATAGTTGCATTTCTTTGCCATTAAGTTTGACTGAATAACACATTTTCTCAATCTTTTAAATGAGAGATTTTTTTTTACATCAAAGCTCAAGATTCAAAACTCAGCAGCAAGTGTGCTTTCAAAAGATGCACTCAAGTTAAGCCATCAGAAAGAGAAGTTAAAAGGTTGGAAAGAGAAGTTTTTATCTTCAGCAGGAAGAGAAACTCTTATCAATGCAGTTGATCAATCAATTCCAACATGTTATGAGATGTTTTCTTTTTCCAATGGGTCTATGTGAACACATTGAGAAATTAATTAGGAACTTTTGGTGGGGGAGCAGAGATGGTGAAAAGAAGATGAGTTTGATAAATTGGTCTACATGTTGTCTAACTAAACACAAAGGACCTGTTAATGAAAAATGGGGTTATGGAGTTGCCATAAGAGACCACACGAGTTTCACTTATACAACAACTTGGTCATTTCAAAGACTAGTTGATCTGTACATTGTAGATGCAATTGGTAGGTGGTTTGCGCTCTAAATTTTGCGCTTAAGATAGGTTTTTTTTGACATACAAGTTGAAGCAGATTGTTTGCAACTGCCGATAGGTATGAAAGTGCTACAAAAAATTCACTCTTATGTTGGGATAACTATTCATGATTGTAGCAATTTATCAAAAAAATTTAAAACCCTCTCAATTGATACATGTTAGAAAGGAGAAAAATGTTTTAGCTCATAATTTAGCTAAATATACCCTTTCAAACTTTGATACTTTTTGGTTTTGACGAAATCCATCCTTGTATTTCTTCGGCTTTGGATTTCGATCTAGGAGGGTTTAAAATGTGGTTAATATAGTGTTGAGTTTGGATTGAACGCCTAAATATAACTATTATAACTGTAAAAATATAAGTGTGAAAATAGAATTGCCTATTATACTGTAAAAATTAAAGTGCAAAAACAGAATAAAGCTTGCGACACAAATATCCTCAAATTGATACTAAGAACTTATGAAGTGGAGAGTTTGTTGTGAAAATAGAACTGCCATATCATAGTTCTTAGTATCAATTTGAAAACTAAAGTGCAAAAACAGAATAAAGCTTGTGAAAATAGAGTGAAGTTATTTTCTCTAGAGTGGAGAGTTTGTTGTTAGACTATCAAAACTGAAGCCATTTTCAAAGTGAAGATACAACCCGGTATCCATTAATTTTTTAATTCTTTTTAAAAAATATTTCACTCGTTACTTTTCAGATATTTCTTTGATACTTTTTACCAACTAAGGATACTTCTTAGATACTTTTTACCAACTAAGGATACTTTTCAGATACTTTTATGATACCTCTTACCAACTAAGCACATGATTGTCACTCATATATGACACATTTTAATACTTCAATAACTAAAAGACAAAATTATATCTTTTTTTTGTAACACAATCATAGAAGACAAGTCACTATATTTTTTATGACTAGTCACTCATACATAACTAGTCAGATTATACGGTTTCGGGTGGTCTTAGTTACTTGTTCACCCTTACTTTTTATGACTAGTCACTCATACATAGTTGTGTCGGTTGTCTTCTTGCTTTCCTCCTTATATTTTTTTTGTGATTTCTTTTATCTATTTGTGCAGTTTTTTTCATCTTTATAAAATACAATATTTTGGTTTTTCATTTTTGTTTTTTTCTAATTGTGTTTCTATTCTGTTTTATTTTTCTGTTATGTTTTTATATATTTTAATTTTAATTTGATTTTTTATTTTTCTATTTTTTTTCTAATTTGATTTACTCATATCCACGTATCCGTATCGTATCGTATCGTATCTCGTATCATATCGCGTATCCGAGCTTCATAGTTGAAGGATTTCCGTTTTTTATGTTAAGATGATAAGACAAATTTAGATCCCTCCAGTTAGATACTCATAGTGGTGTACTAGGAGAATACTCGTGCGATGCACGAGTTGTTATATAATTTTTTTCCTTTAATTTTATATAGATTTTATACAAATATATACATAAGTTGTCGATATAAATTATGTATTTTAAAAATATAGGATTACATTAATATATTTTTTATTTATGCCATATTCTTATATAGTGTATTTTTTAATATGCACAATTGTCCAAATTTTAGTGAGCTTAATTGTTGAAAATAAAATCTTACTAAACTTCATTTTACTTAGTAATAATAAATGCCATTCTATTTAATATCTTGAATTTATGAGCATGAATTTTAATAATTAAGACATGTGAAAAATAATATAAATAATAAGAATATTTTTGATATAGCATTTTTTCATATGTGTAAGACAAAGAAGAAAAATAATAATGATAATAATTGAAGATCAATACTAATGAGAATATTTTTGATATAACATATAGCCTAAATAAACACTACGTAAAAAAATTCTTTTTGTTTAAAAACAAAAATAATGGTTTAATATGTGAAAGTTTAAGGATGAAAATAATGAGATTTTATATTTCTTTTAAAACATTAGAATAAAAATAACTAAGTTATACTAAGAAAATGATCATAATATATTGATAAACATGGAAGTGACTTATATTTGTAATGTGCGTCTCGCATTTGCTTTTCTCTTATAATGTTATTCTATTTTTATTTTCTTCTTCCAAATTTCAGTGACATCCTCTAAATATTATTATTATATTAAGCTTGGATGAGTTTAAATTAAATAAGTTCATGGTTGTGTATGAATAAATATAAATCATAGAAATTAGAAAGTAACTACTCTTTATTTTATTTTTTCTTTATTTATTTGTTTATTCATCAATTAATAATTCACAAATATTAATTAAAACAAAATTTGAAACTTAAAACAAAATTGATAATAAGGAATTTAGATTTAATAGGAAACTTAGAAATAAGAGAAAACAATCAAAATCAAATCTTTATTTTTATTCTTTATAATGATATGAAAAATATATGGCCATTATTCACAATATGAAATGAAAGATTTATTTTATTATAATTGTTTTTTATGTAACTTATAATCTAAATAAGCTACATAAAGTGGAGAGTAAACATATAATATTTGTAAAAGAATTGAAACATTTAAATTTGAAGCTTTATTTGGTTGTTTTTACCTCAAGCACTATTTTTATTTAAAATTAACCATTTTAGATGTGAATTTGTAAATAAAAAGTATTAGATAGAATATATACTAAAGGCATTAGATATGATGATAGTTGAAGAAAATGATATTTTTTTTCCTTTGTGATATAGAGAAGAGACACCTAATGTAATTTCCTTCTTAGAAGTGACACCAAAGGTTATGAAGTTTCAAGGAACATATGCAACTCATTTAGATCTAGCAAATCATACAATTTTACAAAACTATGAAATTAAACATTTTTTTTGACAAAAAATTAAACATTTTTATAAAGAACAATATTAAAATATACATCATTTCTTAATGTCTATAACTTTACAAAAAATTGTTGCCTATTTGTCAACTTCAAACTATCAATAACACAAAATTCTTTACCCTTTTTGTGATTTCTACATCTTGTGAAACTTGCTCATTTCTTCTACTCCTTGTTTTTTATATGATTATTGCACCTAATGTAATTTCTTCTTAGAAGTGACACTGAAGGTTATGAAGACTCAAGGAACATATGCAACTCATTTAGATCTAGCACATCATACAATTTTACAAAACTATAAAATTTAATATTTTTCTAAAGAACAATATTAAACTATACATCATTTCTCAATGCCTATAACTTTACAAAAAATTGTTGTCTATTTGTCAACTTCAAACTATCAAGAACATGAAATTCTTTATCCTTTTTGCGAATTCTACATCTCGTGCAACTTGCTCCTTTCTTCTACTCCTTGTCTTCTATATGATTCTTGCACCTAATGTAATTTCCTTCTTAGAAGTGACACCAAAGATTATGAAGGCTCGTGGAACATATGCAACTCATTTAGATCTAACACATCATACAATCATACAAAAATTAAACATTTTTCTTAAGAACAATATTAAAATATACATAATTTCTCAATGTCTATAACTTTACAAAAATCATTGCCTATTTGTCAACTTAAAATCTGTAAGAACATAAAAATCTTTACCCTTTTTGTGCATTCTACACCTTCTTGTGAAACTTGCTCCTTTCTTCTACTTCTTATTTTTATATGATTCTTTTGTCAAAACCTCTACCCTAACCATCCAAAGATCTCTCCTTTAAATAGTCATTTCTTGTTATAATTAATTTAAACTCTATTTCTTCCACTCATATCCCACTAACTCATGAGTTTATTGTAAATTAAAGCAATAATTCATGTAAATGTGAAACCCCATTCAATGCATAATGGTTACATAAAAAAAGAATTTTAAAGGTCAACTTATTATTTCTTATTTCATCTAAACTATTATAATTGATGAATAAATTTATTAATTCAATTAATTTAAATTTTGACCAATTCTAATAATAATATAGTTTCTATGTAAATAAATATATAATTTAAAAAAATTTTAGAATAAATAGTAATAAATATAAAAAACAAAACAATAAAAAGTAACTAATATAAGAACATAAAATTGAGTTTAGAATGAACACATAATTGAGCTCATAAGTCTCATGAATTGAGAATGAACATTGATTAATATAAAAAAAATCTTGTTTTTTTATATTTAATTATATATTAAAAATTAAAATCAAAGTCTCATTTATACAAAAATTATGATTAAATATAATATAATGTGTAAATTTATTACTATGTTGGAATTTATTAGTAGTAGTGGGTTGGACACAAAGGTAGAAATTAATAAATAATAAAAGAGAAGTTTTTTAATAGACAAAAATAAAAGCAAAAATTCAAGAATTATTGTGGAGGCTCCATTGGGGATTCTTTTACTTATATGTATAGAAGATATAGATAAACATTTCCCTTCATTGTGTTATGAATAATTTTATGTTTAATTCCTATTAGAAATCCATAATCGTAGGTTTTTATTCTTCTTGAGAATGCTCATAGGCATCACCAAATATTTTATTCCACTAAGAGTAGCATTTAATAATAATAATAATAAGTTAGTGGTAATAATGAATTTAAGTCTCATTTAATTGTAAATTATAAATAAATATTAAAAAAATTAAAAAAATTATTGAAAAATAAATGGAAATGATGTGGAGCATCCTAGAGCTTGGAAAAAAGCTTCCTTTAGATATTTATATAGATTGTATGCTATGATGAGAGTGTCTATTCCAATTTCCAAGTACCAGCTTCTTACCTCATTATACAACTGCCCCTCAAGATCTTTTGCTGAGCTAACAAAATATATATTATGCGATTTGGCTTGGTTTCAAGATTCACAATTTCGCCGATGCAAATTAAGTAATTAGTTTCACTCATTACTAATAATATAAATTATTTTTCGTTATTTTTTTGTCCAAATTATTATTTTTCGTTCAAAGTAAATAAATAAATAATTTTAGAGGCCTAGTTACAAATAAAAAAGTATTTTTTTAGGGTTTTTTTTACCCCCACATACCACCCATCTACCCCCACATAATACTGAAAACCCCAAAGTACCCTAAAAAAATGTATTTTTTTTAAGAAAAAACATCAATCGTATATATGTTATTTAACTTATATACAACATTAAAAAAATAGGAATCGTATATACGTCAGGTGGGGGTATATATGATTTGTTAAATTACAAAGTCGTATACACCCCCACACCTACGTATATACGATTCTATAACCAAATAAAAAATAAATAAATCATTTAAAAAATTAAAAATATATTTTTTTAGAAAAATAAATTAGATATGAATATTGACCGTCTTTTGGTTATGTTTAGTGTATACTTCGTTAACACGTGACTATGTTATACGTCGAGGGAATAATAATAAATTGTTAGGCCACTAGAATCCACAACATCATCATGTTCATGTTGTCAAGTTCCTAGTTTATATATGGTGCCTTCTTTGCTTCTATGTTCATCATCATCATGAGATTGAATTTTATTGGTCAAAACCGGTTATAAAACCAAAAACCAGACATACAAATTAAACAGCATGTCTCTGTTTGCTCCGTCAGGTAGTGGTGGTGGTGGTGAGTGGTAAAAGGAGGTGGTGGTGATAGTTGTGAGAGAGAAAATAAGGTTGTGGTGGTGGTGAGTGGGAGGTGGTGATGGTGGTAGTGGTGGTGGTGGTGGTGGTGTTTGTGATGAGAGGGAGAAGGAGGTGGTGGTGATAGTGAGGGTGAAGAGGGAGGTGAGGTGAAAGAATGAAAGTGGGGTGGAAAAAGAATGAACCAAAAAAATTGGGGCCATCCAACAAGCCCTGACCCTAACCCGGGCTAAGAAAAACCCCACTAATAGTGGGCTGAAATTTTATGGGGCTTAATAGGGGGCCATTGGGGCTAGGCTTGGGGCTTGGGGCCAAATTGACACCTCTGGCCCATGGACCCCAGTAAGCTAAAGGCGTTTGTTTTTCCCACATCCCTCTTACTCAAAATACACCCTCATACAGCCAAAGTGTCTGTTTTTTCAAGAATTTTTACGTGTGCGTCGCACACGGGTCTTCGAACATATTCGAATGACATCGTTCGAGTGTGTTAAATTTTGACTTCACACTCTCTAGAGCGTTTTTCACCTGTTCGCATGACCTTGTTCGAACCCGTTCGAACGACATCGTTCGAGTGTGTTAAATATTGACTTCACACCCTCTTGTGCGTAATTTCACCTGTTCGAACGAGATCATTCGAACGTGTTCGAACAAGGTCATTCGAACAGTCGTTAAACACGTCCTCACAGCGTTTCACGCGAGGTTATTTTTGGAATAAAATTTGTTAAGGGGTGTGAAGAGTAGGAGGGAGTGTGGAAAAAACAAACGCCCAAGCTAAAACTGATTCTGGTGGGCCACGCGTGACTATGGGCCAGGCGATTGGGCCACTTCAAATCAGCTCAACACCTTCCACTTCAACGACAGTACCTTGCAACCCTAGGTTTCCCACGTGCAGATGATGGTGATGTTCGCCAGGATGCAGCCTCGGTGCCAGTAGATGAAGATATTGAAGAAGTCTAGGAAACTCACAATATTTATATTTTAGGAGCACTAAATATAATTTGTGCTGAAAAATTAGGGGACTATTTTGGTCAAACTGAAAAATTGAAGGGACAAAAAATATAAGAAAGCAATTGATGATGGTAGTTTTCCATTTTATCCCCATCCACCACCGATGCAAACATAACCTTACCAAAGAGGTGTCGATACTGAAAATGCTGTTAATTTTGATTTGATTCATTTAATCTCTGAATGTGTAGTGAATTGATTCAGCAATACAAATATATATAAAAAAAAAAAAGGGATATGCATTGATATTCAGTCCAGAAATTTGAGTTTGATATTTAGTTTCATGTATTTAGGAAAAAGAAGTGGAAGTAGTATTTTCCTGAAGAAGATGAAAGGTAATGTATGTGTTACTTAATTGTTATGAGGATTTTTTGTGTAAAGAAAATTAAAAAAGACGTGGTAATCCATCCATCCGGAACAAAACGTGTGTTGAGTGGGAGTGTAGCTAGCTTCAAATTGGGGGACAGGGACATGTTTTGCAGGTAACAGATCGTGGTGGACCCACCCCAGCGATTCACATCATGTTTACTACAGTACTACTACTAGTACAAAGTAGAATAGCTCGCTCGCTCGCTAATTTAGGTGTAGCTGAACATAACAACAATGGCAAATTGGGAGAAATCAATTCCTCCTGATCAAAAAGACTATTGCATAATAATCAAATACATATCATCTATAGGAAATAAATGGTCGAAATAATAAAGTGGAAATCGATTAACAAACTAAGATACATTAGAAGTTATTTAATTGATTAGTAAGTACTAGTATGTATTCAAAGAAAAGAAATGAATTGTAATTGATGAATTTTTATAAGTTATTAATATATAAGTCGAATTAAATATTGTTGGGAAATAGCGGTACCTATTCCCTCCTCTGTGAACGCAAAACGGGCACTATGTGGAAGCGTAAAAATAAAAGAGTAGAGAAGAAGAAGACACCCGAATTTTTACGTGGAAAACCCTCTCGAGAAAAACCACGGGACCTAGTCCAGTTAAAAGATCTCCACTATGAAAGTATGATTACAAGTGTTTCTCTCAATCTCTCTCGGATCTCTATGAATCTCACCCTCTCTGATGGTATACAATTTTTCTCTCTATAGAACTGTCTCTCTTTCTCTCAAAGAGGAATACAAAGATACTCTCTAACTCTCTTAGGATTTGTTCACTTGGATGTGATATGATTTTGCAACTCTTCACAAGTCCTCCTATTTATAGGAGAAGAATGTGGCTTCTCCAAAAATAGTGATTAATGGAGGATATTAATTTCCACAATTCCAATGTGGTCTAGAAACTTCAAATGCATTCTTCAAAGATGAATGTGCATGTCTCAAGGTCAAAAGAAAAAATTCCAAGACCTTGGAATAGTCATCCCCTTTCCCATGCATCAGGACTTGTGCATCACAATTAAGGAGGGAATTCCAACAAATCTCCCCCTTCCCGACTTAATTGGGGGGCACCACAACACCAGCACCTTGACAACAATCTTCAACCTTCTTGGTTGGCAATGACTTAGTCATCATATCAGACAAATTCAAATCTGTATGAATTTTCTCTATCTTCAATCTCTTCTCATCAAACGCTTCTCGTATCCAATGATACCGGATGTCAATATGTTTTGAGCGTGAATGGAACATGGGATTCTTGGCTAGATGGATGGTACTTTGATTATCACAATTCACCACATAATCATCTTGATCATGCCCCATTTCTCTTAGAAAGTTCTTCATCCATAACATCTCCTTGGAGGCTTGAAAGGATCGCTACATACTCGCTTTCAATGAGAGACAAAGTCACACATTTTTGAAGCTTTGACTGCCAAGAAATAGCTCCCCCTGCAAAGGTAATCAGATAACTTGATGTTGACTTCCTTGAATCTACATCTCCTGCCATATCTGAATCTGAATATCCAATAAGCATTAGATCTCCATTGCCAAAGCATAAGCTTCTTTTGGCAATTCCTCTTAGATACCTTAGTATCCATTTAACAGCTTCCCAATGCTCCTTTCCTGGGTTTGATAGGAATCTGCTAACAACTCCTACAACATAACCAATATCTGGTCTTGCACAGACCATTGCATACAAAGGCTACCCACAACAGAAGAGTAGGGCACCTTGTTCATTTCTTCTTTTTCTTCTTCATTCTTTGGACATTGAGACTTGCTAAGCTTGAAATGTCCAGCTAATGGGACACGGGCAGGTTTGGCATTGTGCATGTTGAACCTTTTGAGAACCTTCTCAATGTAGTCTTCTTGTGATACCCACAACATTCTTTTGGAACGATCTCTAGTAATTTTCATTCCAAGAATCCTCTTCACTGCACCCAGATCTTTCATGGCGAAAGACTTGCTCAATGCCTTCTTGAGAGCAGCTATTTTTATTTTATCTTTCCCCACAATTAACATATCATCAACATACAAGAGAAGTATGATAGACCCATTTTCATAGTTCTTCACAAACACACAATGGTCTGCGGAGGTCTTCTTAAAATTATGTTGGCTCATAAAGGAATCAAACTTCTTGTACCATTGTCTTGGAGCTTGCTTCAGACCATAGAGACTTTTCTTCAGACGAGACACTAAGTGTTCTTTGCCTGGTTCTTCAAAACCCTCTGGTTGCTCCATGTAAATTTCTTCTTCTAGGTCTCCATGTAAGAATGCTGTTTTGACATCCAGTTGTTCAATCTCTAAGTCTAGTTTTGCTGCTAGACTAAGAATTACTCTAATAGATGTCATCTTCACCACTGGTGAGAATATTTCATCAAAATCTATGTCTTTCTTTTGGTTGCACCCCTTAACAACAATTCACGCCTTATACCTTGGGTTTGGGTTGTTCTCTTCATTCTTGAGCTTGAACACCCATTTGTTTCGCAACACCTTTCTTCCTTTTGGTAATTCTACCAAATCGTACGTCTGATTCTCCTTTAAGGATTGAATCTCTTCTTCCATGGCTTGCAACCATTTGTCTTTGTCTTCCATCTCAATGGCTTCTACAAAGCTTTGAGGTTCACCTTCATCAGTAAGGTTGACGTATTCATCTGAGAAGTACCTTCTTGATGGTTGCCTCTCTCTTGTTGATCGCCTTACTTGGGGTCCTGTTGAACGTCCTCCCTTGCTTGATCTTCCATCACCTGTTCATGTTGTTCTTCCTGAGGTGGTTCTTCAATTGTCTCATCAAGTTGTATCTCTTGATCTGGCTCTGTCTGGGGAGTCTCTCCCCCTGAATTGTTCACCACAAGAGGACTTTGATCATAACTCACATTGAGTTTTGGTTTCTCCATTTTCTTGATGTCTTGAATTGTCTGGTCTTCAAAGAACACCACATCTCTGCTTCGAACAATCTTCCTATTTGCAGGATCCCATAATCTGAAACCAAGTTCATCTCTTGGAGAACCAAGATATATACATTCTTTTGCCTTAGCATCAAGCTTTGCCCTTTCATCTTTTGGAATGTGGACAGATGCCTTACATCCAAAGACTCTCAACATGCGATAAGAGGCTTTCTTACCTGTCCATACTTCTTCTGGTATCTTTCCATTTAGAGGTCTTGAGGGTGATAGGTTGATCAAATCAATCTAGCAGAGCTACCGCCTCCCCCGAATGACTTAGAAAGCTTCGCATGAGACAACATGCTTCCGACCTTCTCTCGCAAATAGTTCTATTGAACCTTTCACCTACACCATTCATCCGAGGTGTCTTAGGAGGTACCTTCTCATGTCCGATTCTCGTGAGTCTTACAATAATGCTCAAACGGACCTCTATACTCTCCACCATTATCACTTCTCAAACACTTCACTTTTTACCGGTTTCGTTCTTCTCATTGAAGCATGAAACTCCTTGAAGGCTCGAAGGACTTCATCCTTTCTCTTCAATAGATACACCCACAACTTTCTAGAGTGGTCATCAATGAAGGTAACAAAATATTGAGCACCGCCAAGGGATCTTTCAGACGTTGAACATACATCTGAATGCACAAGATCTAGAATATGTTTTCTTCTTCTTCCATTGTCTGATCTCTGGAAGGATACTCTGCGTTGCTTACCTGCTAGGCAATCTTCACAGGATTCAAGTGGTTGTCCCTTTATGCTTTGGAGATGATCTTTAGCGAGGATCTCTAGACCCTTCTCACTCATGTGACCTAGTCTTTTATGCCACAACTCCTTACTTTCTTCCTGAGCAACATTTATCTCCCCTTTGCATAGCTTTCCATGCGTGATGTACAGAGAGCCTTCCTTTCTACCACGAGCAACAACCATGCTTCCCCGGCTAAGCTTCCATCTTCCACCACCAAATTGGTTATTCATTCCAGCATCATCTAGCTTCCCTGCCGAGATAAGATTGAAACGCATCTCAGGTACATGTCTTACCTCCTTCAGCACAAGTTTGTTCCCATTTTCTGTCATCAGAATCACTTCTCCTATGCCAACAATTTTGCTTGTGACATGATTGCCCATCTTTACTTTTCCAAAATCTCCTTTTTGATAAGATGAGAAGAATCCTTCATGAGGAGTAACATGGAAAGATGCTCCAGTATCAACTATCCAAGTGCAATCATCAAAAGCAACGTTTAGATAATTTACCTCACATACAAGGAACACATTCTCGTCGTCTGATGCAACTGCTGTTGTACCCATGGGTACGCAAAGCGTTTTCTGCAAATGAAACAACAAATGGTCTTGGGGGACGAGGTTGAGGCAAGTTGACAGGAACCGGGTTGCCTTTGGCAAACCTCAACGCCTCCCATTCTATCCACTGGTAACGTATTTTGTATTTCGATGATATGCTTTTTCTTCCACCAATTAAAAGAACTCGGAAACCTTTTCCGATAGCTTTTTCCAAAGCAACCCAACATGTCGGTGTCTCCGGTCACCAACACCAAGTAGCAGGGCGGGCCCATCAAATATTTGTTCAGGTCATGGATAATTCTTGAATCGGTTCCCTGAAACAGCTAATAAAAAAAAAAAATAGTTAAAATTAAAATAAAATATTAACTAAATGAAGAAAAAGACCTTGTTGAGTTGTTGTACCTGGCGTTTCAATGTGTTCTATACCAGCGGCTATGGCCTGTTCTACATACTTCACCCTGTGATCATTTCCCTCCGTGGTGTTTCCGTATAGGAAGTACTCACCGTCACTAGGAAACCCGTTCAACTCAAGAGTCTTTTTTATGCTTGTCATGATCTCTTCTAGGCATTCATTTTGATCCACATGGATCTGATCTCCATCAATTAATAAGATAAGCTTATTGATAAAGTCAGGTGGTGGAAGAGCATCAGGAGTTGCTGCATCACAGTAGCTCCGGAAGCTTGAGAGCAGAAATGGCGATGGGGGGTGGGGGTGGTGGAGTGGTGGTGGTTGGTGGTCGTAATGGAGTTTGGGATATGACAGGGTTTCGGAAACATGTTAGCTTACGGAGGAGGGAGGGGGATGTTGATGCTAACAACCTGCGAACGGTGGACATTGTTGGTATTAAGAATCGGAGAAGAGAAGAGAAGAGAATGAAGAACCGGCAAAGATAATAAGAAGCGCGAAGAGAAAAGCAAACAGAGAGAATATGAAGCGCCAAGAGAGTGAAGCACAAGCGTGGCTTAAATAGATTAGAGCTTACTAGTCGGGTGCCCGTCCTACGGACGGGGGCAGCTAACATGTTTTGATCGATAAATACATTAATTGTGGTGTTTTCGAGTTACACAAAACATAATCCACCAAACATAAGACAATAACATAGAATGATACAATACATAGCGTGATTCATTGATAAAAAGTAAAACCATAAAATGTTTTCATACATAGGACAATAATAACATGATAGAAAAATATTTCATAAGTCCAAATCCAAACAACATAATCACAGAAAACATAATCCACCAAACATAGAAGTTGATACCAAAAGTTCTACAACTTAGGATCATCACATTATGCAAAATCCACACAAATAATCATTGGTGGTATGCTTTCAATTGAGAAGTGCAAAACATCCCCCACACGGAATTTGTTCTCTTCAACAAACCATTTCCATTCATCTCCAGCCAGAAACTTTTCATGTTCATGTCTTTCAGAAGTACGGATACCACAAAAATATGACGTCTCAGTTGGCAAAAATATCAACGGAATATAAGTCTTCGATTGTGGAATGATCTTAGCAATCCTCCTTGGAAAATGCTGACATATTACAATATAACATATATTAAATAACTAAATCTTCTAAATCAATAAGGATGTTTTGTTATATTATAAACACTATAATGCTCAATTCATATTATTCATACATACCATACCACCGGATCTATATTTGATAAACCCGGATATACGAAGCAGCCATGTTTTGTCCTCTTCTTCACCAATAAATTCTTCTGTATCTTCAGAATTGAATCCACTTAACTCCTCAGATTCTTCTGAACCATGAGAGCCAGATGAGGTGAACTCTTCAGTGATTGTGTTTTGAACCATCGATGAGTCTGAACTGATCTCAATGATCTCATGGCTAACAGAAAAATTTGAAAAAAAATAAATGTCATTCTCAAATCGAATATGTTAGTGACAACAAACACCTCAATGTTCTAGTAATGGAGAAGTTTTGAGTTTCAGTGGTTCATCATATTTAAGAGTTTATGGATGTTTATAGAAGAAGACTTTAAAGAAATACCATACGGATGGAGAAATAGTGGTTGATGAAAAATTTGCATAAGAAAGGAGGAAAATACCTGTGTGGCGGAGAGTCCATATGCGACGGTGAGAGGTTGGAATGAAATGAAAACTTAGAGCGAATAAAGGGTGAGTATTAGGAATTAGGAAACTTCTGGTATCTGGTATCTGGTATTTCTCTATAGGTTATGATTGAGGAATTCGGTAGGGTTTGTAGGTGTGGTTGAGTTAATGGTTGAATGTGAAAGTAACATTGAGAAATGTGTGGATTGAAACGGCGGTGCAGGTTGGGTTCATTGGTCAAATCAATGTCACAACATTGATGATGATAAACGTGCATAATTATGATGTTGAAAATGAAACGGATAGACGGTCCGTCGTGCATACCGATGTGTGGTAGTTGTGCAGCTTTGGAAAACAAAATTTGTACTCCCTTGAATAGAGCGTGACATGATATGGCAGTGAGTGTTCAAATCAAGTAGACCACACATCTATTAGTATTGATGATGAATGAGGAATTGGATCATAGCATATTTACTACAACACCTGACATTCAGTTTTTTCCTTGCTGAGTTGGGTAATGTTGGCAAGACAAATTATTGCACATCTTGAGAGAATGATAGTCATTATATTCGGTTCAATTCCGTATAATGCTTTTATAGTAATGTAAGAAACTGTCAAATGAGGTAAAAAATTGACTTAATTTCATTAAATGAGGTGGTTTGCTAACATATGGGATAAAATGCTTTCATGATAACGTTATGAATTGAGAAATAAGGAACCTAATTTAATGAATATTATTCTTAATAATTGGGGTTTTATTCTAATTGTAACAGTTACATGAGTGATTACTTTTATGAGTTTATTAGTAAATGGAGTATAGGTATTTCTGAAGTTTAATCAAATTGTTTTATATATATATATATATAATATAATATAATATAAAAAGTGTAATAGTTACTATGTGTGAAACCATATATATGGTAACTTAATAAATATAGTTATATAGGGTAATAATAAGGAGACCATAAGTTAATATTGTATTTGGTAATATTATTGTTAGCAGAAGTGTTAAGGAAAATACCATGTGTGTTCATAGTGAAAAAACTTAAACAAAACTATATTGTTAATACACTAAAAGTCCTGCAAATAAGATTTAAACACCAACACACATTTTAACATAAAATAAAACATACATAATACTATGAACTAAGCTTAACAAAACACATAGTTTAGTAGTTCGATGGTTTCCACACCATAAATACATACCATACAACAAAATAAAACATATTAAGAAAACATAATGTATTTTAATTATTCTTTCCACCAACCACAGAGTCACAGTCGCTTACATAGCCCTTCCCAACCTTTCCTTTCCCCTTTTGGACTCTGGGTATGAGCTCCACTTTCTGAAACTTTGAATTTCCAATGTGACCAGCAAGCTTCCCAAAAATATTATTATCAGCCACACCTGAATCATGTTGTTCTCCCTCGATTACTTCATCATCATCGCTGCCAGCCTCTGTCTCCATATCAAGTTCATTTGCAAATGGACCATACTTATCAAAATAGCGAGATGAAACTGGCACAAATAGCTTGAAATTACCCCTTGAAACATAAGTGAGACGACCAATGGCATACTCATTGAAACCATATAGATTGCAGATGAAATTTGTTTTGGTCTTCATGTATGGAACACCTGAATTATCAATCTTTATTTTTGCAGGTATGGATGTCCCAAATTTGTTTTCAAGTGTTATATTTGAAGAAAGTTTCGTATGGTATCTTTGAAAAAAACCAACTGGAATTTCCACATGGCTCTATTGGAAATAAAAACATTTGCAAAATTAATTACTATGTATCATATTAAACAAATATTAAGAAAACGAAATAAGTGAAGCACATATTAAGATCCAGCACTCATCGTCTCGCGTTTGAACACCACGATAAATACTTTGCTTCCAAAATTTTTCCTTCAATATAACAACATCTTAGATATAACACTTATAACATGAATAGCTATAAGTGTAAAACTAACATCATTGATTAGCATACCTCATTGTTGTTCCCCCTATGTTCCTTTCAGACATCACTGCCTCAACTTCAACTTGCTCAGGTTGTTTTTTGCGCTTGGTAGTGGAGGATTGAGCCTTGATGCATGAGTAAGAAGTATTTAACTATGATGGAAAGGACTTAAGAGTTGCATCGGTTAACGTATCCTTGAAATATTTCGTTGTGAGTTGGGTAATGTGGGCTAAAGCTATTATTTAGCCCACCATATCCATCAGTTTTACACCCCCACCCCCAAAACGTTTGTTAAAGCATAATAAGTTACATGTGACTTACTAAATTTTAACCTATGTAAGAATGTAAGACTAATAAATGAGAACATTCATACTATGTGGTGTAGAATTACAATAAATATATTACTTAATTTTTCACCGATCATAGAAAATAACGTATTCATAATTGAGCATATTTAAATTAACTTTGAAAGGGTAACGATAACATTAATTAATTAATTAAATAATAATAACCAATTATAACACTAACTTTTTAAAAGAAATAAAAGAAATACAACCAAGTACATATTTATAGATTTTGTAACTAATCCAATTGAAGTTTAAACTAACAATGCGCTTTTTGTGTATTCTTCATCATTTTCATCTTCATCAGAATTTGGAGCACCATCAACTGATATTACCTCCTGCATATCATCAGTTGTTGGATTAAGGACGTTGGTGCTATCCACCTGAATTAAATGTGTCTGGTTTTCAACCTTATGCGGTGCTAAAACTATAGGATTCGCCTCATAAACAGCTTGCGGTGCTTCTGTACTCCAAACAAAAGGTCCTTCGAGTTGGTCGACTCTAACATTTTGATTAATTGGTTCATGGTTGGGTGCTTCATTAGTTATCTCAAAGAGTCCTTCATTTCCTTCATCATTATAATCAATTATCTCAGAAAATTCTTCATATTGGTTCCCATTATCATTATCACTGGGTAGATTAGTAAATCCACCACTTCGGCTCAATCTAAAGTCAGCAGATGGTGGTTCAAAAAGTTTAAAAAACCCGCTAAATGTGTATGAAATAAACAATACAGCTCCATACTTATAGTCATGTATACTACATATCTCAAATGTGTCTGTTTCAAGATATGGTGTCCCCTTTATACCATCTGTTACCCCCAGATACCCTGGGTAGAGATTACCATGTTTGTCTTCCACATAAACGGTTGATGGGAATTCGCTTGAAAATGTGTCATAAAAGTTCAACGGAAGAGTGATCTGCGACTGGAAAAAATACACTATACACTATTAGAATATGTATATAATCACTATAAAAAACAATAAGCAAACCAAAAATAATGCTTTTAGTGTCCACGATAATTATAGTAATGTGCAAATTACCTTATGAGGGAGAATGACACATATGAAATCTGCATTGTCCATGTTGAATGTTGAAAAACTATTGGTTTCTGAACCTATATAAATACTATATAAGGTGGCGTGTATTAGTGGTGAGAAAACAATGGATGGATGATGTATGATATGTGGGCCATGTGAGGTACTATTATTTTGAGTAGATACATTATCATCATTACGTTACGTTTCTTTAGATTTGATTGTGAATGGTGTTAAGCTGTTGTACTATTCACAATGACAGTCACATGGCCGAATAATTAATACATGACATCATTACTTAGGTAGGCGTAAGGCGTAGGGGTTATTATCATCGTCTATGCGTATGAGTGGTGTTGGGAACTGGAATCCTTGTCTCTAAGTAGGAGTGCAGGTCGCATTATTGTTACAACAAATAAGGAAAACTATAGAACAACCCATTAATTCTTCTACTCCGTACTTATCCTCAAAAATTCGTCTTATTTTGGCTTGATCTGTTAACTGGACCCCCACATTTTTTTCCCTTTTAGTTTGCACTTACAGTAAAACTATTAGTGTTTGTGTCCCACATTATTCGCTGACAATGAAGGCGGCTCAACAGTAAATGTGGGCGGAGAAAAATTGTTTCATGAAAAGTTACCATGACCTATACCAAAGTGGTCCCATATGTGGGAACCAAAAAGTTGGTCAATTCCACTATCCATTAAATATCAATTGCAGTTTTATTTATAACTTGGAAAACTTATATTCCATCTCATTCAAAAATCAATTTAAATAAGTAAGATCATTACATATTCATTCATTGCTTAACTAAAAAGTAAATACAAAGGAATATATCGTGTTGGACTACTTAAAAATTAGATACACTTTGATGAAATTACTAAAACATTACTACTACACTGGATTGCTAACATCAAATATTCAGTTAATTGACTACATCAAATTAGAAAATACTTCATGATAAACAACATTATTTGTGGTGGTTGTTTTCTCTTCTTCTTCACTTAGTAACAACAGACGTAACCCTTGTTTTCTTGTAACTCTTGACAAAGCAACATATAGTTGACCATGTGAAAATACAGGAGTAGGCAAATATACACCCACAATTTCTAAAGATTGCCCTTGACTCTTGTTAATTGTCATAGCAAATGATATAGCCAAAGGAAATTGTCGTCTTTGAAATTTAAATGTTATTCGAACATCTGATGGGATAAGAGACAACCTTGGTATATAAAGTATGGTTCGAACATGAGTACCGGAAATTACTTGTGCCTCAACAACATATTTACCCAACTTTGTTATAATCATCCTTGTACCATTACACAACCCTGCATTTTGATCTATGTTGCGAAGCAACATTACAGGTACGCCAACCTTTAACTTCAAAACATGACTCGGCAAGCTTGGTGATGATATGGTATTCAAAAATTCCGAAGAGTGTACATTGTCTACACGATCTGTATCAACATTATCCGAAAGAGGGGTATCAAGACTATAGTAAGTCATTTCTTCACCAAGAATATTGTTAGCCATGTAATTATTGATCTGGTCCACCATAGAGTTCTTTGGTGCCAATATTGCTCTATTTTGGTAATATGATGAATAATTTGACACATTTGTATATGCTGGATATATTTCTTCAACGATGTCAGCAAGTGAGTCTTGACCATGTTCAACTAATAATTCAGTAGGGATATCAATAACACTATGATCATCATTATGATCACCAACTTTACCATCACCTATCTTTAAAACCCAATCAGCAAAACGTCGACGATCCTCTATATCATCTATAGATCCCCCGAAAAGTATACGCATATTTGTATGTAATGTTAATATCTCACAATACCTCCAAAGGTAAGATGAGTTTATTGTAGAACTAACAATTTGTTGTCGAGTACCTTTTGGAATTATAGGCAACACTTGACGAAAATCACCTCCAAGAACGACAACTTTACCGCCAAAAGGTAATTTATGATTGCCAAGCTTATCATGTCTTAGAATGTCTTTGAGTGTGCGGTCAACAGCTTCGAAACAATGTTTGTGCATCATTGGTGCCTCATCCCATATTATTAACTTAGCTTTACTTATCAATGCTGCCAAATCACTACCATGTGTTATACTGCATGTTGAATCTTCGTGTATAGTTATTGGTATGGCAAATCGTGAATGAGATGTTCGGCCTCCTGGAATAAGAAGTGCTGCAACACCACTTGAAGCAACAGTTAACACAATTTCTCCTTTAGATCGTAACCCTGCAGCAAGGGCTCTCCAAATAAATGTTTTCCCAGCCCCACCGAATGCGTTAAGAAAGAACAAACCAGATTGATTTGCAGCCACACGGGACATTATTTTATCATAGACTCCACGTTGTTCAGTAGTCATGGTAGATAGTAAACGCAAATGTTCATGTACCAAAGCGACTCTATCATAATTTAACTCATCGTTGATTAAACGATTAAACTGATGATCTACATTTTCATCCATAGGAGATGGCATTGATGGAAAATCTGATAGTCTTTTATTCCGTCTTTGTAATTTATCATCAATATCATGTAGTAAATAACTCCTTAATTGTTCATTTGTCAATGTCAACGCTATAAAGAAAACACAAAAATATCATTGATTTGTCAATAAATTAAAATGGAAACACTAACTAATTCATTATATATAGTAACTAATAGTAACTAATAGTTATAAAGAAATTCCATTATCATTTAGACATACCTGGAGCTTGATGTAATCTTCGTTGTATATACAAAATATCATCAACTAATTCCATGAATGTTTCTTCAAATACATATTCTGGCTTGGTCATTTGATTCTCTACCAATAAAGTTACGAACAATTGTCTCAAAAAGTAACCTGAACCCCAAACGCTGGCTTCTTTGATTGCATCAATATATTCTTGGTCATCATCTAACAAACCCATTGCATAGCAAGCTCTTTTAAATGTATCATGAACATGGTTATTAACTCTACAAAGATCCTGATAACATGTTGGTCCACGTACAAAGTTCAACATGGTTCGCATATAATACAGTTCTCCAGTTCCTGGGGGGACAAAATGCATGCGACCAATACTTAACCCCTTCTTTCGTGGAGACCATTGACGTTCCTTTTGCTTCCAAACAAATTTCAATGGGAATTCATTGTAGGTCAACTGTTTTGCTTCAGCATATCTAGCGTTTGCATCAAACCATGCCAAAAATTTGGTGTAGTTAGAGTTGAACCTCTCAATAACATCATCTACTGTACGATTTGTATCAAATAATAAATATTGTTCCCCTGGCAAGTGAAACATTAACCTCTCAACAGCTGGATCTCTATAATGAATATCAAAACTAAACAACCGCCATGTTCCCTCCGTGGTGTTTCCGTATAGGAAGTACTCACCGTCACTAGGAAACTCGTTCAACTCAAGAGTCTTTTTTATGCTTGTCATGATCTCTTCTAGGCATTCATTTTGATCCACATGGATCTGATCTCCATCAATTAATAAGCTAAGCTTATTGATAAAGTCAGGTGGTGGAAGAGCATCGAGTCATTCTTTGCATCACGAAGAGCTCTGGAAGTTTGAGAGCAGAAATGGCGATGGGGGTGGGGGTGGTGGAGTGGTGGTGGTTGGTGGTCGTAATGGAGTTTGGGATATGACAGGGTTTCGGAAACATGTTAGTATTAAGAGTTAAACTCTATCTATGAATTGAATATAAATTTTATTCAAATGAATGGTGAAGTAAAAACTTAATACAATATGAAGAGGTGATCACTATATATAGTGCACCTTCTAGTGAAAGTAAATACAAAAATCCAACTAACTAACTAACTAACTAAGAAAAGTAGTTACAATTGAAAACTAATTTAACTAACTTGTAAACTAACTTTCTAATACTCCCCCTCAAGTTGGAAGAGAGATGTCAAGATCTTCAAACTTTCTAATGCTCTGATACCATATTGAAGAATATGGTATCCATAGAAGATAGGAGAGAAAATGCTAAGAAACTCTAATATTCATCAAAGTGAAATTAATACAAAAGGTGATTGATTACAATGAGAGTTTGGTCTTTATATATAGATCCAATCTCACCTAACTAATATGTAACAAACTAGTAACTAGAAAACTAACTCTAACCGAATTACCTAACAAACTAGTAACTAGAAAACTAACTCTAACTGAATTACCTAACAAACTAACTATATTTCTAATAGTCCCCCGCAAGCTAGAAGGCATTCACAAGGCTTCTAGCTTGGAATGAACAATACAAATTTACATGATCAAATCAAAAAGAAAATTACAACAAAACCAATTGCAGTGTGAGGATCAATCATCCTGGGAAACTATGTCTCTTAGCTGGAAAAGACACCATGCAGACATTTTCCATCAAGAAATTCCAAACCAATGTTAAGATGTCTTCTTTCTCAATTAGCTGGTGATTTTGGATGCAAGAAAAGAAACATAATGAAGCATCAACCAGTAGGTAGTAATACCACTTCTTGAACCTTGTTGATAAACTTTCGGAGATCATCATCAAAGAAAAAATTCTATCTCTAGGAGGCATGTCAACAAACAGCTTGAATGTTGTTTGGTAAACAAAGAGTGAAGATCGAAAACGAAATCGAAACTCGATCCAAAAAGAAATTAGAACTCCGCTTCAGATCACAATCATCGAGAATAAGAATGAAAGGAGGACAATGAAGCGAAATCGCAAAACTGTTGTGCAAGAATCGCAAACGGAAATGATAATTACCGATACAAGAATGACAAACAATTTGTGTCAAACGAATTAGAAACGGAACAAACAAAAGCAAGTTGCACAAACAGAAACTCTCAAAGAAGCGAGAGGAAGGAGAAAACGGTCAAGAATTGAAGAGTTTTGAACATGAATTGAAGAGCAAAACCAAAGACCGCAACAGAAATAGGAGGAGTTTCGAACAAGAATTGAAGAACGAAACTGAGATGAAATCGGAATCAAGAATGATTCACAGAGAGGAAAGCAAAATGCATGTGAAATCAAAAATGCAAACGCAATGGAGAATCACAAAATTGCAAAACGCAAAAGAGAAATCAAGGAAAATTGCGATATGAAGATACGGAAGTCACAAATGAGGAATCACAAATGCAAAGAATCACATATTAGACAAGAACATAGGGAAAAATTAGAAAGACACCAAGAGGAAGAAAGAATGAAAGTAAAACGAAACTTGAAACAAAAATGAAACTGATTAAAGAAAAATAAAGAACTTATAGCGAAGTGCAACGGAAGCAATCTTCATGGAGGATACCATGTTTGCTCTGATACCATATTAAGAGTTAAACTCTATCTATGAATTGAATATAAATTTTATTCAAATGAATGGTGAAGTAAAAACTTAATACAATATGAAGAGGTGATCACTATATATAGTGCACCTTCTAGTGAAAGTAAATACAAAAATCCAACTAACTAACTAACTAACTAAGAAAAGTAGTTACAATTGAAAACTAATTTAACTAACTTGTAAACTAACTTTCTAATAGTTAGCTTACGGAGGAGGGAGGGGGATGTTGATGCTAACAACCTGCGAACGGTGGACATTGTTGGTATTAAGAATCGGAGAAGAGAAGAGAAGAGAATGAAGAACCGGCAAAGATAATAAGAAGCGTGAAGAGAAAAGCAAACAGAGAGAATATGAAGCGCCAAGAGAGTGAAGCACAAGTGTGGCTTAAATAGATTAGAGCTTACTAGTCGGGTGCCCGTCCTACGGACGGGGGCAGCTAACATGTTTTGATCGATAAATACATTAATTGTGGTGTTTTCGAGTTACACAAAACATAATCCACCAAACATAAGACAATAACATAGAATGATACAATACATAGCGTGATTCATTGATAAAAAGTAAAACCATAAAATGTTTTCATACATAGGACAATAATAACATGATAGAAAAATATTTCATAAGTCCAAATCCAAACAACATAATCACAGAAAACATAATCCACCAAACATAGAAGTTGATACCAAAAGTTCTACAACTTAGGATCATCACATTATGCAAAATCCACACAAATAATCATTGGTGGTATGCTTTCAATTGAGAAGTGCAAAACATCCCCCACACGGAATTTGTTCTCTTCAACAAACCATTTCCATTCATCTCCAGCCAGAAACTTTTCATGTTCATGTCTTTCAGAAGTACGGATACCACAAAAATATGACGTCTCAGTTGGCAAAAATATCAACGGAATATAAGTCTTCGAGGCATTGTTAAAAACTTGGTTAATTGATCACTTGGTTAATGACCTAAAAAACTTGGTTAATTGATGTTGTAAGTTGGTTTTTGTCTATTTTTGTCTAATTTTTTTGTCCATAACAATAAAAAAACACATCACGTATACTCTTTCTGGACTGGGCTAGAGAATTGGGGTCGGCCCAATGTAGGCCCAACCGAGCTCAAAGATGTAGAACCTCGGCATGAACCGCAAAGGCAGGAGAGAGAGGAAGACAGATGTAGCAAAGGAGGGCACGTGGAAATCAGAGAATGGGGAGCCGAGATAACCACCAATAACCAATCTGCCAAGATAACGGCCGAGGTGATCGAAGGATAAAGGGGAGGCTTTAGGCCAGAGAGAGAGAGAGGAGGACATTCTATTTAGACTAGTTTTACTTTCTGTACGTACTAGAGGAGATCTCCATGCTTATAGAACCGTGGGGCCCGGTAAAGTTAAGCCCGGCCACCCAGACATTCAACAATAGTAACCACCCGACGGTCACGTCGGCGACTTCAACAACCGTCTCCAGATCGACAACCGGAGACTTCCAGACGATCACAACAACCTACCACGCCGCAAACTACCAACCCGGTCACCGCACCAGAACATGAAACCGTTTCAACACCGGTTACACAAACCCCTACACCGAACCAAACGCCAACCGACAATGCAGCACAACTGCCACCACCACCAGCAGACCACCCATATCTAATCGGAGTCAACGCAGTTCTAGATGAATTGCGAAAGCAAAATTACTCTCTTCAGCAACAAGTTGATGAAATGAAACAAGAAAGAAAACAACATTCCAATTCTAAATCGGATGGATGTAAACAGCTGGACTCAAATCAAATACTACTTGATAGCTTACACTTGAATTGGTTGCGGAAAAGACAAAAAAACATTAAAATATGTTTTTTTTTTGTTTAGAATAATTAAATTTTAAGTTTAATCTAATCTGGCTTAAAAATAAATATCTGAAATGAACTTAATCACGAGGTCTCACATTTAAGCCTATCTCAAAGAATAGCCTTTGCTGCAATTATTGCCCCACAATATTTGTTTATTTATTGTTATTTTATATGAAATTTACTCTTTCAATCTATTAAAGTGTATCAAATAAATATTTTAGGCTAGAAGATAAAGTGGATGTTTTATTCCACGTCTAGTATGGACAAACTCACGTTTACACTAGTTAGAAGCGATTTTCAGGGTTTACATGGTGTTTGGGTAGCAAACAAGGAAATCCATTTTCGCTCTTAAAATTAATTTTAGCAGAGGCAGCTCCACATAGCTTCTGCGTCCTCTGCGTTCAGATTAAAATCGATTTTATATGCATTACACATGCTTTTCCAACTTTGCCCTTCCTTCTCTCTATGAATCTTGATTTTTTCTGGCCATAAGCTTGAATTTCAGCCATGGAAAAAAAGAAATAAGAAAGACGAGAGGAGAAAGAAGATAATGCAGCTGCAAGAGTCAAGACAAGAGGACATAATTTAATTTTAGGGTTTGGCTTCATGGGCCATTAGGACATAATGAGCTTCATGGCCATGTTTCCATTTTCAATGCAAGGTCCATTCTTTTTCCGACTCCTTCCACTACTCTCCCACCCCCCTTAAATAATAAAAAGGCAAAATACCCCGAAACTCTAAAATCCCCCGCCCCACTCCTCTCATATTTTTTCCTCTTTTCTCTTACTCCTCACTCTCACCACCACCTCCTCCTTCTCCCTCTCACCACCACCACCACCATATAAAATAAAACTAATGATTGCGGTAAGCTTGTTTATAGTATTGTGTTTTAAATTATGTTTTCTATTATATTTAATTATGTTTCTAATATAACTTTTTGTCATCTTTTTTTCTTAATATAATTTTATGTTATACTTATTTGGTAATTTCACACTCAAAAGATATTTTATTCAAACCTATCCAAACAACACAAATCAATAAAAACCACTTGCAAAAATTAATATTCACGTGGTCTCTCTTAGATACATTTAGACACCCATTTTTTTTGTTACTTATACAACCATGCACTCGTACAAGATAAGCTTTTATTCATAACCACAACATTAGGTAAAAGTGATTCTTCTATAATGGTAATCCCATACCATATTCTGATTAGAAAAGAGATTATATTGTATATACACCTCAACAGTAATACTACTACTACTACACATGTAAGACTACCATGGTTGATTGGGATGAAATTTGACTTTTTCTATTAAGATGATCTCCATTGTCCATGCATTATTACTTACATAGACTCTTTTGATCAGATACAGGGCATACTCATGTGTTTATACAAACAAGATTTATGAAAACAACTTTTGACAAAAAAGATTTGTGAAAACAACTTTTGACAAACAAGATTTGTGAAAACAACTTTTGACAAAGACTATTCTCTGACTAAAAATTAATCTAATCTCCAATTATAATTAGGATAGATATCATTTACCCTTTGTTAAGTAAGGCCACCATGCATATCTTTCTTTCCGTTACTCTGTGCGCAAAATCCATTTGTTTTTATTGGTAACTAATCTACGTCAGAAAACCTAATTGGCCACATGTACTGATGTATCCGACTTTACCGGGATGTCTTTTTTAATAGAGTTTTTGTCACACTTAACTCGAACTTTTGAAGTGGAATCCGAACTCAGTTACTGCTCTAACTCTAACCGACCCTTATTTGTGGCCACCATGATATCTGATACAACTAAGGTTGATTTGAATGAATATAATTTTTCCTATTAGGATGATCATCATTATCCGTCCATTAAATATTTTATTGAGTCCGACATCCTCCTATTTTAAGAAAATTGTAATCCAAGTAAGGCACAGGTGTAGGCTTGTTTTAATTTAATTTACTTAATACACATAATTGGCAATTACTAAGAATTTGGTGTACCAATTAACACGAAATGTAGAAGTTTCAACCTTTTACTGTACATGTTCTGATAACTTCTAACAACTGATTAAAATAAAAAAAGCTGCTTGACTGACTTGGGTCTTCTCCCCAAAGTCATCCAGTAAGTTTAGCTCCCATGTAGTAGTAATTTGTAAAGCAATAATTATTATTTCAATACTATAATAATATAAAAATCTGTAAGAGGAATTTTCCACGTAATTACTGGTTCACCTTCCTATCTATCTATCTATCTCTTTCACTATATATATATATATAGCAGAGCAGATCATTGCACTCCCCTCCCCACCTCTCAAGGCTCAAGCTTCTTTCAACACAAACAAGACAAGACATAACATAAACATGGGTTATTTCCACAAGTTTCTGTTTTCTTTTTCTCTCTTCTGTCTTCTCTTTTCTTTACTTCCATTACTCCTTCAAAAATTAAAGCCACTTCTTATGCAATTCTTTAGCTACATAATTGAGAAGAGTTACATGTTCCTTCTCTGCAATGGCCTTCTTGTATTCATATTCATGTACTCTGCTCTAACTTCACCAAGCAGTTATACTCACGACGAATATGCTGTTGAGAAAAGTAATAATGTATCAGAATCAGATTTTGCAGTAGCACCAGTTTCCAGTGAAAACGTGATGGAATTTGAATCCCCAAAAGAAGAAGAGAAAAAGAGTTTGATGATATATATGGAACCAGAGAATGTGGTTTCAGATGAAGAAGAAGGAAATGAAAATGCTCTTGTTACGATCATTGATTATGAAGATGAGCATGAGCATGAGGAAAGTTCAGATGATGATACAACAACAGAGGAGTTAAACAAGAAATGTGAAGAATTTATTAAAAAAATGAAAGCAAAGTTCTGTTCTGAGCGAAGAGATTGTAGTAGTTTTTATTTTGATAATAATCAGAAATCATTAGTGGTTGTAAGATGAGTAGCAGAGTGTATTGTTTTAATGGAATGATCCAGCTCCCTCTAATTTATAAAATGCTAATCTTGTATATTGTGTTTCATATTCTTTTCCTGTCTTCAACTTTGTTATATATATTAATCTTTCACTCAAACTCACATTCAGATTGTTTCCAATCTAATTTTGCAAAATCTAATTTCCTTTAGCACAGAAATAAGCCTTGATGCAATATTATGCTGCAAGTAGACAGCAGCAAGTACTTACTGGTGCTATATCAATTTTTTATATTTACATTCATTATTAATCAAAAATTAATAAATATTTTCATACTAGACTAGAAGATGAAGGTCCCCCACTCACCGCTGATTGCATTGATAATTTCATCGATATAGAGACGCCGACTTTAGGGTTCAAACTCAATTTCATAATATGTGTATATTTGTTTATTTGTCATTTCGTCTAAGCTGATAAAAAAGGATAAAGTAAACAAAATATTTTAGGAGGACAGCTATATAACTTCTCAAGAAAATCAAAGATTTTAATGTCTGCATTTTGTTACTTTGGACATGGAAATAAGATATTTACAAGTTGTAAGTGATATAGAAGATAGCAGGATCTTTCAAAATTACCCGTAGCAGGGGTCACCGTGGAGAAGGGGCTTAAGGAAAAGTAGGTTTCTTCTGATGCTTGTTTGATTTGACCGGGGGTCCCTTGTATTCGCAAAGAACACACCCAGAAATTGCTTCATTGACCTGGGTCAAGGTCTTTCTAACAAGGCCAGCAAAATCAAAGGGCCTACCCTCATTAAGCCATTTGTCTTTGAAAATAAATCCAGAGAAGTAGTCTTCCTCGAGAAGATGACTTTAACATTAGACCATTAGGTCCATGCGCATAATGGGTCTTAGACAAGCCTAATTCCTCGGAGCCACATCTAAGGCCCGACTCATTAAGCCTCGACGACTCAGATTCACCCGAACGATCTAACAACTCAGAGATAACAAGGATCTCTAGGAGATCTGACCCGACAGGAGCACTACCAACTGCAATATCGAATTAACCCGAAAAGACAACAAGGTACAAAACAATGTGTTTATGCACAAGCTATTTATATAATATAAGAGAAAATATAGTAAAATTGCTTTCATATAAGTTGTTTCCATAAGTTCTGTTTGATAAAAAATAGCAGATAACATATAAGCTATCTGATTGCTGATAAACTAACTTATAGCAGATGAGCTAATAGTGAATAAGCTAACAAACCGAATTTAAAGTGTTTGGTAAAATTACCAATTGAACTAATTTTTAAATATAAAATTATATACATGAACATTTAGAGTTAATTCTTAAAAATGAGAGAGAATGTTTATTTGATACTTGATAGGGCATAATTAACTCAAATTCTTTTAAACATTGTCTTAGCTATTTGAAAAAAATTAAAAGAGAGTTATTTATATACTAGATATATTTGAGTAGATTTTTTCTTAAAGATTTGTGTTAGCCTTTTTTAAGTTAGTTAATTTTAACTCCGTTTTAAATTATTTTTGTCATGGAAAAAATTGAACTAACCGAAACAATCCAAACCGCATTGGTTTGGTTTGGTTTGGTTCGGTTTTATTTTAGGAAGCCAACCGAACCAAACCAAACCGCATGTAATTTTACTTTGCGGTTCGGTCTACTTTTTGTCTCAAAACTGAACCAAACCGCACCGCGAACACCCTTATTTGATAGGGCATAAAAAAGAATTTTACTTAAGTAGTAATAAGTAGGGGTGTTCAAAACCGAACCAAACCAATAGGGAAACCGCAAACCGAACCGAACCAAACCGAAAACCACAAAAAACCGCTTTTGATCGGTTTTGTTTGGTTCTTTTTTTCATTGCACCGCGCGTTCGGTTCGGTTCGCGGTTTTGATTTCCGAAACCGAACCAAACCAAACCGCAAGTAACACTAAGGCTTGTTGAATTACAACCTTCCTTACTAGCTTATTAACCCAAATGCAACTACAACCCAACTCTCACTCACTTACTAGCCCAAATCCAATTAATTCTTTGACTCACTTACAAACAATTCATATTGTTATGCTATATTTAAAAATTACAACAAAATATTTAATTCAAATTCTTTTAAACATTGTCTTAGCTATTTGAAAAGAATTAAAAGAGAGTGATTTATATACTACATATATTTGAGTAAATTTTTTCTTGAAGATTTATTTTAGCCTTTTTAGTTAATTTTAACTCCGTTTTAAATACTTTTTGTCTTGGAAAAAACCGAAGCAACCGAACCAATCCAAACCGCATTGGTTTGGTTTGGTTTGGTTTGGTTCGGTTGACTTCCTAAAATAAAACCAAACCTAACCGCACCGCGAACACCCCTAGTAATAAGGGTAAAAATGAGAGGCAACTACTATAAACTATAATCTCAAAAAGCGTAGAGTTTGGAAAAAATGTCATTTGCTGTGAAAAAACATTACTAGTTACCAAACACCTGTTATGAGTTTATCTGCTAATGTTACAACTTGTAGCTTCAAACACACCATGCGTTCATGATATTTCCACCTTGGTACCAAACGTCCTCAAAATGTGTTCCTTCTACTCTCCCTTTCTCTCTAATTGAGCTCTGCAAGTATTGGTCGGATCTAAAGTTTAGATAATTGAATAAGTTCCTAAGCTAAGCATAGCCAGAGTTCCCAAAACTGGCACCTAAACTGTCATCATACTTCGAGACATTGTTCCTCTTCCATCTCAATTAGAAGCTATGCTGGCCAATTTCAATATGTAGCTCCTCTTCTAACTCTATGCATTACTATAATTGTTGCTCTCTCTCTTATTTTCCATTATAAAAGCAAATTAAGTTAACATTACTTATGAAAAGCAATTGAAAAAGTCAACCATGTTTCCCCATAGCCATAGTAATGAAGAATCCTAGACAGTATTTCTATGTTGCAGCACCAAAGGATCTACATAATTGTTCGGCATTGGTTACCAATAATCCCCACAAGAACACATACCACCATCAAAATGGTGAAATCTATTTGAATCTCGCAAAATTATTTGTCGATTAACAATCTTTGATATGTATTTGAAAGCAGTGTGACAGTCACCACAAACCCGAAGATTCTTCATTATCCTAATTGGTAGTTCAGATTTGCGAGTGAGAACAAAAGCAACGGCTAGTTTTTCACTATGATAGCTTAGGAGTTCCTCTTTGTTTTCAAGCTCAAGATCATAGAGTGCATGTTTGGTTTCAGGCACATATCCAGCATCCCTCATTTTGATCGTTAGCTCCTTGAGTTTTTCATATATTTTTTCTTTTTCTGGGTGTGTTTGATCTGCAGCTACAAACACATGAACTCCGTCCTTCATGTTGACCCAACTAGACCCAGCTTCCTTCTTCACTGCTGCTTTTCTCATTGCCAGCCTAGCCTCCTCCACATCTTCCCACTTCCCACCAGCAGCATGCATGTTAGAAAGAAGCACATAATTCACAGCATTCTGTGGCTCTAACTCAATGAGCATCTTGGCAGCCCTCCGCCCTAGCTCTGTATTACGGCCGTTAGTTCGACAGCATGCTCCTAAAACTGTTCTCCAAATAAGGACATTAGGATCCATTGGCATTTTATTGAGGAAGTCCTCCATCTTATTAACATCACCTGCCCTCCCAAGGAGATCTACCATACAAGAGAAGTGCTCTATTCTAGGAGCCAATCCATACACTTCACTCATTGATTTGAAATGCTTAAATCCTTCATCCACTAACCCTACATGACTACATGCTGATAGGACCCCGACAAAGGTGACATGATCTGGTGATTGGCCGCACTGTTTCATTCGAGTGAAAAGCTTCAGAGCTTTCTGTCCATGTCCGTGGCGTGCATAGCCTGAAATCATTGAATTCCAAGAATATATGTTCCTCACTGGCATCAATTCAAAGAACCTTGAGGCATAATCTACCCTTCCACATTTTGCATACATGTCAACTAGTGCACTTCCAACAACAACATCAGATTCTAAACAAGCTCTTACTGCACTTCCATGAACTTCCATACCATGCTCTAATGTTGCAACTGAAGCACAGGCACTGAGAACAGTGGCAAATGTGAAACCATCCAATCTCTGGCCACTTTGCATCATCAGCCATACCAAATTCACGGCCTTGTCCAGGATGCCACTGTGTAAGTATCCGGAAATCATTGAATTCCAGCTGACTTCATCTCTTCGCTCAGACATTTTTGAAAAGATAATCTCACAGTCCCCCATCTGCTCACACTTTCCATACAAAGCTAGAAGTGCATTCTCAATAGCAATGTCATCAGGAAGAGAGTATTTTAAGATTAAAGTATGAATTTGACGGCCAAGTTCTACAACTGAAAGAGAAGAAACTGCTGCTAAAATATTTATAAACGTCACTCTATTAGGTCTCCATCCAGCTTGCATCATCTCCATGAAATATTTTATAGCCTGTAAAACTGATGCCTCGGAAGTTGCTAGTGCACCGATAAAAGAATTCCAAGAAACTCGATCGTACTCTGGCATTAGGAAGAAAACTTTCCGACACTCATTTAGATAGTTAGTTTCAGCATATAATGTTAGGAGGGCATTTGAAACTGAAACATCCAAATCAAGCCCCCATTTGATTCCTTCACCGTGAAGCTGTCGTCCTAACATTATCCAACCCAGGCTTGAACAAGAACTCAAAGTACTAATAATTGAGAATTTTGAAGGCACCATTTCACTTCTCCTCATTGTACGGAAACGAGTGACTGCTTCCTCAAATCGCTCGTTGTGGTCAAGGCCAGAGATTATAGAGTTCCATGAGACAATATCTTTACCGGGCATGAGTTGAAAAATTGAGCAAGCATTATCAATAGCATCACATTTTGCATACATATTGACAAGTGCGTTTCCAATAGAAATCCGAGAATTGACCAAGCCACTGCGAATCAGGTAAGCATGAACCTCCTGACCCTTTCTTTTCCCTTCCTTTAAATTTGAAAATTCAGTAAAAGCACTTAAAAGAACCGCATAAGATTCTGAGTTTATCTCAACTAAACCCTTCATTTCCTTGAATACTTTAGCTGCTTCTTCACCCTGGTGCTGCCTTGCCAATCCAACCATCAACCCATTCACAGTCACAACATTGTGATCATACATCCGCTCAAAAATCATTTTAGCACAATCCATCATACCATACCTTGCAAACCCATTAACCAATGCACTACCAACATACAAATCATGTAAGAATCCGGATTTCTCAATTCTAGCCAGCATCTGCTCAAGCAAAACCACTCCGCAGTCAGCTAGAGAGAATGCAGCAGTTACTAAACTACAGAAGGTATATTCATTAGGCCTGAAGTTAAGCTCTGTAGCTTCCCTTTGCATGTTTGAAAATAGCTCAAAAGCAGAAACTGCATCCCCCCTACGACAATAAACCGAAATGATAGAATTCCATGATGCAGAATTTTTAAATTGTATATCATCGAAAACACGACGAGGATCATCAATGGAAGGCGAGCAATCGGAGTACATGGACATGAGCACATTAGACAAAACCATATCCAAAGCATATGGAGACTTGGAAATGAAGGCATGAATCGCCATCCCAAGTTTAAGCCTAGTTGGACCACACTCTTGGCAAGCTCGAAGAGCACTACCACTGGCATAGTGATTAGGTAAGAGACCGGCACAAATAATTCCTTTGAATAAAGAACATGCCTCATCAGGCATTCCATTTTGTGTGTAACCTGAAATTAAACAAGACCAAGAAACAACGTTCTTTTGTGGCATTTCATCAAACAGCTTCTGTGCAGAAACCAAGTTGCCAATTCTAACATAAATGTTGATAAGAGTATTGCACAGGAACACATCGTTGGTGAACCCAGTTTTGAAAATCTGTAAATGAAGGTGATGGGCATCCTCCACGCAATTAGAGTTTTTGTATCGATGATATTCGAAATCCAAAGGCTGAAATTGAAGGTCTTGTTGAGAATGGGAATGAGAATGAGAAAAGGTGTAGTTGTGACGAAGCAGAGTGTAAGTAGAAAGAGCACGAGTTGAACTGTATTTATGCAATAAGCGCCTATAGCAGAGTATCATTCTTCATAATTTAACTGTCACTCACAAAATTCATGTTCACAGAAAATCTTTCAGTTAAAAGGTTGCTACCATTTCAAAAAAAAAAAAACAACTTTTTTTGGTCCAAAAAAAAGTTGATTTGGACATGGGTTATGACATTGATTTATATGTCAAAACTATACTCCATTATTACTGCACCCCCAATTTCCAGGGTCACCCCCAACGCGTGAAAAACCAAAATATTTATTTCTTTTGAAATAAATATAGATTCTAAAAGCAAATTTGATATAAAATAACAATAAATAAATGAATATTGTGGCGCAATAATTGCAAAAAAGACGCTTATTTGAGTTATTGCAACAAGGCTTAAATGTGAGACCTCACAATTAAATTCATTTTAGGTATCTATTTTTAAGCCAATCTAGACTAAGCTTAAATTTTAATTTGTTTAAACAAGAAAAATCATATTTGAATGTTTTTCTTGTTTTTTTCGCAACCAATCAAGTGTAAGCTATCAAGTAGTATCTGTTTTGGATCCAAATGTCCGCACCCATCCAGGGTAAAATGTTTTGATTTTATAAAAAGAAAATAATAAAAATGTACTCCTTTCGGTGCACGATATAAGAGAAAAAATTGAGTTTTGGTGGTTTACGATATAAGAAATAAACACAGTTTTGAGGTGTATTAAATGAACAATTCTAAATTTACCCCTATTTAAGTGGGGTAGTTAATAATGTTATCATTAATTAGGAGTGTAAATGACCATTAAATGAAAAAGGACAATCTTGAAAAGAACACAAACTTTTTAACCTTATTAATAATAATATTTGATTTTAGTGTCATTTATTGGTACGTGAGATGTCCAATTTTTTCTCTTATATTGTGGACTGGAAGGAGTATATACAAACGATGAATGAGAGGAAAAAGAGGGTTTTAATTTTTCTATTTTTGACAATAAGAAAGAGAGGGTTTTTATTAGGGTTTTAATTGTGGACTAGATTCTAAAATTTTGTCCACTAACTACGTGGAGGGGAGGTGATGAATTGGTGAGATAAGGGATGGTATGAAAATAATAGATAGATAAGAAGGGATGGATGGCTCATAGTCGTCAGAGGAGGAGGAGGAGCAGAGAAGCAAGAAAAGAAACAATTCAAGTTCAATTCAATTCAAGAAATGTCAGCCGTTGCCAGACTAACTCTACCTTCTTCTCCCCATACATTCAAAACTTCATTTCTTCCCAAATCATCATCATCAATTATAATTTCTCACACACCTGTCTCCCCCCAAAAAAATGCTGTTGGTGTCAAAGTTCGTGCTCAATTGGGTAACAACATATATGCAAACACACACACACTCACTCATTCTCATAACTACTACTACTACTAGTGTATTTATTTATTGGAATAGATCTTGAGATGATAATGGTGTATGTATGTATGTATTACTAGGTGGTGGAGGTGAAGAAAGCAAGAAAGAAGGGAAAAAGAAATTCATAACAAGAGATGAAGAACCACAACAATATTGGCAGACAGCTGGAGAGAGGGAAGGAGAGAATCCAATGATGACTCCTCTTCCTTACATTATCATTTTTGGTATGTCCACTCCTTTTGTTATCTTGGCCATTGCTTTTGCTAATGGCTGGATCAAGGTACCCATTCGATGATATATATATATAATATCATGTATTCACTCCCTCCCAAACTTGAGAGCAAATACTTTTTTCTTACACTTGTACGGACATTATATTATATTATATCATCAATCATTTGAATCAACAACAAAGTTATATCTTGAAAGCAAGCTATTTCATACTAGTAGTACTTTCTTCTCATACCACCATTGCTTGTTGCTTTAACTTGAGAATGAATTGCACATTGTTGTTAATCGATGCAGCAACAGCAACAATTTTAGAGATCGAGCAAACACTAACTAGGGACTTTTGTAGCTAGCGATTTTCAATTCTTTTAGTACCTTGATTTGACTCTAGGAGAACATTTGGTTTGACTTCTCTATCATGTTAGAAATATTAAGCTGCATATATAATGAAACAGTTGTGCTTTAGCAATTAAGATCAGTTTACTGTATTATAGTCTTATAGATAGATAGATACATAGTAAAATTTGAAAAATGAATGTGGACTCTGAAATTTCAAAAAAACAAATAGTAAACGTCAGTCTCATTTTCATCAGAAATAAAAAGTGGTGGTAAAGGGAGGAAATTCACCATGTAATTTTGGTGTATACTGTATACTCAGGTTACAAATGCATTATGTATAGTGTGTGCACTTTCGAGTGAGATTAGTAGCAAATTCACTATGTATATCCAGTTCAATCTGATAGAGACTAGCCATTCAATCTGCCTCATGCATATCCAGTTAGCATTTTCAATTCCTAAGCATCAGACCTTAAAAGCAGGACGATTGCTATATATATAGCCTAACATTTATTACTTAAGTTGCTCACATGAAAAGCTATTCTCCATTTACATATTCCAATCAATTTTCTACATATTAAATTAATAGCCTTAACAATTGTTTTCACCAATAACACTAATAAGGCAAGTGCAATAGCAGATAGACACAAAACATACTGCTGCATCATCTTTATCTGAGCAGAGACTTGTAGAGTAACGTAGTAACATATTTGTGTTGAAACCTCTGAGTTGATCGAAGTGCCACAAATTGCTCCCCATCAGGTTTGTGAATGTATAGATGATTCAATTCCAAATGTGTGATCCTAGGGACAAGTCGTGTATTACCGCCTATGGAAGCCTCTTGTTGTGTTATTGTCACTGGTAGTTGTGGTGGCAATTCTGGGGGAGGCTTGCTGAACTCATCTTCATTTAGAAATATATTATCGTAACTCGATGTCGGTGATGATGGATCTTCAGAATCAGATAACTTTGCTACTGCTTCTGGGATATAATCCTGTAAGTATATATGGTTAGTCATGAACTTGGTGAAACTATCTTAGAGATACAAGGAAAAGGATATCCAAATGCTAATTGTGGCGTGCAATCATTTAGATTCAACTTTTTAACTGAAAAGAGTAAAAGATGAAAGAATGAATTACCTGCAAATCCAAGATATTGTAAGCATAACCAGAATCATCAGGGGCTGCTTGAAACTCAGGAGCATGTGTGAAATAGCCATCTACAATGAAACGGTAATGATAGATACCAATGGGGAGTGTTTTAACAATCACAAAATATTCACCTACATTCTGCAAGGGTTCCCTGACATGACACAACAACCACCATGAATGAATAAAAAGTCACGTATATATATATATATATGATGGATGATGTAAAAGCATAGCATGGATGGTAATTACGTGGTCTCCCAGTTGTCCCATGATCCTGCAATAGCAACATTCATGCCTGCATGATTCCATTTGATCCTTACACTTTTCAATCTTTCATGAACCACACTTTCTACATATCCATTTTGCAACAACGCACCTGGCTGTAAGGCAATATTAAGTCTCAGTCTCAGATAACTAAATTGTTTGCTCTATTTCTATCTGACAATAAACTCCTATTCCTTTATGAGTGAGTTTTTTTTTTTGTTTGGACCATTGCTGGGTGCTACCCAAAGAGTGTCCCAACGCTTTCAATGAAAGACTAATCTCTGCTCGCGCTTAGGATCAAATTTTGCACTGGCCAGCACCAAGTTTGTTCACTGTGGTAATCGAATCGGGTCGACACCCCGTATCTTAGGGTAGATTATGCCAGTGAGCCAACAATGTTGGTTTTTTTTTTAGTTAGTAAACGGAGTGGCAAGTGCCACTCACGCACACAACTGTGAGGTCCCTAGTTCGAACTCGGGACATGGTATCCTAGATCTTATGGATAACAATGTTGGTTTCTTTATGAGTGAGTGATAAACGCAAGTAAGATCCAAATAGGAAATTCACATAAAATTTCAATCAATTGAGATATTAGTAATTACTGTCATCTTTGCCTTATAACCCAATATCAGACTGTGATTGCAATTTGTTCCGGTCTATAAATCATTACTAATGGTCTGTTTGGTTGAGGAGAAAGAGGGAAGAGAAAATCTTTACCCTTTTCTCTCTTTCTATTGTTTGGTACACTATGTTCTCTCTTTCTCTCTTCCCTTACTCTTTTCCCTCTTTCACCTCAAACAAACACACTCTAAATGGTTGCAGCAGTTAGAGGAGCATCCCACTTCTCAAGGATGGTCAATTGCTGCTTTTGAAGAGATTTATTTCCTTCCCCCTCTTAAAACTAAAACCCATACTATGTGTTTAGCTGCAATATAGCTTCCTTAACAAGCCTAATTACATCTAACAAATTAATCATGTGTTTGGACTGAATATACTTCAAGAGTATCCATTTAATCTTAAACTCAAACAAGGCATATTTTGAGGAAGATCCTACTTACTTAACATACATAGAATTGAACACACAAAATACCCCTTGCACACGCACACCAAAAGAAGAAGAAAAAAAGGAAAACCCCATAATTTGTCTTCAACAGAAGAAACTGAAAAAACAAAGATCAAGTGATTCAGACCTGTTGCATGACTAAGGAAGGTGGTGGCTGATATGGTCTTGTGGCATGTAAAGGTAACTGAACCAACGGATCTACAAACCCATTGGAATTCACGTTGCTGTGATTGCGAAGAAAATACACTTCATCCTCTTCTTCATCATATTCATAATCACTTTTCTTAACTCTAGAAGTTCCTTCACCATCTTTTCCTCTACTGTTACTCCCCATCACAATTCACAAACACAAACTCTGTTTTCTTATCCTCAGAATCAAAGTACCTATCACAGAAAGAGAGTAGGGTGGTAGATATCCATGCTCAGCTGCGACACACCACAAATCCATTAGATACATACAATAAATACTTAAAAAGCAATCTGCAATATCAATTTCTGTATTATATACATAAATAGAACAAACCCTTTAAACCAAACCAGGAATTGACTCAAACTGACATTGTTGTCGTTGTTGTTATGCAAAAAATATTTGTTTTTGGTTTCTATTTTTTTTTTTTCTCTCTCTCTCTCTCTCTCTCTCTGAGGGTGTCACTTTTCTCTGCCTTAAAACAACTGAACAAATTGTTAGATTATGATATTTAATCTGTTATTTCTTGTAAACCAGTTAGTTTAAGTTAGTAGTTTGTAAGCTAGTTAGTTTACTGATTTTCAGTGCATTTTGGCTTGTATTCTGACTTGTATATATACTAAGTTTGAATCATCAATAAAGTTCAGAGAGTTATTTTCAATCATTGATTGACTTGTAACATGGTATCGCTGAACATTCTCCTCTCAACTCTCTCTCAACCGTATAACCGCTTTCGGTTTCACTTCCTTCACTGAATCTTCTTCTTCGAGGATCCAATTTCCTCTTCTCTGAAGGTTCAATGGAACCAATCGTTGAATCCGGCAATTCCTCCGAAGATTCCTATCATTCTCACCGCACCAATCGTTCCAATCGTTCTAACCGATCCACGTTCTTCTCGTCGCGGCGATCTTCCAAACCTAAGGATTACTCGATCCTTATTACATTCATCCTAACGAGAATCCTTCACTTGTTCTCGCTACTCCGGTGCTTGACGGTGCTAACTACCATCTTTGGATTCAAGCCATGACAATGGCGCTCGAAATGAAAAACAAGTTTTCCTTCGTTGGCGGTTCGATTCTCCGCCCCGCCGCTTCGGATCCAAAATTTGCTCTATGGAAGCGCCAGTAATATGTTAACGTTGTCCTGGATCAATCATTCTGTTTCCACGGAGATCTCGTCTAGCATACTCTGGATCTCGGATGCCTACGTTGTTTGGAATGAACTCCATAATCGTTTTTCACAAGGTGACAACACGCGAATTTCTCAATCGCAAAGACGACATCTTCTCGATGAAACAAGGTGATGCATCTCAGAACTTCACATTTCACGAAATTACGAATTCTCCGGGATGAATTATGCAACTATATGCCAATTCCTACTTGTTCGTCACACCTTACGGTACTTCTTTGTTGTTCTGTTTCGAAAATTGTTCACTCTTATCGTGAACGTGATGCTGTAATGTCGTTCCTTCAAGGTTTGAATGATAGTTTTGCTGCCGCTCGTGCTCAAATTCTTTTGATGAAGTCTCTCCCTCCATTAGCAGAGGCGTATTCCATGATTCTTCAACAAGAGCGTCGACAGCACTCCAATTGCGCGATCGAGATCTCTGTTCTTCTGCTGTTCAAGCTTCTCCTACAGACTTCCCGTGTGGTCGTGGCAAGCCGTTTCCTCCGCGCGCTCCTCGTCTTTGCACTCATCAGTAATAGGACCAACCATACGGTTGAAACTTCTTTGGAAGAAACATGGATATCCTCCGGTTTGAAGAATAGTTCCAAAGTCATTAACAATGTTTCGTTGAAGAATCTGATCTTCACCAAAGATCTTCTTCTGCATTAACATCACCGCAGATCAACTACAAAAGTCTACTTGCGTTAATTCCTCGCCGGTTCTCCAATCGCTCATCGCTTCGCAAAACATGGTCGAGTGTTAACCATGTGGCCTCTGCTTCTCGTAATTCAATCCTCACTGGATCATCACTGGGTTTGGGTTGATAGTGGTGCTACGGATCACATCCGCTCATGTCTTGAGCTCTTCACCACATACTTTGCAATCAAGCCTCTCTTGATCACTTTACCTTCGGAGATACAAGATACACACACTATAAGGGCACAATTCATCCGACATCAACCATCACTTTATATGATGTGTATTTTGTCTCTCGATTTCAACTCAAACATCATATCTGTTGTACAACTAGCGTATACTATTCATTGCGAACAATATTTGAGCTTTGATTTTGCTTTGTTGCGGGATATCCATTCGAAGAAGGTGATTGGCCATGCTAAGAGAAATGGAAAATCGTATACAATGAAGGTCTCACCCATATGTCCGCCTTCAATTAAGTCCACTCTTACCACATGTAACTCTGTTTACAGTAGTATCTCATGATGTAGATTTATGGCATAATCGCTTAGGTCATCCTCATCTTCTTGTTATACCCTTATACAAAAACAATATTGTAATTTGTCTTCTACATCTAATGAAAATTGTGATGCTTGTCACTTTGCCAAGCAAAAGAAACTTGCCTTCCCTACACACACAATTCACCTCACTTAGCACTTTTTGACTTAATCCATGTTGACATTTGGGGACCACTTGCCAATCCTCCATGCATGGAAACAAATATTTTCTCACAATTGTTGATGACATGTCTAGATTTACATGGATAAAACTAATGAGAACTAAAACTCAAACAAGAAAACACCTCGCACACAATTTGTTGCTCACATTCAAACTCAATTTCACACCACCATAAAGTCCATTAGATCGATAATGGACCCGAATTTTGCATGCCCGAATTCTACTTAAATCATGGTATTATCCACCAAAAATCTTGTGTGGAAACACCTCAACAAAATGGGATTGTTGAGCGTAAACACCAACACATTCTAAATGTTGCCCGTTCTCTAATGTTTCAATCCCACCTACCCATAGTTTTTGGGACTTTGTTTGTCCACTCATCTTTGTTCTTCTTATAAATGCATTGCCTCCCCACACTTAAAAATAAATCTCCTTTCTTCCTCCTATATGATAAACCGCCTGATCTGTCCCACTCTTCGTGTATTTGGCTCTCTATGCTATGCCACTACACTTACCTCTCACGAACTAAATTCCTACCCAGGCAGTAAATGTATCCACATTGGGCACTCTCAAGGTGTCAAAGGATATCTTCTCTATGATCTCCATAATCATGAAATTTTCCTTTCACGAAATGTTAATTTTTATGAGAACATTTTTCCATATACTCCATCATCAAATTCATCTTCTTTACCAACTACATCCACCCTTGTCCCTTCCAAGGTCAATCTCACCGATCTCTTTGGTCTTTCCTCACCTCTAATCCCTTCCCATCACTGCTTCATTAAACCAAGAGCCTCTGCTTCAATCAATCCCTCTGCTTCTCCGTAACCCATCTTTGCTTCTCCTCTACCTATAGCTACAACTCAACCTTACAGCACCTTCCGAACCTGTAACCCTTTCAACCAGGTTGTCCTCTCCGAGTCTCTAACAGAGTCAAACACCCACCTTCATACCTTAGAGACTTTCATTGTGGCTGGTTTCCATTTCTCCAAGTGATCAATCTTCTTCGGTGTAGTGTTTATCCTCTAACCGATGTGATTTCATATGATGCTTTATCTGCTTCCCATAGACTATTTGTTGCATTGCTCATCAGATGCAAGTGTTGAACCAAAGACTTATGCTCGAGCCTCTAAGCATCAATGTTGGATTGATGCTATGCAAAGCCGAGCTGAGCACGTGCCCTTGCCTTAAATTCCACTTGGTTCTCACCGAATTGCCTCTTGGCAAAACTCCTATTAGGTCAGTAAATGGGTTTTTAAGATATCACCGAGGCAAGATCTTCCTCTCGAGGCGAGTCTGAGCCACTTGCTATTACTACATCAGAAGTTCAGTGGTTGCTCTTCCTCCTACAGGACTTACACTTGCCTCAAACTACTGCTGTTTCAGTTTTCTGTGACAATAAGTCTGCAATTCATATTGCACAAAATCCAGTATTTCATGAAAGAACCAAACATATAGAAATAGACTGTCATCCAGTTGTAGACAAGATTCAAGAAGGAGTGATTCATCTCATGCCTGCTCCCACAAAGGCACAAATTGCAGAACATATATACCAAGCCATTACTGACCTTCTCATTTCGGTTCTTTTGTTTCCAAGCTCAACATGAAAGATATTCATAGTTCAGCTTGAGGGGGGCTGTTAGATTATGATATTTAATCTGTTATTTCTTGTAAACCAGTTAGTTTAAGTTAGTAGTTTGTAAGCTAGTTAGTTTACTGATTTTCAGTGCATTTTGGCTTGTATTCTGACTTGTATATATACTAAGTTTGAATCATCAATAAAGTTCAGAGAGTTATTTTCAATCATTGATTGACTTGTAACACAAATATACAGAGTTTGTGGTGGTTTTATTCTCCAATGAGTTTGGAAGATTCCTCGCTGGACTAATTATTATGACTCTTCTTTAAAGGAGAATGTTCCCCTGCTATTGCTATCACCAACAAAACAACCAAACAATGTCTAATTATTTTGCTTTTATGCACTTCACTACAAAAAAGTAATTAGGATTTTACAAACTCCTCCCGTGCTTAAGAGCAAATTTTATAATGAGCCAATATCAAGTTTGTCTCATCATGAAAATTGAACCCGAAAGCACTGAGTTGACTCCTTTATCCCAGGGTAACTTATGACACTGACCAACGGTATTCGTTTATTGATATACTACTCTCTATACAAACATCATTTTTGTGGAAAGTACTGAATATTCATTAATATCTTCGTTATGAGTTTTCATTCAGTACTATAAATGAATATTCAGTTCTAACACTTTTACCTTTAGTTAAATTAAATTAAATTAAATTAAACATCATTTTTGTGAAAAGAAATTGAACTCTACAATATTGGTTTGGTTGGTAACATAATGGATTACACCAGCTAAATCAATCAACTTGTTTCCATCGTAATAATGGAATTGAAGTCAAAAGCTTAGTATAAAAGTAAAAGAAAATGTGAAATAATGAAGAAAAGGATCCAAATTGCTAGTTGGTATTTAACTTTAACTAGGGGAGTAGCATTGTGCTTACTTGCGGTTATACAGAAAAGCATGAGTTGTTATTAGATTTGACGTGTTGGTTTTGTCTTTTTCTATATTGTTTTGCATTTTCTTGTCTTGCATGATAAAGTTTAGTTATTTCAATACTAGTGCATCCTTTTGTCAACAATGTAAGAGGAAGGAGGGCAACCAAGTCTCCGAGTGGCAACTAAATTTGGACCCACTCTAAAGTGTCAGATTTAAATTTGGGTGTGGCCAAAATTCTATTTGGATTGAAGAATCATACGGACCAATAAAATCGCCATGGTTACCTTGCTAACATAAATTAATCATCTGAAAAGTTCGATGAATCACTAACGTATCAATAACACGATAACAAAAAAAAAGTAAGAGGAGAGAAAATGAACAACCACCCATGACATGAACATGAAATTAGAGGGTGTAATGTATAGTACTCCCCTCGTCTCATATTAATTGTCCTGTTTGGAATGTTTCTTTGTCTCAAATTAATTGTCACTTTAGAATCTCAATACAACATTTATTATTACTTTTCAACAATACCCTTACTTTATAATATCAATAACCGTGCCATTGATTCAATCAATAAAAGTGTAAGGGTATTTTAGTCCTACCACATTTTTTTACCATAAAAGTTAGCATAATCAATCATTTTTTTAATATCCGCACATAACCTTAAATGACAATTAATATGAGACGGAGGGAGTACTGTTTAGAGAATGGGACGGTTCAACCATTTGGACAGGGAATCAAACATGTATCTGGTTTGGTTCACTGTTGAAACCAGTGGGAACCGGAAAACCGACCAAGAACTGACGAGAACTGGCAAAAAACTAAATGTGTGAAACCAATTTGAACCTGCTTTTTATAAATTGAAAATTCTAGTTTTAAAAAAAAAATTATTTTTTAGTTAAATAAAAGGCCAACGTCAAGTTATAAAATTACATATACATAGTTTTTTTATTGATCCTTTTGATTAATATTTAGTCCTTTGACATACATATGATAATTATTTTATCTTAGTTTATAATTTAGTTATATCTAAAATGTCACTTCATATACCATATAATTAGTGTCTTTGGCGGTTCACTAACGGTCTAATCAGGGGCGGATCCAAGATTAAAAATTATGGTTTCTTTCAATGATACTAAGACAAAATGTTTTACCACGAAAACAGTATTGTTTTCCTTCAATGAAACTAATGCAAGATGTATTACCACCAAGATAGGATGTTTGAGATGTATTACCATTACCACTAAGACCAGGGGAGGAGCTTTTTAAGAGCCGGAAGTTGCCATGGTAACCCATATTATTTTAAATTTTAAAAATACATAGTATAATATAAGAAGAAATATATCTATATATAAAAAACTATCGCCGAAATGTTCACGAATTTGAAGCTGAGTTCAGTGGTAAGTGTTTGCACTATAGAATAACAGGTCACAAGTTTGATCCCTACTGTTCCTTTTTTAACATTTCATATTTTGAATTAAAAAACAACAAGAGTATGCTACCAAGGAATCAAACCTGAATCCTCAAGCTTATACAAAACGGCCATTTGCCACCAAACCAAGCGAATATATATATATTTTAGTATACGTACTCCTAAAAAATTCTTCCAAGTGTCGTTACTAAGTCTAAGGCAGGATGTTTGAGTGTTCCCAAAACACAGAGAATCACCCCTTAAATCCGCCCCTAGGTCTAATTCAAACATGGTTGAATCATTAGACATTGAACCAGTGTGTCTTCACTGGTTCAATGATCGATCCAATTTTCCAAACAATAATATATAGTAACTTAAAACCTTTGCTTTTGCTAAGGTCATGAAAATATGATATTAGTAAAAAAAAATTGTATTTCAATCTAACTGTCTGTTTAGCGTAATATATCAAAATACCGTATTATGTATAAATTAATTTATTGTTGCGAAGGATGATGGGGAGTGAAAGGGATTGCTACCTCACTCTAGCTAAGTTAAACAATAATAATTAAGCAGAACACTTTACTTTTTCTATTCACGTTTGTTTGCTGTGATTTCCTAATTAATTTAATATACAACAAGCAATAACTCACGATATGTTTAGTACATAATGTGATATAAACAATACACAAAGATGACTTTTCTTATATTACAAGACACTAGGTTTGTGTCATCGAATTCAACGATCATTTTTATCTTTTTCTATGTGTGTTTGTGCCCCCCCTTGAAACCAACAAGAAGTTGCACCATCAAGCGGTGACAAATTCCCTTGTTGCACAACTTGCAAGATTATATATGGTTTTGTGTTTAGCGTATACTAGTACTCTTTTTAATTTTGCCGAGAAATTGCAATAAATATAGTACTATAGTTAGGAGGAAAAAAAGAACCCTTGAACCATTTTTCTACCATCTAGAATTTCACAACGTACCAAATAATATACTACTCTGATATATCTATAATTATATATAAAGGGGATTCTAAAAGTAACTGTTATTTTTGGTGTCAGATTTTTCTTCTCATTTTGTCCTTAAAATTCAACCCAATATTACAAAACTATCCTAAATAAACTACATCGGCTGAAAAATGTAGTAACTGCTAAACTTCCACACCGAATGCCACTTTACTGAAGATGCCTTAAAATTGTTTTCCGTTTCAACTTTTATTTTGATCTGTTGTTGCCTATATAAGATGCTGCATTTTATTGTTTTATTATTCAAGGTTAAGGCTGTCGATTAATGGGTTAGCATTGTTTTTTTTTTTTGACAAGAGGTTAGCATTGCTTTGATTTGCTTAGTATTGTTTTTAATCATATGTTAATTTTTATACTCTTTCCATTTGTTTGCGCTTCAGTGTTACTTTATTTTATGCTACTTCAAAGGGATGTTTATTGTTGTTAATAAGGGTGCATTTGATAGAAGAGAGATAGAAATGGAAAAGAGAAAGAGATAAGAGGGTGATTTTCTACCATAAACGACTATTGCTTAAATATCTACTGTACATAAGTATCTACTGTCGTGAGTATGAAAAGCAGAAGACGGACACATGAGTGTCTATCTTCCGCTAGTACTTATTATAAGAACAAATTACAATTTTAAATCAGATACATTAATTATTTAATAAACTTAAAATTGTAATTTTTTTATAATAAGAACCCGAGAGCTTAACTAATTAAAGTCACTTGAGCCCTCAATTAGAATATAGGAGTAGCATGTACGTAGACTCATTGATGTAAGTAATCTTATTAAATTAAGAAATCATAATGTACTTTATTAAATAAATTAAGAAAATAATGAGTAAAGAAAAGATACACAACTCTACTCGTCGTTTTAAAAGAACACTCATTTCTTCACAAATAGATTCTAGCACTACCAAAAGCAGATACGTGTGGATATTTTCCCAGCATCTCGTGATTCAAAAGCTGAAACAACCATGTGAAAAGCTAGCTAGCTAGTTAATTAAAGCATGGATGGATTATTGTTTAGGCCTCTTAAAGTTATACGATCGAGTAACTCGAGTGAGTCCTTTATTAATTCCACCCAATTAACTTTACCCGGAGCAAAATCCCCTAAGTATATTTCTACCCATGTGGTTTGTCTTTTTAGATTTCTAAAAGGAGTAAGCATAATAGTATAGTACTAGCTTGTTGAGCATGTCTTAATCCACTAAAGTTTGTGATAACAGATTATGGAGTGTGTTTGTGTGTGTGCATCTTCTCCTTTAAGCATATCCAAACAAATGATCACAAACTAACTCTCAGAGTAAAACAGATGGAACCCTATTTGTTTAGTCAGTCTCGCTGTTCCTTATTGCTAGGGACTAGGTGTCAACTAAATATTGCCAAAAGAATCTAATTGCCCATTATTTCTCCTATTCAACATTTTTTTTTTGGAATAGAGGGTGTGAGATCACTCATAACTAGAGGATCACAGAGCAATGAAGTATTGTTAGAAAATGTTCTCACCTACGATTGGCAAAATTTCTTGCAGCGTCGATCCGCTTTAAATGGATAGCGATTGAGATTAGCGTATTCCATAAACTAGCGGACGAGTAATGCAAGCAGATGATTTTTATGAAAATGTTCTCACCTATGAAAATGAAAATAAAAAATTAGAATAAATGAGTCATATTATTTTATAATATATAGTTACTTATATTTGGCCGGTTGTGCTGTATATATTCAGTAGTAAGAAAGCGGAAATTAAATATCAAAAATGCTTATTTTTCATAAATCGATTTTACTTGTTTTTACGTTTGTTGCTGCTTCTGTTTGACTATTAATTAAAAGTTTTTTTTGATTATTAGTCAACTCTTTTTTCTATGAAAATTTTAGAATCGCGTGGATTAAAATATAGTTACTTATATTTGGCCTAATTGATCGCTTAAATATTAATAGTCTAAAAACTTGATTAATTGGTGTTTTAGGTTGATAATTTGTAGATTTGTCAAATTTTTTTTTTGTCAAAATAACATTGTTGATTAAATATGGCACGCCAATGCCATAACTATCATGCTTAACGAATAAGCACCTTGGAAAGCTGTCAGCTTCTTGGCGTATATAGTCATCAAAGTTTATTTTATTTTATATATTATAATATATATTATATTCCCCCTCTTTGGGGTTTCTTGATGAAGTCTTCAGAAGGCTTTTGCATCGTTAATGAAAAATGTCATATATAACTTGAAATAAAATATAGTTTTGCACCGATAAAGGTCAAATAAAAGAAATATTTTGATTGTGTTAGCCATGATGGACCATGAACTACCCTTATGATGAACACGCAAGTTATCCAATAGTTACCGAAATCTTGTTTAGTGTTTATTAAAATCCTAAATTTACTAAGTTTGGGTGACACCAACGCAGAGTTTATTAATTCTACATGGGCGATCAAGATTAGCCCCAATAAAGAAGAGATTGGCTGTTCGACGAAAGTACCGAGGCTATCGATGATTATCCGAATAGATTCAAAGTTATCGAAGGCAAGATGTTTTACACAAGTGCTCAATAACATGAGCTTGTCGAAATGGTTTGCGGGAGGCCTCGACTATTCAATTCGAAAAGAAATTGGATACGTCTCATTTGAGAGACATGGCCCAACTAGCCGATAGAGTTCGACAAGTCGAAAGGCTTAAAGAGGAAAAGGCTAGAGTGAATAAGTAATAAAAAGAAAACTCAAAGTGGGTTTTCACAAAAAGAAAAGATAGCCTATGTAGACGAGCAATTCGACTTCATTTCGGTGATGTCGAATCGAGGAGATAGACGTGGTGAACTTAAGCCCTAGTCCTCCTTATGCTTGCAAATTATTAAGGCTCGCAAACGGGAATAATCTGTAGAGCCTAAAAACGATAGATTTGTGCCTAAGACATACACTTTTGATGTGACTAAATGTGATGAGATCTTCGATTTGCTAATAACGATGGCCAAATAATAGTGCCAAACGGCACGAAAGTTCCTCCTCTCGGCGGAGGAAGAAAAAGGGTTATTGTAAGTTTCATAATTTTTTGGGACATACAACCCACCGGTTGTGTTCTTTTGGGGATATGGTTCGAGTTATGAAGAGGAAGACTCAAGTTTGGAGATAAAAAGAATAAAGCACCGATGCAGATTGATCTTTGACCCCCTCCATCAAGTGGAGGCGATGTAGCGGAACCAATTGAGATGGGCATCAATATGGTAGACGAAAATGGTGGATTCTCCTAAGTCTACCAAACCTCCCAACAAAAAATCAAAAGTGTGGTACAAAAGAGTGAGGTCAGGCAACCAGTTACTCAAGAAGAATACGAAGAAAAGGTACAATCTGTGTACCACTAAGCGTGAGGAAGATCCGATAGACTTCACGAATCGGTGTAAATTGAGCTCTCGAGGTCATGTTATGTCAGAGTGCGATCTTTGTGTTTGACAAAGAAGCGGCTAAGAAGCGTCGAATCGTCGCGAAGTTCGACCACCCACTGAAAAGGAAATGGCCAAGTAAGAGGCCAAATTACGCTTTCGAGAGAGGAGACCTTCCTTACAAAGTGAAGAATTCAAGCCAGGCTTCACCGACAAGCGTGTAAGCCTTTGGCAAAGAGTGTGTAACCAAGAAGGAGTTTGTCTTTGTCTCCTCTGCACAAACCATTTTTTCAAAGCAGTCCATCAAATGAGAAGTGGATACACGCTTGGATGTAGACACTACAAAAATCTTTGTTCAACAGATCGAACGGCCAAGCCAATCACGGGTGAGGCCTCAAAGTATAATTATAAAAATAATTATAAGGAAGAACCCCGTAGCGAAGACCCGATGGCGTCGATACTAGTAGCGCTCGAAAAGAAGGCAACACGAGTTGCTATGAGCCAAGCGCCAAAAAGCGGTTAAGGGTGTAACTCCAAAGCCGTGGGAACACGAAGATAAGTATGGGTGCGATCAATCGTTGAGGTTTGGAAACAAGGCTAAAGGGAAATCTATTATGTTAGAAGGAACGAAGAAGGCACGCTTATGGAGAGGATTTTCCTCCATTACTGTGACCTTTAAAGAAAGAAAAGTGCTTAAGAATTTGACGCACGGGCGAAGATGTCGATCGATTTCGGCGGTGATTACGAGGCTAGTTTCGTGATGCCGCAGCGTGGTATCCATTTTGCCGAGTGAGGTGATGCGATCTTTATTCACAGTCCCCGAATGGCGTCGAAGAGGACTTCATTGGGGATATGGCTAACCACTGAAGCGATGTGCTACTATGTGGGTCATGAACAATGGCTGCGTAGAAGAACAAATGGCCCACTTTCGAGAGGCGGGCGAGGCATGCGGCATCACTTGAAAGCTCCTTGCACGTTCACAGCAAGGTTAATGGCGTAGGCATTAACCGCGATCTTGATCGATGGAGTGGCCGTGCGGTTAACTTGATGCACCGAGGCCATCTTTGCGCGCGAAACAATAGGATCTGTTACGTCACGGACCTTAGACCTCAATAACATTATGTTAACCAATTATGAGGAAATGCGAAGAAGAAGCGGTCGGTGGGAGTTTGTCGAGTAGTTAGTGGTGGGTAATCAGAATGTGAAGAACCACCCTGCGTTCTTTTGTTATAGCGAAAATGAAAATAAAAAATTAGAATAAATGAGTCATATTATTTTATAATATATAGTTACTTATATTTGGCCGGTTGTGCTGTATATATTCAGTAGTAAGAAAGCGGAAATTAAATATCAAAAATCTTTATTTTGAATCGAATCGAGATTCTGCGCCTCTGTGTAATTAACAAAGTTTTTTACTATTAGTCAGTAACCTTTTTCACGATTTTTCGATGCGTGGATTAAAAATTTAGTTAATTGATCGCTTGGTTAATAGTCTAAAAAACTTGATTAATTGGTGTTTTAGGTTGATAATTTGTAGATTTGTCAAATTTTTTTTTTGTCAAAATAACATTGTTGATTAAATATGGCACGCCAATGCCATAACTATCATGCTTAACGAATAAGCACCTTGGAAAGCTGTCAGCTTCTTGGCGTATATAGTCATCAAAGTTTATTTTATTTTATATATTATAATATATATTATATTCCCCCTCTTTGGGGTTTCTTGATGAAGTCTTCAGAAGGCTTTTGCATCGTTAATGAAAAATGTCATATATAACTTGAAATAAAATATAGTTTTGCACCGATAAAGGTCAAATAAAAGAAATATTTTGATTGTGTTAGCCATGATGGACCATGAACTACCCTTATGATGAACACGCAAGTTATCCAATAGTTACCGAAATCTTGTTTAGTGTTTATTAGTACTTTCTACGTTATAGAATATAAGTAAAAATTGATCAAAAAATTTTGATGTATTTAGTCTAAAATTTAGACCAGATACATCAACTTTTTTTAGCCAATTTTTGTTTATATACTTTGTAACGAATGGAGTATGTATGGATAACAAAGTCTTACCAATCTCATAATAAATCTTTTGAGAATTGTTTTCTTCATATTGGTGAACAGTGGCAGATCTTGATAAGATTTGTACGGAGGGTCAAAATAGTTAAGTAATTCACTCAATAACAATAATAATGAAATAAAAGTAAATTAAATAATTATCTACAAACAAAATTAAATTAAATGACTAAAAATGTAAATTTGATTTCATATAGATACATAATTGAAGATGTTTATAAAAAGATAATTTTAAATTATGCTTGTTTTCATTTTTAAATGCTAAAATGATTTATTTATTATTTATAAATTGTCAACTATTAATTCATAATTTTTCTACCAAAAAAAACCATTAATTCATAATTTCTAATTCTAATACTCCCTCCGTTCCTTATTACTTGTCGCTTTTGGAGAAAAAAATTGTTTCTATTTACTTGTCATTTTCAAAGTCCAATGCAACATTTATTGTTGTTTTGTCAATAATGCCCTTAAGTATTTATTGTAGAGAGAGAAATAGAAGAAATGAGATAATAAATGATTAAGGGTATTATGGGTAAAAGAGAATTAATTGTATCGAATATAATAAAATTTATTGAGCTCATTGGTATGTGTAAAATGCCAAAAAGCGACAAGTATATAGGAACGGAGGGAGTATAAGATATGTGAAAAAAAAATACTATTATATAATATTAAAAAAATGAGAAAATATAATTAAAGATTATTATATGGCGAAAGTATATGTCGAAAAAATATATATATATATATATATATATATATATATATATATATATATATATTTATATATATATATATTAACTTTCTTAGCATTGGTTTAATGGTAACTAAATGGTCTATTTAGTTACCTAAACTATACTCTAAGTGCTTAGTGATGCTCACTAAATTAACATCATCCATTGGATGCACAATATTTTTATTAAAATGTATCCAATGGTTATTATTAACGGAGGGTATTTTGGTACGCTTCAATATTATGCCTAATAATTATATAATTATTAATAACAACCAATTAATATATTTCCTATTTTTAAGGCACCACATTAATATCATGTTTAATGTTCCTATTAACATCATTGGTTATATATATATAGTGACGGATTGGTTACTGTGGATCCCTTCTTTTGTGGTAGCCATTTCAATTTCATTAAATTCCATTTAAAATGTCTAATTTGTAGGAACCATATAATAATCTAATAATATTATATGTTATTTATTAATTATAAAGTTACCATTGTAACCCCTTTAGTGATAGTCACTAAAGCTATATAAGCTAGACTAGGATCTCATTCATTCATTCATGTTTTAGAAACCACGTCAAACACCTGGCCTTCATTTGCTTGAACTTACTACTATAATCATCAATAGATTCTTTATTATTTCTTCAAATATTAGCCAAATTCAATAACACTAACTATTTTCTCCTTATAAGAATTGTTGGTGAAAAATACTCTCCAAATATTCGACATTAGCTAGATCTCCATATTTTATTTGGTATCTAGCCACATGCTAGCTCTATCGTTAATTCTCCTGATTCAACAGCAAATTTAGAGAGAATTTTGATACCTTAATAGATTAAATAAATATCATGGCCATTTCCTGAGTAATCATGTTCATTATCCATTTGTTGTCTAAACGACACCATTGCAGTGTTAGTAACCAAAGAAGAATAAACATTCTCAAGAGGCATATATTTTGAAAAGCATAATTATTGTTAATTGTCACATTCTTGTTACTTGGTCCTATGGCCATATATTTTTTTTTTAGATATAAGCAATTTCATTGATAGGAAGCACGAGTAGTGCCCAACAATACAATGGGAAGGGGAGGGCCTCCTCAAAACCCCCCGAAGCCAAAACCCATTGGGAAAAACACTCCAGGAGGAAAAAGAGTACCCCGCACAAAGAATTGCACAACAGTGGGAAAAACCATCCTAGCCCACTGCTTCTCCCCCTTCTAAACATTCTTGACTTGAATAAAATACATGCTAATATTTGATTACAATAAAGAATAGCAACCCAACGGATTATTGTACCAATCTGACCAAAGCGCCAAACACTTCCTCCCCTTCCTAGCTTTGAACCAACTCCACGCCGAATCCTTTATACCCGAGACCAATTTAGGAACCGAAGCCACCTCCCCATTGAACACAATTTTATTCCTCATAATTCAAATGTTCCACACTACCGATAACCATATAAGTTGCCTCACCCTTTTGAGTTTCCTTCCCTTCATTAATTTTCCAAACTCCAAAAAATGATGCACCACATCCACAGAGTCCGTTATGCTTTCCCCAATCCACAAACCCACCTGCTGCCAAACTGTTTTAATTATTCTACATCCCATAAACAAATGTCCCGACGACTCATCCTCCTCGAAACAAAAGACGCAACATTTATCCAAGTTGGAGTGTAAAATACCTCTAACATGCAATCTCTCCCGTGTAGCCAGTCTGTTTAACAATAATCTCCACCCAAAAATTAACACTTTTGATGGCACATCATTTTTCCATAGTTGTTTCCAATGTTTCCCTTCACCCAGCTCACCCTCAACACCAACTTCCGGAATAACCAATCCCTCCGAACCGCCCACGACCCTGCTGTCCGGTACGCCCACAACACCAGCTGAACCGAAAACACCACTGCTGCGTGATATTCTTTCTTGGATCGAAGACGAAACCTGCAGCAGATATTGCTTTGCTATCTCGCAGAACCCACCTCGCATACAATCTGTCCAAAATCTCCTCCTCTGCGGGTTCACCACCGTCCCCTACACCATCCTCTACGCCTTGACCGATCGCAGCGAGGCGAGAAAAGGCTGCTGCTTTGCTGCATTCGCAACACCCTCTCGCTCGCCGACCCCACGATCAAAATCCTCGCATCGAAATTTTCAATTACTTCACACAGTTTTAAATAGCATCTTTTCACCGAGAATCCGTTTACTTTATCAATAAGGCATATCCATCTATCCGGTGATGGATCATTTAGTTGAGCCGATTGTAACAGCTGCACAATATAATTAACATTATGATCCTCCTCCTCACGAAGCTCCTCCAACCAACTAAGATTCCATATCCACGCGTTATCCACCCAAGACCCCATTTCCTCCACCACATTGTTCTTATTATTACTTCTATCATATAAAGTAGGAAACAGTTCAGCAAAACTATTTCTCCCTAACCATTTATCCCTCCAAAATTTCATCAAGTTACCTCTCCCCAATTTAATTCTTGCTATTTCCCCAAACCAACCTTCTTTCAACTTTGTTGCATCACCCAATTGGCATAAATCACGCCACCAAATAGATTTCTTCCCCCATCCTCTTCTATTTTCCTCCTCGCTTGGCCATCTCCCTTCCAACCCGTATCTAGACTCCAATACTTCTTTCCACAATGGATTTCCTTCTTCCGTTAGAATCCTCCACCTCCACTTGGCCAAGAGTGCAATGTTGAACACCTCCAAATTTTTCACTCCAAGTCCACCCTTTTCCTTCGATTTGCAAATAGTTTCCCAACTCACCCAAGCCATTTTCCTTATCTCTCCATCACCACCCCATAAGAAATTTCTTTGTATCTTTATAATCTCCTCTATTATTTTTTTCGGAGCTTTATAAAATGAGAATAGATACAAAGGTAGAGATGCAAGTACCGACTTAATAAGTGTAACTCGCCCACCTATGGATAATTGTTTACTTTTCCAACTATTTAACCTTGCCTTGATGGTATCCAAAACCGGTTGCCATGTACTTGTTAACCTCGGGTTTGACCCTACCGGAACACCAAGGAATTTAAATACTGCCGATCCCCTACTGCATGCGAGAAATTGGGATATCCCCTCCATTGTTCTATCCTCCATACTAATTCCGATCACATTACTTTTTGAGAAATTCACTCTCAATCCTGATGCAAGTTCAAAACTCCTTAAGATAGCCTTTAAACATCATACACTCCTGTCACTTCCATCACAAAAGAAAATAGTGTCATCTGCGAATTGTAAAACTTCCACCGTTAGAGCTTCATTCAATTTAAATCCCGTCAAGTTATTTGATTCTACCCCTTTCCTTACCAGCCCCGCTAAACCTTCCGCTGCCACAAGGAACAAAAAAGGAGCCAGGGGATCTCCCTGCTTCAACCCCTTCTGCGCAACAAACTCTTGTGAAGGACTGCCATTAACTAAGACAGAGATAGAATTAGAGGAATAGCATGTTCGCATCCAGCCCCTCCACTTCGTACCAAAGCCCAACCTGCTTAGCATATTATCCAAATATAACCAACTAACAGAGTCATAAGCCTTCTCAAAATCAGCCTTCAGGACCACACACTTCTGTTTTCTTCTCTTGGCCATATCCATGATCTCATTTACTACCACCACACCATCCAATATATTCCTTCCTGCTAAGAATGCACTTTGACACCCCGATATTACCCCTTTAAGAACTTTCTTAAATCTGCCCGCCAACACCTTTGCCAACATTTTATACAAACACCCAATAAGAGAGGTAGGTCTATACTCTCCCAGCCCATTTGGATTTCTACATTTAGGAATTAATGCCAGAAATGATGCACAAATTGCCTTTGGTAGCTTTGTTTGCCTGTGAAACTCCTCAAAGAACCTCATAATCTCCGGAGATATTAAGTCCCAACAATTCTTAATAAAAGTGAAATTGAACCCGTTCAGCCCCGGACTTTTGTTTCCGTCACACTCCCAAACCGCTTCCTTCACCTTCCATAGCGAACGGCATCTCTAACAATTCATTATCAGCTATACTAATCTGGTTGAAATTTATCCCATCAAGTGTTGGACGGATAAATTCCTCCTCCTTGAATTTCTCTTCAAAGTGATTTCTAACCGCCCTTTTCACACCATCTACATCTTCCACCCATTCTTCATTTACCTTCACCTTCAAGAGTTGTGTCCTCCTCCTATTATTCTTCATGCAAGCGTGAAAATACCTACTGTTTGAATCGCCTTGAGTCAGCCACCTTACCCTGGACTTTTGGGCAAGAAGACTTTCCTTCACATGAATTTCCCCCCAAAATTCAATATTTAACTTTCTTCTCAACTCGTCATCCACATTTCCACCCTCCACTGACAACCTTTCAACTTCATTCAAATCCTTGACTATTTTCTCAATGTTTAGGTCCTTAATGCCGAAAACTTCTCTGTTCCATATCTTAAGTTTTTCTTTCAACATTCTCATTTTCTCCTTTATCACAAACGCCCCTCTACCGTCTACTTTAAAGGAAGCCCAACACTCATGTACAAACTTATTAAAATCCTGATGATCCACCCAACAATTGTTAAATCTGAATGGCTTTGGTCCCCAATTCAACTCTGAAGACATTAACCACACTGGACAATGATCCGAGATCTCTCTATTTCCAACCCATTGAGCACTAACCCCCCACCTTGATATAAGTTCATCTGTCAATAGAATTCTGTCCAACCTACTCGCCCTCCCATCCGACCCAAAACAAGTATACTTCGTTCCTAAGACCGGCACATCAATAAGTTCCATATCCTCCATGAAAGCAAGGAATTCACTAGCCTCCACTTGGTTAAAGCTTGTCGTGCAACCACTTCTTTCTTGTCTAGAAATCACTGCATTGAAGTCACCCGCTATGCACCAATCACCTATCTCAAATTGTTCTTTCAAGCATTTTAAATTTGTCCATAATCTCCTTTTACCAGCCATATTGCATGCAGAGTACACATTAATAAAGTAGCAAACACGGCCCTCAACTTTTGCACACATACCAATAAAGTTTTCCCCCGAGAAAGAGAACATTACCTCAATAAATCCGCCTTCCAGACACAAATCAGACCTCCTGAAAGCCCCACAGCATTCTTACTCAACCAATCAAAATTATCATCCCCCCAGACACTTCCAACCGCCCTCCTAGATAGGCCACTACTTTTTGTTTCTTGAATCATGCATATATCAATTTTCTCCTCCACAATGATTTTCTTTAGGCGCCTTCTCTTCGCAGGCCCCCCCACCCTCTTATATTAAAAGTTGCAACCTTCATTGAGACTTACTTTTCTTCTCCTTCTTTCCTTTGGCAATCTTATCCCTAATTTCCAAAGATTTTATCCTACCCAAGTACACCTCATCATTGTTTTTTCCAAGTACCCCAAGGTTATTTTTTGCAAAACTCCACATTTTGTTTGCCAGGGATATTTCATGCTCAGCCAAAAATCTTTCATTACAAAACCGAATACCAGAATCACCCACAGACACATCCCCTAAGATTGCAGGGCTTCCTTCACAACTTATTGAAATAGATAGACCAGGATTTCGGGGATTACGTTTTACAAAAAAAGTCTGAGGCTCAGATAAGTTACCTTTTGAGCTTCCTTCAGATAGAATCAAGTTCCTAGCCTCCTCATTCACCACCCCGATCAAGATGTTGCTATTTCTATCCCCATCCTCCTTCAATTTGCTTTTACCTTTTGCTGCCACTTTTAATGCTAAATTAACACCACTCTCAACACTACTAGCCGAGGACGTCCCGCAAGCTTCCACCGGAGTTATCACCTTGGTATTGATCCCAGAATGTCTACCAGATTCACATACAGCCACCATAGCTCCTGCACCCCCTATATTGTTAGAACCTCCCACACCCGAACTTACCTCTGCATTATTTTCCTTACACACCTCCTCACCTTCCACAATTGGAATCTCCCCATCTATTTTTTTTCCTCACCCTCCAAGCGTCCTTCCTTCACCCCTGCTTCATCAATCCCTACCTGTTTGTTGGTGTTTTTAGCAAACAATCACTAGTTTCCAATATTGAGATTGTGAGATCAAACTAGAAAATCTCTTTGACAATTGCCTCTAAGTTTTGTGTTTTTGACGTATGTAAGAACAGTAAATGATAGAAAGAAATAAATTGAAAGCAAAGTAAAAGCAGTAAATGCAACAAATGTAAAGAGAAAGTAAATATTGCATTAAGTGAAAGAAAAGATGGTTCACCAACACGTACAATGTATCTGTTTCACTCGTATTTCGCTTTAGTTTGGAAGTTGAGTTTCTCAGAGTTCTTGTGAAATGTGGTGACCCTGATTTCCTATTACAAAAGAGTATTTATACTCTTGGAAACAATCGTGGGAAGAAAGAATAACAACCCCCTAAAAATAAGGAGAACTAACCGCCCACTAACTGTTGCTCTTTGCATTTCGACTAACTCATTGTCAACCGTTTGACGAAGTGTTGAACCCAGCTTTGTCGAAGATTTGAACCTTCTCTTGTCGAAGGTTTCTTGCCTTGCTTACTTCATAGCTTTGAGAGCTAGGCTTGTCGAAGCTCACTTGCATTGCCAGCACTTGTATAACTTTCCTGTCGAATTTATGGTGTAAATATTGACATGTGGTCCCCAGAACAATATTAAATGTGAAGTCAACCCCATTTAAAGCTTCATTTAATGTACTGTCGAAATTTTGAGGTAACACTACCTTTTCATCCTCCGAATCATCATTATTCTCTACATCATTTTCGAACAGTGGTGGATCATTATTTTCCTCACTCTCTTCATCACTAGACATCAATGTCACTGCATCCCAGTCATCTTTTGGGGGAGAGAGGCCCTCCCAATGCATCGGACCACACCATTCCTCCAAAACTTTAACACTAAACGACTCATCATTAATTTTTGCATCCACCTCCATGTTAAACACGTCATAACTCCTTGTTCTTATCAATATCCTTGCCACATGTGACTTCATCCTTCTAGTGTTCTCATCCACACCCAAGAAAGTTCCAAATTTCCTTGCTAATGCCGAAAAGAAGTCATTGTACCAGAATCCAGTGACTTCATCCTGCCTCCCTGTCCATGTTGCCCAAACACCTTCCCCTCACCATACCTCTTCCCATTCCCTGCAACCTTATTTTCTTCCCCCAAGGCGACTGTTTGTCTTCTCATATACCCAGCAGTGTTTCGGTCTGCCTTCTCAAGACCAGCGACTTTTCGGTCTGCCTTTACAACCGAGGCCATACATTTCCTTTCCTCGCCCTTTTTTCCAGCCACCACCGGCCTCCACACCTTGCGATCTGCTACCGGAGCGACCCTAGGCATCCCCGTTTGGTCTGTCACACTTGCGTCGTTCACAGTCCGAGCGAAACGGGGTATGTTAACGTGAATCTTATATCCGCTCCGATTATTATGTTGTCTAGTTTCACCGCGAATCTGTCAGGTTCTTGCACGTTAACGAACCGAGCAAACCCGAAGCGTTTCCCCCACTTGTTTCTCTTCGCTGGAATAACGACCTCCACCACCTTCCCGTAGAACTTGAATGCCCTGAACATCTCACTTGCACCATGGGTATCTGGAAAATCTGAAAAATAGAACGAGATTGTCCCATCCACCTTCCCATTCCAACAGCTTACAACATCAGTTTTGCTTGTGGTGGCTGTTGGCTTCTTCTTTCTACCCTCCACCAGCTTCCAACCGCCACCCTCTCCTTCGATTCTGTCCTGGCTTTTCGTATTCCCTACCGTCGCGCGCTCATTCAGTATTTTTTCTCTCTCTTCTTTGTTTTTTTCTCTCTCCTGCCACCCTTCAACTTCCTCAAGCCCTAGCACTCCCTCTCTCTCTACTTTCTCTCTCATATTTTCCAAGAAAGTTTTTTTTTTCCTATGGCCATATATATTTGCTACTCTCCAATTTGAAGTTCCTCGAAAATCAAGTGAAATATTTGGACCAACAATTGTCATTCGAGGTGGAGAGGGACAAAACCATAGGGCAAACCATATGGAGAGTGGTTGGTACTCACACTCTGAGTTTCCTAATTATTTACTTCAAAAGTGTTCAACATTAATTATTCAACTTATCACATAATTAATTAGACCTAAGTTCTCCATCTCCAACATGATGTATGTAAGTTGTTTCAATGCGTTGATCACTTGTTGTATTTGCTCTTCAGAATTATTTTGATTATGATTATATATGACTCGGAGAACTAACAGAAGACATCGATCTTTCTATATTATTAATTTATGAGCCATTTTCCTACTTCGTAATAGCATATATATGATATTAATTTTGACAAGCGCTATATATCAAACTTTATCCCGCCGGGAATGCCAATTTCTGTAAAACGATTTTTCACACAAACAAATTAATTCAAAGTTGTGTTTTAGAGGACTCCAACCAGATTTTTGAGCTTTAAGTTGACAAATTTATAGTACAAGATTGAATGAATAACACTTACGTCTTTAAAATGGATTCCAAAAACATTTGGTAAAGATATTAAGAGTCACTTGAATTAAAGTTAATATAAGTAAAAGAGATTAAAGAAAACGTAATTGTAGTTAGCTACAACTGTTGAAAAAGAACAAGTAAACACAAAATTCCTTAAAAGATCAATTGCATTGAATCAAATTGAATTGAAAAAACAAAGTGGCAAGAACGTACAAAAGTAACTTTGCAGCCTTAGATCTTGCCTATGAAGTTTTTGGTTATAGAAAGTTTAGGTGAGTAGGGCTCAAGAGGGTTAAGGCATACCTTAAGGCTCTTTGATCGCTTACATATATTTACAGATCACTACTATCAATGGTGAAGTGGAGTGCATCAACGAGAAGAGATAACCCAACGATATCATCTTCATCAACGACGGCAGGAACCGGTTCAAGAAAGGGAATGCCAATTAGGGGCGGTGTTTGCTCCATCCGAATCTTTGTGATATCAGCAGAATCAGAAACGTGATCCATTGATTCTGACTCAGTAATCATTTCTGCAAGTAAATCAGAAGCGAAATCAGAACTTGAAGCTGCAGATTGAGCGGAAGAATCACACTCTTCGAAGACATTGTTAGTGGAGTCGGAGGGGTTGAAAGGATCCAAGGAAAAATCAGTAACAGATGTGAAGCAAATTCCAGATCTGAACCCAAAAGCGGTGCCGTAAAATGCGAATAATCAGACCCATGGACAGAGGGAAAAAGAATCTCTAATTTACAGAGAAATTTCGCCCAATAAGTGATCTGGTGATTCCTATACATCCATTGATACCATGCGAGTGCAGCGCCATCGAGGTAGGACGAGGCAATGGTGAGGCGCTATTCTTCAGGTGTGTGTTGGTGAATGAAAAAGTGCGAGATCATGAAGATCCAATCATGGACATTTGTGCCATCTAACCGATAATCAAGGGGGAGTGAAGAACTCATGGTAGGGAGGGGTTTTTGGTTTACCGGCTACTTCAGGTAACCATGTATAGATGACCTGTGATTGCAAGTCATAATTCCCTTTGCTTTGTGTTTCAATTGTTGGAAATTTCAATGAATTGTGTGAATTGAAAAAGTCCCACATTGTTTGGAATAGACACTATGTGAGTGTTTATAAGTGGGAATCTCACCCATTGGGTTGGGCCTCAAGGGGTACCCAATTTTGTGGATGGGTGAGGACACACACAAAGTGACCACTACACACGCTGCCTTGCCCGTGTCCGTCCGACCAACTGACTTGTGGTGTATTTTAATTTTAATTTTTGGAAATAATTATTTTATTGAAATAAAATTATTTTATTTTGACCGGTTTGACTTGGTCAAACCGTAACCCCTTTTTGAGTTATCATCATAATTCTATTTTAATAATTATTGGAACGTTAGAATGAATGAGCCGTTGGCTCTTCAATTCATTATCTCCAACGGATCAAATTCTTTTGCTCCTATATAAGGAGTGCTCCCCCACTCTTACAAATTGCACCAAAAGCTTAAGATCAAGAATTTTCTCTTCAAGCTTTTTTCTCTTCTCCCTAAACAATTTTCTGGTTCTGGTTTTTTTTTGAAAGCTTGAGATATTTTCCAAGCTAAGAGTGGTTTTCATAACCATATAGAGTGGTTTCCATAAACCATATTGAGGGTGTATTTCTAGAGCGAATTTCTCACGGTCTGCGGTGGAAATTAAGTAATGAGTGTAAATCAAATTTGTTTTATCCTGGGGGCGTCGTGGTTGATAGCCTACTTCCACCTTTGAGTAGTGCCACGAAACGCCTTAAAGAGAAATGACCCTAGTCCGCGACTCATCCCAGTAATATCTTCGGTTTATTTTTAAAAATAAAAACTTAAAACACTGTTGTTTGGGGAAAGTTCTGGCTAAGGAAAGACTTGGTATTTAAGTGTGTCCATTGTGACCCACCTCTCTTTCCTGGGAACCTACTCGGATTAACATCAATTTTTCGTTTCATCAGTTAACAGAATTGGTTGAGCTTGTAACTGTTAACTGAACCGCTATATGTACTTCATCTAATTCAATGAAACACGAAGGGATTTCAATCCAAAATTGCACTCTTTAGTTTCAAGAGAAAGCACCATTGATACGTTCTCAGAATTCGATGACCGAGATAACTCCTAAAGAATGGTTAAAGAGAAGAATTAGACTTTGAATATATTTTTTTTGATACCAATTAAGAGGCCATTACAATGCTTATATAGGCTAGTGCGCGCGCGCACACACACACACACATCATAAGGTGGTTACATCACTACACAATAACAATGCTATCTAACAAACTAATAAATGAATATACCTAAAAAACCTCTTCTATAATATCCTAAAAGAGACATTATTTCTTTGACCTCCATGATCATATCAGATCACTACAAAAGAGGTTTGTACGGTAGCAGCAAAAGTTGAACGCCCTTGTGGGGTAATTACCAACTTCGAAAATTGGATCTCTCGTCGAGTCTTGGGCATATGCTTTCTTCGAAAATTAAAGTCCATTCCAAAGCTCTAATTAAAATTTGAATTTTTATTTCATTCAAAAGAATATATGAATATATGAATTAGAATAAGTTTCATATATGCACGTAATGTAAAGATGAATTTTTTAATTTTATTTTCTTGTATCAAAATTTGATTATAGTTTTAGAAACCTTGATACGATCCTTAATAAAAGTAAGAATTGTTAATCACCATACACAATATCCATATTGCTAAGTTCTGATTTTGCCAAGTAGCTCCTTTGAACTGCCCGTTTTCATACTGCAAGTAAAGAAGAGATTGAATGTGTAAGCTCTGGATTCAAAGCAAGAAAATAATACGTTATGAGTGCTTCTATAGTAAATTCAATTGATGTTAAATTATTGATCATAGTATGGTCCCCTCCAACTTTTTTTGAATTGAAATTCACACATAGCTTAGTGGCAAAACATTCCCTAATTGCGTCCCCGTTGCCCGGCAATAGCAGTTCAATTTTGTTTAAGTTCCTTTTTCGAAGAATAAAGCAAGCTATCTACTTGAACCTCGAAAACAAAAGTATTCTTTAATTAATTAAAATGCTAAGTGTAAGCAACTTAAACAAAAACCCGAGATTAGCTTCCTGTCAAAAACAAAAGCATGGGCATTTTCATAATGAATTATAAATTTTAAAAAAATAGTTTTCTTTATGCAATTAGAATTGTAAATGTTTTTTTTGTTGAGACCCGATATCCATCGCCGAATTCAGTGACTAATTCTCTCGTTGGATTGGAGGCACTTCAAAGGAAATGCAAATGGTTTGCGAGAGGCATCATTAGCTTATATATTGCTTTTCTTTCCCTAATAAAATGAGTGATTTATTTAATCAGTTACTACTTACTACGGATAGCTATTATTCCAAGTATAATAGTTTTATCTGTGTTCACCAACTAATACATTTGAATTGTAGTGATAAATATGCCTAAATTTATTTTTAATAAAAATATTAATTTCTTTCCTATGATATCCTTGGTGGTTTATCGGTACTCGTGTTTTAAAAAATCACACCAACTGAATGCAGTTAAACCATAAACCGTCACCATCTAAGATTTGATTATTTGAGCAGTTAAATCATGGTTTCATTCCGCTTGAGCTGTTTAAGCAGATTGAACCATAATTTTGAGGTATCACCAGTTCAATATCTGGTCTAGTTTTAAAGACATTGATTGATACTCATTACACTTATGTTCACTACTAGAAAAAAGGCTTTTTATATCGGTTAAAAAAGACATTTCATATCGGTTAAGGAACCGATATAGATAAAGGGGATATTAAAAAAAGACGCTTTCTATATCGGATGAAGAACCGATATGGAAAATATTTTTCATATCGGTTCCGTGTACACCCGTTATGAAAAGTCAGTTTTTAAGCCTATACAGACGCTTTTTTATATCAGTTTTTTAGTTGAACCGATATTAAAAATCACTTTTTATATCGGTTATCAAAAGTAACCGATATTAAAATTGGAGTTTTTTAAATAAAAAAACTTTGATTAGCATACAAAATCACAACAAATAGTATATTGCAAGAAAACATAAACCACAAATTATACATTTCATTAATTGCTCAACATAAATCCCAAAAGTGAGGGATTGAGAAGCTTAAAATTGCCAAAAACTCATCACTCATTGTTAGTGATAATACATTATTTACAGATACAGATGTTGAATATCAGCCTTTGGATGCTAATATATTAAGACTAACTTCACTAAAACATGAAAATAAGCATAACAATTATTCCAAACACACTATAAATTAACTTTGAGGCAACAGAACATAGACTCCAGTCGGCTAAGCTTATGTCGTGCAAACTGGTCGATCCCCGCCACTGCCAGATGCAAGATGTTGTGCCGTTATTCGCCGTGCTAGTCTTCAACGCCTCTGCACATACAAATATATGCTAGCTGCAGTTGATATAAACCCCACTAATGCTTTGGTCTTGCCTAGTGGATGTGGTCTGAGAACTCTTCCTGGATGTTAAGGTGGTAATCAAATTAAACCATAAGTAATAGACCTTGAGCTTGAATTATAAACTACTTTGTGTTTATATTTGATGACTCTTACCAGAATTTTTGTAGTGAAGGTCTTGTCCATTAAAAGCACCTCTACCATGTGGTTCAATTCCATGAATATTTATCATTCCCTGATTAATTGCTACTGTGTCATTCGAGTCCAAATCACGACAAAAGGCAATATTTTGCTGATTTGGAATTGTTACAGTAGGAACTAAGAGCCTTAAGTTAAGAGCCTCTGATTTTTCAATTTCTTAGGATCAAATTATAACACCACTGCAATATTTTCCTGATTTCATACACCTCCTCGTACTCATATCATAATTTTTTCAAATATGTTGTATTTACAAATTGTAATGTAACATATTAGATAAAATGTTAGAAACCAATCCATGCAACAAGTAGATCAAAGGCAAAGGCATGCAGAGTGTCCAGCGAACAAACATTAATCATAAGCATAAGAGTTAATAACAATCTTATATTGTATAAAAAACTTACCAATCGCATCATCCGTCCACTTTCATTGTTTCCTGAATATGATAATAATGATAAAAATTGTTACAAACATAATAGTGATTAGAGACATTGACAGAAAAAAAAATCATATATGGTAGGAGTTAATTTTGAGATTTGGAGAAGATATACACAAGGAATATGAAAGTTCCTAGCATGAAACAAGGGTGGCTAAAGCTAACCCATGATCAAACAATCAGTTACAAACTCAACAGCTAAATCAATTTTTCCAGATAGAGGTAGAATACATGTACAACAGTTCAAGTTAACAGGGACATTCTGCTTTCCCGTTTTGGCATACTGTTTGAGAAGGAAGAAATTTGTGTAAAATATAAGATTTATTAGTTAGGTTTTATATATTATACTAACTTTTCTGTAGTGAAAAAATAACACTGCTTCCAAACCTCTGACTTTTCAATTCCTTAGTCTATGCAGAATACTATCTGATAAAATACTCCCTCCATCCCAAATATAAGTCCCCTTTAACCACTTCACAAGAATTAAGTAGGGGCATTTCAGTCGAAAAATAATTAATGACTAGACAATGTAGAAAGGGGCTTATATTATGGGACAAATAAAATTCTCAAGTAGGCCTTATATTTTTGGGACGGAGGAGTATAAAGTTAAACATGACTTCTAAAATATCCCCACCCCCAAAAAAAGCTACAACTTACATTTAGATAGACAGTAACATCAATGTTGATTATATCACCATCCTGTAAATAAAAGAATGTGTCAACATTTTTCCAAGTGAGATTATGAAATCTGACTATATAAGAACTGGTATAGAAGGACCTCAAGTGTGCGGGAATCTGGTATTCCATGGCAAATGCATTCATTCACAGATGTGCAAACACTCTTTGGAAAACCACCATAGCCAAGAGGAGATGGGTATGCACCATTATCAATTATCATTTGGTGAACTGCTTGGTCAATTTCATCTGTTGTTATGCCTGGCTGTCAACAGAAGTTAAAACTAACATAAAAGCAGCCTTTTCTTTTTGAATGAAAAACATATCGATCTATATCTTAGTTTTAGTCTATTGGCATCCTATAATTTTATATATCTCTCAGTCTCACTCTTCAAAAAAAATTACACCTTGTCCTTCACCAGCCAACAATAAAAACCTGGATTCTTTCTTTAGCTAACTTGGACTTACAATCCTCAGAATATGAGCAGAAAACAAAGCCATGGGACAGGAAGGACACTAATGCTGCAAGATAAAACAACACAGTTTAGAAAGGGAAACTTGAAGAAAAAAACAAATTTGAAGTCAGAGGTATGAAGTAACACTCACTAGGTGAAAACCATGAAGCCCGGGAGTAAGGCCAGTAATTCGAACATTGACTGTAATGTTAGTAAATCACACAAACCCCAAATCCCAAATCACACAAACCCTAAAATTCGTTTCCCCAATCCCAAATCACACAAGCCCTAAAATTCAAAATCAAGAAGAAGGATGAAAACGAAATCAAGAGGGAAGGAAAACGAAATCAAAGAGGAAGAACATTCAATACAACTACAAAGTGGGTTAGTTTCAAAACTTACTAGCGAGAAGCGAGAGATGGAGGCGGAGCGAGATGGAGGCGAGCGAGCAGAGCAAAGCAAGAGAAGCACCCCAATGGAGCCATGGGCGAGTGGGTTGAAGGTGGAGCGGTCTTTGCAATCAATCGTGGAGAGGCGCGAGGAGGAGGGAAGCGCGAAGGCGAGAGTGATTGAGAGTGACGAAGCGTATTGAGAGTGAGAGAACGGGATGAAGAGAACGATAGAGCGTGCTTTTTTTTAATTGGAATTTGCGTTTTCATATCGGTTAGTTTCTCAACCGATATGAAAAATGTAATCATAATTTCAAAAATGCCACCGCCTCCTTTTTCATATCTGTTAATATTTGAATCGATATAAATTGCTGATATAAAATCCGTTTTTTCCACTAGTGGTTTCTTCTTTTTTTACCAAGTTACACTTATGTTTCTCTTTATAGTAAAATAATTAAAGATATAATTGAAAAATAAATAAATGTAATCTTAAACGATCAAAATAATAAACAAAATCCGTCTAAAGGTTTATTGATATGGTCCAACTAAATCCGCCATTTATCTTTTTATTTCATTCTTGCACATCTTTTTTAGTGGATCATATTTACAGATGAATGATGAGAAAATTTGGCATTTTTATGGTATACATTTTATAAAAGGTTAAATTATTCTTTAGGTCTCTGTATTTTTTGGGAATTTTTAAATAAGCCCCTACACTAAAAATAATTGTAATCTAATCGTATACATATTTGGATTACTGGCTACTATGGAGTGCCCCAACGCTTTAGTAAATGACTAATCTCTGCTCGTTTTTTCCTCAGATGCTTATCGGGGTGTGGAAGAAGCTAGTTCGCTTGCAAAGGGACTTCCTATGAGGAGGGTGCTTGGATAAGAAGAAAATTCCCAGTGTTCGTTGGTCGGAGGTGTGCAAGCCAAAGGAGGGAGGTGGGGTTAAGGATCTTAGGGTGCGCTGAGCTTGTTTGGTAAGTGGCCTTTGAGACTCTTAGCGGGGAATTCATCAATCTAGCGGGACGTTCTTATTGTAAAGTATGGTCATGAAGTGACTTTGACTCCTTTGTTGTCCTCCCTAACACCATCGGGCTTCGGATCTGTCTAGTGGAAAGTTGTATGTCTCATTGGTTCGACTTTGGTGACAGGCGGTCATTGGTTTAACGATAAAATTGTGAGAAGAGTGGGAAACGAGAACTCGACCTTGTTTTGGTGGGATACTTGGGTCTGGACGCTCCTTTTAATTGGGTTTCCACAAGGTTGTTTCTCTTCTTAGCACGTTAGGCGGGCCGAGTTGCGATTTTTGGTAGGTGGATGGGGTGTGAACTTTGGAGCTTTTGTGGCGGCGTAGGTTGTTTGTGTGGGAGCAAGTTCTCGTGAGGGACCTCCTACAAGTTTTGAGCCCAATTAATATTATGATGGAGGAGGATAGCTGGGAGTGGTGGGCTGATGTCTCGGGATTGTATTCGGTTCGATCACCTTATGTGACGCTTAGGGATGACTTCTCTATAGTGGAGTGTTTATCTGATGCCCAGGTGGTTTGCTTGGACCGACTTTGGCACAACTTGGCTCCTCTAAAGGTTGTTGCTTTTGCCTGGCAGGTGCTTCTGGATCAGTTAGCTACTTGGGCAAACCTGTTCCGGATCTTGGATCCTAATGCTGCTTCGTGTGCTTTGTGTAGGACTACGCAAGAGTCTACATTCCATCTCTTCTTGCGATGTCATTTTACCCAAAGAGTTTGGTATGAGGTGTTTAGCTGGTTAGGGTGGCAGTTACCCTTACCCCCTAATTTATTCCGCCTCTTTGTTGTTTCTACCCTTTTGGGTGTGGGGCAAGGACTAAGCGGGGGTTGAGTTTGATTTGTCATTGTGTCATAGGGTTGATTTGGGAGATGCAAAATAAGTGTATATTTTCCGCAAAAAACATCAGATGTTGGTTTCGTGGTTCAGAAGATCATGTCTACATCATGGTGGTGGTTTCTTGTTTAGGGGTGGCAATTTCTAACCGCAAGTGGGGATCCTCGAGGATCGCCTCGAATGGGCCCCGTCTTGCGAGGTTTTTCCCGGGGATGGGACGGGGAGAAAATCCTCGCTTATCAAAGTGAGGATGGGGATCATACCCACATGCATGACCTCCCCTGAAAAATTACATAAATATACTTATTATAGATATATAGTATTTATAAGTAATTAATCTTTTAGTCTTTTTATACATGTTTTGAATTTAAAATATTAACAAAATATTAAATTGTTTTAACTTTTATACTTTCCAAATATTAAAATATAAAACTAAGACTAACATTTATATTTTTTAATAAAAATGTTAAACTTTTGAATTTTAGTCTTACTTTTTATATATTTTTATAATTTTATTATATTTTAATTTATATTTTTGTTAGCTGTTAGGGTCCCCGTGGGGACTGTGGGGATCCGTGGGGATGAGGATGGGAGAAATATATCAGGCGCGAAACGGAGATGGGGACGGGGACATTTGGGAGGCGGGGGGCGGGAGCGGGGAAGATACTCCCGCACCCGCCCCGCCCCGCCCCATTGCCATCCCTATTCTTGTTAGATCTAAGGGACCAAAGGTGCCTCTATTATGAGTGGTTGGTGGCTCCGGGTGTGTGTATCAACATGAAGTAGTTCTAGTGCAGTTTATAACTTTTTGGACTGATTTGGTAGTTGATAGGTGGTGAGTAAATGTGTTATTGTTGGTTATCGCCATTGTAATTATTTTCTCGTCTGTTTATATGCGGGCACTCTTTTTCCTCCTCGTGTCTTTATCCCATTGGGTTTTGACTCGGCGAGATTTTAATGAGGCAACTTGTAATTGTTCGGTGTTGGAGCACCCCGTGTGCTTCCCTTAAAAATATTCATTTGCTTCTAAAAAAATCAATCGCTGCTCGTGCTTATGAGCAAATTTCACACTAACCAACATCAAATTTGACCATTACGAAAATCAAACTCATGAACACTAAGTCAACTCAGTGTCGCCAGGTAGCTTATCCCAATTGTTAATCTTATTTTATACATTATTATTAACTAAAAAGGATTATTAATTGATGATGTTACTGAAATTGGAGAGAAAGTGGCATGTGGTGAGCTCAGACGGTAGCACATGGCTTCTCTCTTTCCAACGGTAAGCAAATTAGGTTTGTACAAGGAAGGAAAATCAGGAGGAGTTTAGGTTTGTGTGGGTTTTTCAAGAGAATCGGTTAAGTTGCAGGGCACATTAGAGTTTTAATTAATTAATAATTAGAGTAAAGCAAAACCCACTTTTTTTTTTTTTAATCCTTTTTTACCATCCAAATGTCCAATGCAGGACTTGGGAACTGTGATTCTTTAATGAGGGAGTGGAAACTGCATATAGTTTACTATATTTTCTTTACAAGTACGCTTCTACCTTGTTTTAGGCTTACCTTCCATTTTCAAACCCTTTTTTTTTCTCAGTTTCTGATCTGACTCCATGTGAACTTGTCACTGCCATTTCTAGCTTGCTTAATTTTTTCAGACATATGCTAACAGCATATATATTCAGTTTGCAACATGTCTTGCCACAAAACAATGTCTTCCTTATCCACTTTGAGCAACTAACAGAAAACAAGAAGATTAAAGTAAAGAAACTGGATATATATACCCTAAAACTTATACTCTTTTTCATCTTGAAGTAGTACTCCTATACTGTATGATTATTATTATTATTATTAAGTTAACATCATCATTATCATTATTAAGTTAACATCATCATTATCATTATTAATTATCAGGTATTACTTTTTGTCAAGGGTTGACAAACTAATTATAGGCTTTTTTTGCAATTCATGGCTCTCTTGTTTTCTAATAAAATGCTTTATTTTGTATGCTTATTGAAGAGTACACTCTCATCCTCATGGATGGCTTTTCTTGCTCTCTTGCTGCTAATTTTTTCCAATTACCTACTACTAGGGTTAGGTTTTTTATCTATCCTTTATACATCATCTACAGCAATGATTTTCTCAACTATTATCTACATTGCATCAAAGCACAAAGCAGTAGTACATGCTGATAATAATGATGATAAATTAGTAGAAGAAAAGGTTCTAAGTTATTATGAAGAGGAAAGTTCAGATCAACAAGAAGAAGATGATGCTCCATCACCAGATTTGGTATCAGAGAGTGAATGTGAAGTGGATTACTCAGATGGATCAATTTCTGATGAGGAAAGTCTCATAGAAATTGCACTTCCCAGTGGACACTATTTGGATCCACAGAAAGATGTTCCAAACTACAACTACAAATGCAGTTTGCAGCAGAAGAAGAGAGAATTATCAGGTGAGGCACTTTTCAGTCAACAAAGTCTAATGGAGTTCTTAGCAGAATTCAATGAAGTGAGTGAGGAAGAAAACCTAATAGAGATTGACATTTCCATGGGATCCATCAAGTACTCAAGGTTTGAAATAAAAGCTTGATGAGTTTTACCTAGTTTTTTTCCTTCCTACCTGGATATATATGTATGTATAGATATACACACATTTGGTTGGATTTGGAATGTATTAATTACTGTAACCTTTATTACTATGTGTTACTATTAAGTTTTGTGTCACAAACTTTGGAAAACCATAAAAGCTCTTGTATTATGACTGCTTTTTTGACTTGTTAATGTTCATCATTAAAGGTAATTAATAAAGTTAAAGTTGTAAAAGGCTGCACCTAGCTAGTTGGTTGGAGATTCCCACCAGCTAGCATTTATTTCTTTCCACCTTGTTTATTCTTACTCTCTACTTGTCCTCTTGCATTCTGCATCTTAAGTTCATTCCTGGATCAATAGGCAACTGGCAACTCATAGTTGAGACTAATCAAGCATGATTTAAATAATTAATTATCTTGGCTAGCTGTTTTATTCTTTTGATATATTTATAAGGTGCATGCTTATTATGAGTACATTGCGGAGAAATATGCTGATAGCTAGTATAGTAATATTAGTATGTATAACCTGAGGGCTGAGGCTGAGACAATAGAAATATATCACTTGTGCAATACTAGCAATTAACTGTTGTGAAAAGTGGCTACCTTCTATCTGAATTTGAGGAACTTTATTAGAGAGTGGTTCTAAAGTTGTTAGTGACAAAATTTCGAAAGGATTAATTGATTGAGCAAAATCTGGGATTAGTTGTGTTGTGGCCTGTGGGAGTGGTTGAATATTGAAGTGGGACTGGGGTACCTTAGCCACTCTCTACTCATCATCATTATCATAGATTAACAGTTTCAGTTAAAATGGTTACAATGGCTATAGTTGTAGAAAAAAGATAGGTGAAAAGGAAAAGAAAACAATATATGGAATGTATAAGAAAATCATAACTCATGATTATGACAACATTAATTTGCATGAATATTATTAATTTTTTCCAAAACAATACATAAGAGAGATCAGGGGCGATTTTAGGGACCAGCTAGCCCGGGCACGCGCCCGGGCTCAACTTCTACTTTGTTTGTAAAGCCCCCACCAACCTAATAGCTGATTTTCTCTATTAAGGATATATAATATATATCTCGTTTGCAAGATGTTTCACAACAAATGGTTCAAATACAAATGACAAGATGTTCATTGTTTTGTATTTGTGTTGTATTCGGTCGCGAGTTCGAACCTCAAATTTCTTAAATTTTGCAATGCTTCTGCTTTTATTATTTTTCAAAGATATAAGTAGCGGTGAGGTGGGATGTATGTGTGTTGCAATCAAAATGTTTTTTACAATATTTGTTAATTGTTTTGCATTTATTTTTGGTGACAATATATATTTTCATAGTATAAAATAAATTCAATCGTATTTATGATTAAAAACATCAAAGTTACCTTTTTGAAAAACGCAAATTTTTTAATTTATTAACCAAGACACTATATTTTGTCAAAAAATTGAGTATTTATTGTCCAATTAAAATATGATTTTCAGAAAACTAATTTTGTTTGTAAATTTAATATTTCTCTTATATTATTTGATTACTTTTGGCTCCCCCTAATAATTCATTCAAGTTCCGCCATTGTGTGTGGAGATGGATCACCGGTTTAGTGAAGGAAGTAACAATGTGCTGAATTGCTTCTCATGTCTTGAAAGTTTGGCTATGAAGATGGTTCAAACTCAGAAACATTTGGTATTTCCATTGGTCTACAAACTCATTGAGTTGGCTTTGTTGTTCTTGGTCGACAAAGATCCGTTGAAAGAGCTTTTTCAGCAATGAAGATTATCAAGTCTAAATTACGCAACAAGATCAACGATGAGTGGTTCAATGACTTGATGATATGTTACACCGAGCGGGAGATATTCAAGTCACTTCAATATGTTGATATTATGCGAACATTCACCCGAAAGAAGTCTCGGAAAGGGCATTTACCTCCTAATTTTATTTAGCACTCTATTGACAGGTTATATTTCATCTCTCCTATTTAGCACACTTTATGATTATTTATATATTATGTCATATGTCAATTGGCGGGAATTTTTTTTGCCCAGGCTCTAGAAAAATCCTGGCTTCGCCACTGAGAGAGATTAGATCTTTGTAAGGATTTCCCCACTAATCAGCAGTAATAAGAGCAGTATTGCGACCTTATTTGCTAATGAACCAACTCCATGTTATAAGCTTAACATGGTTGACAACCCACCTATGAATTGAAGACTTGACCTCATAGTAGAATATGATTCCAATGAATCCAGATACACCGTATGACGGCCATCCAAAACAAATACTTCAATCTATAAGACTTCTTTGATTCAATCTGCTTGTTGGGCAGTTTAACTTTGCTAGGAGTTAGTCAAAGAATCAGTATGATAAAATTCTGCTAGGAGTTGCTAGTCACGGTTAACCATCTTTAAATAAGGGTATTCATGGGTTGGGGTAACTTGAAGCAACCCAAACCAAATAGTTTGGTTTAGGTGGTATATATCTCGTTCGGGTCCAAATCGAATATAAATTTAAACTCGTTTGGTTCATGTGACAAGTTAAAATATAACTTTCATCCAATTTGATGTGCTCACATGTCTTATTGTAGAAACTTTTTAACTAATTTTCCAAGCTTTCAGGTAAGCTTTGTGAGGAGACAGCTAATCTTGCAGCTCATACGTTAGCGAGAGCGTCAAGATTGAACACTTGTTCCTATGTTTTTTATTTTACTCCATCCTGTATTGAGACTATTATTATTAATGAAATAGTATGAGTTTGTTGTTGTCAAAAAAAAAAAACTTTCAAACCTATGAGTACAAGCCAACTACATAATGTAGTATTAGTCATAGGAAGGTAGTTCACTTGATAAGTCAAGGAAAATGAAGGAGTTTGAAGAAAGAGGTACATGATACTAACAACTAATTGACATTTGTCTATAAAAAAGTATAAAGTATTAGAAGCGTGAGATTTTTTGGATTGAAAATAGGCTTTTTTTACTTCAAAAAAAAAAATTCGTATATTTTATATCAATTCTTCATAAATGCATAAAAATGTTTCTTAATAAATTGTTTAATATGCTCTAATAGAGAAAACCAAGTTACCTACTACAACCGGTCAAAACACTGTTGCCAAAGCTATGAATTGCCGGATAAGCAAGTCAGAAACCTACTACAGCAAGTCACATTACTTCAGGCAATTGTACAGAATCACCTGCACTAGAAAGTCACAATGATATTGGTAAAGTTGCATCTAGTTAGTTAACAACTAAATAAGATTTCAGTTATTAGTTGAATAGTTTGTTAAATGTGTAATATTGAGATCTTGTTAGTGAGCAATTGATCAAATGTATATAAGATCAATTGCATCATTCATTCAATTGTAATCTGATAATATCAAATAAAGCATTCATTCATATCTTGATATTGATCTTATATGCTCATGTTATAATTTTAGTCGAGCGGAAATACTAGTTAATATAAAGTAGTTGAAATAACGATAAATAAATGTGTTATTTGAAAAAAAAAATTACACTATCTTAAAATTCTGAAATGACAAGTAATTTGAGACAAGAAAAATTAAAAATTCTAAGCAGTACTGTTAAAATGAGATAGGGGGAATTTTTATCATTTAAATTGTTTCAAGTTATTTAAACATCTATGTCTGTATCTCCTAATGAAGTAGAGACTCTCCATTTCTCAAAAGAAATAGAAAACTCAGTTGTCAAACTTTGACTATTCTAAGGCAATGCATAGTAAAACAAGAAGTAAAATGCTTGAAGCTAAGAGTTTGATTGATTGTCGTGTGTCTCAAATATTTACAAGCTAGGTATTTAAATGCAATGAGGCCACGATCACTAGCCTATACCTAACCATGATCAAAAAATGATTACACGGCTAAAATAACATTGAGCCTAACATGCGCTAAAAACCCTGAGCAACCGCTCCACTAACTACCTAGGGTACAGATCGTGAGAATTATCCACTATTTCCAACATTTTAGCCGCCTAGCTAGACTCTTTGATCATTTCCACGCTTCGCTTTTGATCTTTAGTTTAACTTCCCACGTGCTTGGCTCATTTGTCTTCACATATTTTTTCATATCTGCAATGGTTCCCTCGACCAATGAATCCTCAGCTAAATTAGCCATACCACATTGAGCTAGCCATTAATTAACTTCCCGTGGATCTTCTATAGATGTTACTTTAGACGTTATTCAAAAGAAAAAGAAAGAACTAAGAAGCCATATATTGGATCTCTAATATGAGATGCTCTTCGCGAAATTAAGTCAGTCGACTCACCTAGACTCGGCTATGCTTCTACCTCAGCTAAGGGCTCACTTGGCTAATGACTTAGTAAATATTTAGGTGTTAACAAACTCCAATGCTATGTATTTAGTTGTATTAAATGTCCGTAAATGCATTATTTAACATAGCAATAGAATTTTGTCAAAAAAAAATAGCAATAGAATTCTTAATTTTTTTTTGAAAAAATAAAGAGAATTTTCATTCCTTATAATAGAACTCCCACTTCTTTTGAAAAAAAGAAAAGAAAAGAAGAGAGCATATCAACTCAAATAATAAACAAATCACAATAAACATGTGTAGGAATTGTGGTTATGGACCGAACTCATACAAAATAAATTTTCTATTTAATATATATCAAATGGTACATCAATTAAATAAAGTCTTGATTTTAGAAAGAAAAAATTAGTATTGATTGATATACGTGTTTTTTTGTGTGGGTAAATGATTGATATACGTGTTATCGAACATATTTTATTACCAGTCATATAGATAATGGTGTAATATCTCAACCTATATATTTTTATTTTTAAAGTTAACATTGACATAGAAAAATAGGATGAAAGTAACATAATGTACATACTATTAATTTAAAATTAGCATTGGCATAGAAAAATAAGTTTTTTTTTGACAAAACAAATATAGAAAAATAAGGTGAAAGTAACGGAGAACACAAATAAAATGATAATTTTTGGTCATTATTTTTTCCAAATCCCCTCCTACTCAAAAAATATCACATAACCCTGCGAAAAGACCAAAATGCCATTAATGAAATGGACAACACGTATTTTTTTTCAAAAAATTTCACCAGTTCGGACACATGCATCCGAACCAGTTCGGCCAGAAGGATCCAAGTGCTGATAATTTTTGACACACACCCCCGTTGTGTGAAAATTAATTGGTTCGGACCCCGTTGTGTGAAAATTAATTGGTTCGGATGGATCCATCCGAACCAGTTCGGACACCACCATCTGAACTGTCCAAACCTTCAAAAAGGCTTATTTCCTTAATGTCAATGCATTTCCACTTCCGGTAAAAACCTTCCTCAACATGGAATCTGTCGGTGCATTTCCGTTGAAAACAATTCAATATCCCACTCATCCTTAGAGGAAACAATCTTTCTCAGCAGAAATTTGTAGTAAGAAGGCTTATTTCCTTAATCAATTTCTTCTTACAAAATTCCTTATAGGAAACAAACCTTCCTCAACAGATAGGTACAGCAAGCCAGAGAAGGCTTATTTGCACCCTCTATAGCAAAATGATAAAGCTCAACAACATCCTTAATCATTTCCTTCTCACCCTCCAACTGCAACAAAGATGAAAAAGAGGGGGCTTCGGTGATTGCAGTCGCGTCTGTTCGGATGGTGGTGTCCGAACGGCTTCGGTTGCCCGCGTCCAAACCCGTCAAAAATACTGCGTAGGGGAGGTTTTCACATGAGGGTAATTTTGAAATATTTTAGGTTTTGGGGCGTGTGTTGAGTAGGGAGGGATGTGGGAAAAGCAGTGACTTGATTTTTTTATAAGCCCAAATAGCTTCAACTTGATTAGTCAACCAATGTGGCCGAGAGCCAGATCTAGCCTCTTCCTTGAGGATTTTGCTTTTCCCACTCCCCCTCCTACTCAAAACACACTCTGTAAGGGTGGGAAAAGACCAAAAGGCCAGCCAAAACGTCTTTTTTTTTCAAAAAAATTCACGTGTTCGAACACGGGCCTTCGAACACGGGCCATTCGAACACGTTCAAACAAAGTCGTTCGAGTTTGTTAAATATTGGCACACACCCTATTGTGCGTAATTTCACATGTTCGAATGGGGTCACTCGAACCTGTTTGCATAACCTTGTTCGAATACCCTATTTTTTTCTATTCGTATGATGTTAATCGAGGCAACAATAATGGACTCTCACACCATATTCACCAATTTTACTGCGTTCGTATGCAGGTGTTCGAACGTGTTCGAACAAGGGCATTCGAACCGTCATTAAACACGTCCTCCCAAGCGTTCCACGCGAGGTTATTTTGGGAATAAAATCTGTTAAGGGGCGTGTTTGAGTAGGAGGAGGAGTGGGAAAAGTAAAACCCCTTCCTTGATATTTGATAGCCCAGTAGAGTTTGTTTAGGCTTGTTTAATTCAGATTAGATTTTGATTTTTGTACCCCCATAGTTGGTCCACTTACCCCCACCCAAATAACCTCAAACTTCCTATTTTACCCTTTATTTTCAACACATACCCCCACACATTATTTTTTTATCCCGGATTCACGTCAAAAATATAACTCCAGAATGTAATAATTAATTTTTAATATTTTTTAAAGGAAAAAATTGGAATAAAATAAAATGTGGGGGTATGGAGTATAATTGTGGGGGTAGAAAAATCAAAACCCATTCAGGTTTAATTCGTTGCATCTTTGATCCACAAGATCAAAAGGAAAACGCGTGTCTTGCTCTTTCTTAAAGTAAATTAAATGCTTTTCCCACACCCTCTTCTACTCTTTCACACCCCCAAATTTTATTCCAAAAATAACCTCGCGTGAAACGCCGAGTTCACGTGTTTAAAGACGGTCGAACGAAGAACCCCATACCATCATTTATTTCTAAAATACCCCAGAGAGTGTGAAGTCAAGATTTAAAACATTTTTTTAAACATTAATTACGTTCGAACATGAAATTTCGTGAAAAAAAGAGGTTTTTGTGCGCTTTTCACACCCCTATGGGTGTGTTTTGAGTAGGAGGGGTGGGGAAAAGCAAATGCCTAAATTAAATGCCCCATGCTTCTTAGAACCCCCTAGCTATTCACAAGAACCCCCATACCATCATTTATTTCCAAAATACCCCTGAATTTAAAACATTTTTTTTAAACATTAATTCGAACGGCCATGCGTCTGTAGCGATTCTTCTTCGACCATGCGTGCATCGAACCAGAGTTGTTTAATTTTAACTTATTTTAACGATTCGATTTATTTGTTGCTAACACTAGTATGGCTAACACTAGTTGTTTAATTTTAACTGATTTTTAACGATTCGATTTATTCTTTACTAACACTAGTATGACTAACACTAGTTGCTTAATTTTAACTGATTTTTAACGATTCGATTTATTCATTGTACGATTTATTTTTTTAGACTTTTTCGGTTTGTATGACTTGTTGCACTTATCTATAATAGGTGTGATCGAACGTGAGCCGTTGATTTAAAACAATCGAAACCGTTAAACTTATAATCGTTGGGGAGAATTCAAAAATTTAGCCGTTGACTGGACGGTGGAGAGGGTTCGGCGCACGGCTGATAGATTTGGATCGACACACGCTTGGTCGAACCTAGTCAAAACATAATTTGAGGTGTCTGAGTAAATTTTGACTGGTTCGGCGCAGCGAGATTCGATCAAGTTCGATCAACCGTGCGCCGAACTGTGCATAATCTTTAAAAAAAATAAAAACCAAATTTCAGTAAGGGCTTTTGGTCTTTTCACACCAAAAAGGGGGTTCTAGTGAGTAGCGGGAGGGTTGTACGAAGCATGGGCCTATTAAAATGGTAAAGTCATCCTTAAATTCTGAGAAATCCATTTAATTAGCCCAAAAGTTTTATAAAGTACTCTCATACAATGGCTAATTAGAAGAATTTATAAAATTTGAATTAGAACTACCGAGACAGACTTCTCAAACTATAGGGACTACTTACATTTAAGTTGGAGTTTTGTGATATTATGGGCAAAATTATTCATTGGGTTCTTTAAAATAATTTTAAGCATTTAAAGTTTGCATTAACAAAACACATTTGTGACAGTTGCATAACTAATTTGGATGTCTATGTGTCTTCATTTTCTCCAATCGCATAACTTGGTGATATGTATTGATTTTCCTACCATTCATTCATATAAACAAAACCCTAGATTTATAGTCACCACCAAATTAGTCGCGTTCATGTCATGGCTACATTTTGCATCAATCTTTTAAATCCTTACAGCGGTAACTCTGAAATCATGGAACCCAACGTGATTGACTATAAGGCCTTTTTCTTTTTGTAAACACTGGGTGAGACTTACTTAAAAGTGCATCGTGTGTGTATATTGAGAAACCGAATCGTACATCATAGAACTTCTCTTAAATAAATTATTATAAGTTGGAGTTTTGTGATATACGATCCGATTTTTAAAACATTGCCTTCGATTTTTATCGATGAGCCTCTTGCGATCTCACATCTTATGAAACTAACTAGTTGATTAAATAGTTGTAACATGGAAACATATTGAACTAGTTGCAGGACAATTCTGTTTAATTGTGATTTATATATAGCAACGTAGGACTTTGTTTTTTTTTACTTTCTCAATCATAGAACCCCAGCTTCTACTATTGTACAAGTCATCAAAGGTAGGTAGCTAGATCCTCCTGACCACAAAATCTCTTTTGGCATGACATTGTTGCAACTAATTTGGCAATGGTTATTTTTTATTTGTCCCAAAACCAAATACAAAGAAAAGAATCAAGTGTCCTTGGATAACTTTTGTAACTTTGTTTTGAGTGTAAGTCTGTCTCTCTTTAACCAATCTTATTATTCACTCTAATCCTTTTTTGTATGAAACAAATTGGGTCTCTAAATTATAGTAAGAAACAAGCATGAATCTTCAAATGCACTAAATGATGATGACTTTTCATATACACTATTATTTATATTTAAAATTCATATTAACAACATACTTATTTCTCATGCAAAAGTATCAGAATTTTTGATAAAAAATCCAAATATTTAAGAATATTGATTTTTTTGTACAGGAAAAGAAAAAAGAAAGAAACTAAAATCTCAAAAACTGGACTCCACTTGCATTCGCAAGTAACAGAGGTGCGATTCCAGAAGGGGGAGTATCAAGAACGGTCCACTGGTGATCCATGGAGGCGCCAAGCTTAGCCAGAAAATCCGCACAAGCATTACCTTTGTAGAGGGTGTGGTTGAGCTGAACAAACCAGTCGCGACCAATGAGGTCTTTGATATTTTGAAATGAGAGAAGCATAAAGGTGAGAGGGTTTAGCTTCCCTAGAGACAAGCTTGATTGTGTGAGTAGAGTCCGAGTAAACATAGATCCTACGATAGCCATGGTTCCAAGCAAATTGAAGGCCATGATACATCGCTAAGAGCTCAGCATGCAAGTTGTTCGAGACTCCAATATTTCCAGTGAAGCCCGAGAGCCAGGCTCCATCCTCATTACGAAGTAAACCTCAAAAACCGGAAGGGCCAGGGTTGCCCAAACTACTGCCATCAACATTGAGAACAACCAAGGAAGCTCTACTAGGGTGCCAAGTGACAACATGAGGGATGGCTGGAGGAGACTTCTCAGTCTGTGACTGTGGAGACAAGAGGCCGACAAAGGAACTAACTTTGTGTCGGAGTTGAGAAGGATGCAAACTTTCACGAGCTACGCAAATCGAGTCGGATGTTAATATGACAAGCTACTCAACACCTAGGCCAACAATTTTGTTGGGTCGAGTGATAGTATCCCAACCCACTAGATTAATGCTTCTTTCTACAGAGCCCTTCCAAATGAAATTGCGAGTCAACCTATCCATCTGGGAGCAAATAGCTTTGGAATCCAAGCAACTTGCATGTAGTAAGTGGAAATTGTATTTAGAACCAATTTTGCAAGGGTTAGTCTCTTAGCTTTATTAAGAAGCTTATAGCCTTCTAATAAGCAAGTCAAGATGCATTTTCTCAACAACAAACTCAAAGTCTTATTTTTTTTCATTCTTTCATGAATCATAGGAAACCCAATGTATTTCTCCAAGGACATTTAAAAATATTGATTAAAAAAGCCGTTGTTTTTTGGTCAAATATATTAAGTTTTATTTTATATGAAAAAGAATCATCGGGAGTATCGAATATGTCTGTCTAAGAAATGGATGGCCCATATATATAGAGTGCTATTTTGTGCTTTGGCCTTTTGTTTTCGTACCCCCCTCATTTCCTCCCACACCCCCATAATCCAAAAAATTCCAATAATACCCCTGCCTTTTTAAAAAAAAAAAAAAAATTCAAATTTTTCGGAATTACCTCAAAATAAGGTAATTCCGGTTCAAAAAATAATTGATAATTTCGGAATTACCTTTAAAATGTATTTCCTGTTCATAAAAAAAATTTCTAATTACCTCTAAAAAGGTAATTCAAAATTTTAGTTTTTTATTAATTTTTTAAACTTTGTATATTGAATTAATATTTAAACGCGTTATATTTTGGAACTATGATACTGAACGGTTTACGATTTAAATAACAATACGTCAAAATATATAAAATGAGCAACATAAAAAAATAATATAATGTACAAATACAACTACTATGGGTCCAAAATGTTTAACAATGATCAAAATAAGCACGTGAAGTGGGTGAACGTCGCGACATCTAAGGCATCCCGTCAATCAAACGCTTCTCTCTGCACCTCTCCTCATATGTCTCTCGGACAAGAGAGGCTCTCGATGATATGGTGGATCCCGAAATTGCCGTGGCTGGCTCGCTCTGCTGGAGTGCAGCACCGAGTAAGACGCACTTCGTTACTGGATCGTACCAAGGAAGGTAATCAGGATCGCACTCGCCGTGGTAGCCCGCCAAAATGTCCGCGCCCGAATCTGATACATCAGTAACCCCTGTATGATCCTGTCCGCAGAGGGAGCATTACCCGAAATGGGTGCTCTAGGGATCCTCTGTAGCTGCCCGAACTGCCAACGCACCCTGTCTGGCATGTAGGGAACACCGTCATCGGCCCAAAGCAACCAGCCTCTGGCAACAGATATGTTCGACAAAGGAACATACTGCCTGTGGTCATCATAAGGGGTGAGGATGACATCCCCCAGCTGCAGAGCATCTATCCGCGCCCTAAAGTCCACCAACTTGACATTATCCACCTTTTTCCCCCAAATTTGGTGGCACGTGGTCGATGCGCGTCCTAGCTAACACTTTCCGACCAACGACCGTGGGAAAGTGCTCGTAGATCCAGCACTGAAATAGTTAAATTAAAAAATAATCAGTTATTAATATATGTTAAATTTAATTAAAAGTTTTAAATTAAAAAAATAAATAAATGATTACCTGGAGGAGTGTCGAGTATCCGCCGAACTGCTTGGTCGTATAAAAGACCGCTTTCGTCAGCTGGGTGTAGAGGTAAGTAAGAGCAGCTATACCCCAGACCACCATCGCCACACTGCCAAGATCTCGGCGAGATACATCCACCACACCGCACTAATGTGTGACTCTTGTCGGCCGAATGGTGGTGCCTATCGAGGAAAGAGCATGTAGCACCGCGCGTACCGCTTCTATAGCACCACCGTGCCATGTTCGCCTTGTGCGCGTCCTCTGCACAGAGATCCTCGATATCGCCCTCGTTATCCCTAAGCTCTGGATGACAAGAGGCACGATCCATGCCCAAACGATCCACGGCCATGTGAAGAGCCTCAACAGAATTAAAATCGCTGTGGTCCAACGGGGTGCCATCCAAAGGGCAAGTGGGAGCAAAGACGGCCACATCATCCAAGGTGATCGCCATCTCCCCAAAGGGCATGTGGAATGAACAGTCTCGGGATGCCACCTCTCCACAAAGCGGATATCAACTCATGGTTGATTCCCTCCGCAGGTGTGATGTCCAACTCGAAAGCTTAGCCACACGCAACCATGCTCTACCCGTGGGTGGTGCTCAGAAGTCTAATCTAGAAAACTTACGCCGTGAGATACAACCTTCGCCTTAGAGGTTGAAAAATTAAAATTAAACCATACGCTATTAAAAATAAGTAATTAATTGTTGTTAAGTAAAATTAAAAAAAAATTAAAATTAAACCATACGTTATCTATCCGTGGCCGCGCGCAGTCGTATCCCATGTATAATCAATGGTGGGTGATCCACACCGGGCAAATGAACCTCCTCCTCCTCAACCTCCTCCCCGAACCTCCTCCTCCTCCTCCTCCTCCCGATCTTGACCTCTCATCCTCCTGCTCCTCCCAAGCCTCCCAACCGCCATCATGATACATCTCTCGGGTGCTCCCGTTGGTGCCGCATATGGTACTCATAATCGTGGTGGTCTTCTATCCGCCGCTCATACCGGCCGAGGTCAGGCCGAGGCCGAGGCTCGAGCTCAACCATCTCTACCACTGCACGGGCTCTCTCGCGCTCGACGCTCGAAGCATGCCCGCAGCAGCCTCCGAGCCTCTGTAAAGTGTCCGGAGAAGAGTATCTGCTACTACTACTCGCCTCCCGCATCATGTGCTCGCCGTCGTCAATTGCGCGTGGTCTTTGCTCCGAAGACTGCGCTCGCTCTACGTTGTCCGATCGCCTACTCGTCCATCAAGTTAAAAAATAAATGTAATTAGAAAATATTTAAAATTAAAAAAAAAAAAAAATTGGGATTTTCTTGAATTACTAGGTAATTCCAAAATCCCTTCAATTTACTTACTTTTTTCAAATTATGTTTTGTGAAATGTGAAATGTGATTTTGTAAATTTCAGGGTATTTTTGTCCATTTGGGACATTATGGGGGTGTGGGAGGGAATGAGGGGGTACCAAATTAAGACCCTTGTGCTTTTTATTCCATATTTGGTGGATAGGCCCTTTAATTATTGTAGAGATGAGGATATGCAGCAACCAATGTAAAACATAATTTACCTAGGTTAATAATGCTATTAATTAAGACCAAAAGTTAGACAAATAAACATACAAATATGCAAATACGGATATGGATGATGGATACAATAATGTTATCGAGAATGTTATTTGGACATTTTGTTGTTAGAAAAGAATAAACAAATTGACAACACCAATTAACCAAGTTTTTTTAGACCATTTAACCAACCTCGCTTTTTCACAATTTTCGGGCGTAATAAAAACATATTAATTGATCATTTGGTTAAATGATCTAAAAACTTGGTTAATTGGTGTTAATAAGGTGTTTGTTTATTTTCTTCAACAAAAACGTTTAATAACATTTTTGAATGCTATTTAAGTGCTACACATACGGATAATGATCCGATCCGTATATTTGTATATTTATTTACTTTATCTAAAAAGACTTATTATTTTCGTTTAAACAATTATTTGGATACCCTCTCAAAAGGAATAATGGCTTAAACCTGTTTTATTGGAATGTTGAGCCAAAATTGTCACAACTGCCAACTGGCAAAAGCGATTTTGGTCTTTGTATAAATGATTTATCGACCAATAATAGTTTGAGAAATAAACGTTCCCTCCTTAAAGTCAATAATATTAATTAAATAGTGCTAATTCTTGCACAAAATGCTACATCATTGTTTAATAAAATCAACTAATGTTATTTTTCAAATAACTATATTGATATTTTAGTACCTCTAAAACTAAAAATATTTGTATACTCCTAATTTTATGGTTGGAACATGTCATTCATTATCATCACTAATGTCCAAAACGAAATATCATTGATTATCATTTTTTGTCTCATTCTCTTAGTTTATGCAATAGCTGGTCAGGGTAAACGGATTAAATAAACAGCTAGACCACACAAGTTTGTTTACTATTTTTTTTTCCTGTTCATTAGTGTAATTTCATTTTATTTTTTTACCAAAACAAGTGTAGTTTCATTAAAACAATCTAGCTTGAACATTATCGTGTAATCATTCTACCCATTTTCTATGAAGGGTTGCAGATAACACACTATCATTTGCTAAAATAACTAGATATAAAAGTTTTTTTTTCTCACGCCTCGTTTCCACTTTTTTACTTCCCACACACGCTCAGTACCGAGTGACTAAATTAGCATCAAAGTAAAAAAGAGGGAGTGGGGAAGGAATGCGAAAAGAAATGCGGCCTCAGGAAGTCACCCCCAAAATGTTAATAGTGGTATAGAAGGTGTTCAATGGATATAGTCAAACTCTCTTATGGGGTTTATGGTGAATTCTGTACTCGGATATTTTCTCTGTCATAACTTTATTTGTTTTGGTTTTGTAATTTTAACTTGTAGGACTTGGTAGCCCTTGAATGTTAATTGTTAACTATAAGTTAGTTCACTAGCAGTTGTACAGAATTTAATCAGAGGATCAATACCTAACAACTATATATGCATGGCCAACATAGTTTTAGTCTTTTAGTCATTGAACCTCCTTAATTATACTTTTATGTTTTTAATTCCTTTGATTTAAACGTTTGCCTGTCCAAATTAGGGAAAGAACGTGAATCGAGCATAACCAAATGAATTAGTGGCTTAAGTGAAATGATTGGTAATTAGATAGTAATTCCTTTGATACAACTAATGAGTAAAATGTAAACTGATTTTAGAAATCATTTTAGAATGGGGTCTAAGAGCGTCGGTGGGATGCCTATATGCATATGCAAATGCATGTCCCATTGACCCCATCCAGTTTGGCTTTCCATGAGATTGATTGCATTTTAGTCATTAAATAAATAAATAAATATATGTCTTAATTACAATCATCCAATCCACATTGGGCTCCACCTACTAACCATTACCAATCTGGCATTATTTGTCGGCATACAAATATACTACTCACACCATATTTATTAATTAACACCATCACCCACACACACATGTATGTAACATGACATTATTATACATTTTTCAAAAACAAAAACAACATGACATTATAGAAAATTAGAAATAGAATAGTGGCAAGCAAGCAATGTCATAAATAAACATAGATATATAGTATACTCACACTCTCCTCTTCATCACACACACATTCCCCACCTCCAAAATGAAGAAACAACTAGCACCACTTGTTCTAGTGTTCCTCGCCGTGGCAGTGATAGGACCAGTTTCCTCCGCCACCGTCGCCGACCACAACATCACCCGCATACTAGCCAAACACCCTGAATTCTCCACCTTCAACCACTACCTAACCGTCACACACCTCGCCGGAGAAATCAACCGTCGTCAAACCATCACCGTCCTCGCCATCAACAATGCCGCCATGTCCTCTCTCCTCGACAAACACCTCTCCGTTTCCACTCTTAAAAACGTCCTCTCCCTTCACGTCCTCGTCGACTACTTCGGCGCTAAAAAACTCCACCAAATCACCAACGGAACCACACTCGTTTCCTCCATGTTTCAAGCTACCGGATCCGCCGCCGGTACCGCCGGTTACGTCAACGTCACCAATATCAAAGGTGGCAAAGTTGGCTTCGCCGCCGAAGACAACGACGGTCTCCATTCATTCTACGTTAAATCCGTTGAAGAAAAACCATATGTCATCTCCATTCTTCAAATAAGTCAACCATTGAGCTCCGCCGACGCAGAAGCACCGACGGCGTCACCAAGCCAAATCGATGTTATCTCAATAATGTCAAAACAAGGTTGCAAAGCTTTTGCAGATTTGTTAAGAGTTTCAAAAGCTCTTCCAACTTTTACCGACAACGTTGACGGTGGTTTAACCGTTTTTTGTCCCACCGACAGTGCCGTTAACAGTTTCATACCAAAATACAAAAACTTAACGGAAGCGAAAAAGGTTTCCTTACTGTTATATCACGGAGTTCCCGTTTACCAGTCGTTAGAACAGTTAAAATCAAGTAACGGGGTTGTGAACACATTGGCAACAGAAGGTGCTAACAAGTACGATTTCACAGTGCAAAATGATGGAGAAGATGTGAAACTAGAAACTAAGGTGAACACTGCAAATATTGTGGGAACATTGATAGATCAAGATCCTTTTGTGGCATATAAGATAAGCAAAGTTTTGATGCCTAGAGAATTGTTCAAAGGGGTAGTGGAAGATGATGATAGTGCACCTGCTGAGTCACCTAAACCAGCAAAGAAGAAGAAGAAGGGTAAGGTAGCAGCTGATTCTGATGCAGATGCTGATTCACCAGCTGATGGACCAGGATCTGATGATGAAGCAGAAGATCAGAAAGCTGCTGATGATAATGGAGTTAGTGGATTGAACAGTGGTTACAAATTCATCATGGTATTTTTAAGTTTGTTTATTGGGGTTTTGGTTCTATAATTGCATCATTATGAAGTGGATCACTGTCGGTCGTATACAGTGAGTGAGTTTCTTAATTACAGCTATGGTCAAATGCTCATGTGATTGATATTCTTTTCTTTGAGATAATTATTTGTGAAGGAAATAAAACGGTGGCACCAACATGTTGAGTTGGAGGAACTGTTATTTTTCTTTTCTTTTTTGAAAAAAAAAAAAATTCGATCTTTAAGGTTTTTTGTACGTATTTATTTTTTGCTTTATTTATTTAATTGGCTTTTGTATTCAGTGTCAGAATGTGGGTATGGGTAGGTTCAGTTTGTGTTTGCTGCTAGCTGGAATGTATGCAAATAGACAATTTTTTAAATGAAGGGAGATTGTGGATGACTTTTATGATGCACCTAACCATGTGAACTTTGATGCTCTCTAGTCTGTATTCTGTACCGCTGCACACAATACAATTATGAGTAATGTTATATAGAAAAAAGTTTGAGATAAATATAGCTAAAAACTAATTCTTAACATTAATTAATTAAATTTTTTAAATTATTAATTAATCTGTCTTTTTAGAACTTATTAAGTCATTAACTAAAAATTTGATTAATTGGTTATTTGGTTAATTCTTTTCTTAACATTAAAAAATTTTAATTAATTAATATTGTGATTAATTGGTTATTTGGTTAATTCTTTAAAAAATTTGATTAATTAATATTGTGAATTAATTTTTGTCTATATTTGTTTCAAAAATTTTATCTGAATATCATTACTCTACAATTATATAGCGGCCTCAAAGTTGTTAGTAAAATTAAACGTAAGACCTAAATCAACTGGTAAAAAAAAAACCTAGTAAAAATAATGTTGATTATCACGAGAGATTCCCTCGCGAATACACTGCAAGAGTGTTTTGGCTGGCCAATCAACACCTTTAACCAACTTGTTTTGCACACAACACATTTTTTGTTTTATTAAAAAAAATGTAAAAGGATCGTGGTATTTCAGAGTGAGTTTTCACTATAGTATATAAGTTAAAAGGTACTTTTAGTCCATGCAATTGTCAAAAAAATCTAATTTAGCCCCTGTAATTTCAAAATTTTTAAAATAGTCATTGCAATTACTAAACGTTACTTCATTTATTTAACACTTTTATTTTTTAGTGTTAACACCGTTATGAATTGATGATGTGGCAGCCAATAAGGATGCCAACAAGGAATAAAAGGAATTAGTCATCTTCCTCTTGGATCTCATCTCCAGAAACACTGTTCTTCTTCATCCATCTTCTTTCTTCTTCTTGTTCTTCTTGTTCTTCTTCTTCTTTTTCTTCCATCTTCTCTCTTCTTCCATCTTCTCTTTTCTTTTTCAATCTTCTCCCTTTACCCAGAAACGATATTCTCTAATGGCAACAAGCAGCAACGCATCTTCGAATGGTGGTTCAAGGCAAGGGCGACTGCCTGTAATCAAAAGATTAGTTCAATTAATGTGAAGTTGTATGCTTGGAATTTATGTTGTATTGGCTTCTTAAGTGATGCAAAATTTTGCTGCATAACTAATGCATATTTTGCTGCATAACTGATGCATAATTGATGCAAATTTGCTGCATAATTAAGACAGAAAAATGTGCAGTTATGCTGCATAATTTTCTGGTTCAATACAGATTAAAAAATGGTGTAATTTGCTGCATAATTATCCTGCATATAACAGACCTATAAATTAAAGTTGGACAAAAGTTGCTGCAAAATGAAGACATAGTCGCTTCTTCGCTTCTTCAAGACACTCACTCACACTCTCAACTTCTTCTTCTTCGCTTCGTCTTCTTCGATTGCTTAGATTGGCAACTTAGTCTTCTTCGTAGCTTCTTCAACATTCTCACATCTTCTCTCAATCAAGAAAAAACTCTAACATTTGATTTGGGGAAAACTCAGAAATTGAAATTGAAAGAGTGAAAATGAGAGAGTGAATGTGAGAGTAATTACACATCACAAAATACCCCCACACGTGTCTGCATACGTGTAATTACACATCACCTTCAAATACTGCCACGTCATTAATTTATAACGGTGTTAATACTAAAGTAACAACATGGACTAAAGTTGTAACGTTTAGTAATTGCAAGGACTATTTTAAAAAATTTGGAATTGCAGAGACTAAACTGGATTTTCTTGACAATTGCAGGGACTAAAAGTACCTTTTAGCCTAGTATATAGCATCACTCAAACTTGCAAATATGAAATTATTAGGTTAGATATCGTGTTTCGGGTTCGAACCTGTACTTTGTAATTGTGTGTGTAAGTTTCAAGGGGTAGTCACACCGTCTAAAAAGTCAAAAAAAGAAAACTTTTTGGTAAAATTTAGTGGGATGGATCCTCTAAGTGAAAACAAAAAAAAAAAACTTAAAAACTTGTGATATCAATATCACCATTAAACCTCTTCTCTTTTTTTGTCCAAGAAACCTCTTCTCTTTATTTATTGCAATATAAACATATTTGCTCTCTCTTTGAATGGATGATGGAGATTTCACTCAACTCTGAACTCATATAAGAGGTTACATTCTAGATTTTAGTAGTAAGATTATTCTTTCTATTGTTCTGCTATTTTAGTGAATCACGAAGTTGGAAATCTAATCTAATATCTATTTATACAAACAAACCTCCTATGAAATTACCAATTTGGATCTCTTAGTAATTGGACAAATATATAATTTAAGAATAAAAGTGTCATTACTCACTTTTTCTCTCTTTTTCTTCTTACACTCTCTTTCTTATTTTTTTCTCTTTCTTCTTACACTCTCTTTCCTCCTTTTCACTACTCTCTTTCTTACATTTTTCTCTTTCTTCTTACACTCTCTTTCCTCATTTTCACTTTTCTCCTACACTCTTTTTCTTCCTTTTTTTCATTTTACTTTTCCCATAAACAATTATTTTCTTTCTCTTAACACTTTACTTTAATTTTTTTGACTAAGTTTCTAAATTTATATACACACTATTCTACTAAAATTACCTATCTATTTATACAAACAAACCTCCTATGAAATTACCAATTTGGATCTCTTAGTAATTGGACACATATATTATTTAAGGATAAAAGTGTCATTACTCACTTTTTCTCTCTTTTTCTTCTTACACTCTCTTTCTTATTTTTTTCTCTTTCTTCTTACACTCTCTTTCCTCCTTTTCACTACTCTCTTTCTTACTTTTTTCTCTTTTTTCTTACACTCTCTTTCCTCATTTTCACTTTTCTCCTACACTCTTTTTCTTCCTTTTTTTCATTTTACTTTTCCCATAAACAATTATTTTCTTTCTCTTAACACTTTACTTTAATTTTTTTGACTAAATTTCTAAATTTATATACACACTATTCTACTAAAATTACCTATTAAACAAAACTATCACCTTAAAATTTTAATTTTTCTCTCCAAAATCGGTTTACGCTCTTATTGAAAATCTACTATCACTTCTTATTGATAATCTACTATCTATCTTTTACTATTTGTTATAATCTACTAATCAACTAAAATAATCAATTGAAACTACGAGATAGCTGAAATAATATATAAAAAAACACGGAATAACTGCACTAATTTATAAAAAAAACGAGATTAATATTTGTCATTGATAATTAAATTTTTGAAGACTACTACAAACCTACTATCTAAAAAATAAGAAGACTTAATGACTATTTAAACTACTAATTAATATTTATAATAAATATTTCTTATTAATAATCTACTATCTACTATAATCTACTAATAAAAAAAAATAATCAAATGATACTACGAGATAACTGCATTGATATATAAAAAAACACGGGATAATAGCAGTGATATATAAAAAACACGGGATTAATATTTGCCATTGATAATTATAATTTTTGAAGACTACTATAAACTCACAATCTAAAAAAATAAGAAGACTTAATGACTATTTAAAATGATTAATATTTAAAACACACGTGACAAATATTTGTCACTAATACCTAAAAAATGACAATTGTCACTGATATACAATAAACACGGGATAAATATTTCTTACTGATAATCTATTATTCATCGTTTACTATCTACTATAATCTATTAATCCACTAAAATAATGAATTGAATTACTACGAGATAACTAAAATGATATTTAAAAAAACACTAGATAACTACACTAATATATAAAAACACAGGATTAGTATTTGTCATTAATAATTAAAAAATTTGAATACTACTATAAACCTAACTACTATCTAAAAAACAAGAAGATTTAATGACTATTTAAACTACTGATAAATATTTTAAACAAATATTTATTATTGATAATCTACTATCTCTCTTTTACTACCTACTATAATCTACTAATCATCTAAAATAACAATTGAAACTACGAGATAACTGCACTGTATATAAAAAACACGAGATAACTGCACTGATATATAAAAAAGATGAGATTAATATTTGTCACTGATAATTAAAAAAGACAAATAATTGTCACTAATACCTAAGAAATGATTGCACTGATATTTTAAATACGGGATAACTTGATTGATAATTTAAAACACACGTGACAAATATTTGTCACTAATATCTAAAAAATGATAAATAATTGTCACTGATATATAAAAAAATACGGGTTAAATATTTCTTATTGATAATGTAATATCTATATTTTACTGTCTACTATAATCTACTAATTAACTCAAATAATCAATTGAGACTATGAGATAATTGCACTATACATAAAAAAACACGGGATAACTTTACTGATATAAAAAAAAATACGGGGATAACTCCACTGATATATAAACAAACATGAGATAACAACACTAATGTATAAAAAGACACTGCACTGATATATAAAAAACACGGATAAATGCATAGATTGTTTTTAAATGATACTTTTACTTTTTTAGATTTTAATATTCTATTTTTTATTTGAAGCTTCTTTTTTATCTACTTGAAGTTTGTCTTTATTTTCACAGAGTAATATTCAGACTATTTAAATATTGTCTAAATTTATTCATAAAAAGAACACGACTGCACCCCGTGCGTATGCACGGGTATATCTACTAGTTGTTCATGATAATCAACATTTTCATTATCGGCCCTGTCAACGTGTTAATATGATTTTCTCAAAGTTCCCACTATTGGTTGTATTGACACTTTTAGTAATATGAGAATGTTGGTTTTCGAGTTCAATTTCAAGTGTGACTGTGTGATTTTTTTTAATTTGTTAAAAAAAAGTGTGACCATGATATAGTGTGTGGTCTTCATGATTTTTTATTTTGCCTAAATTGAAAAAAAAATATGTTTTCCCCCAAAAAAAATTGGTTTTAGTTTTTACAAAAGAATTTTTTTATAGTTTGTTTGATTCTACTGTGACGAAAACTATTTTTATAGAATTTATTTTGGTTAAAAGTGACCTGGGTGCAACTCGAACTATGGGCATCAATTTGTCTACCGTCTCTAATTGGCAAACAATTCATATGAAGCCAAATCGCCTTACATAGTAGCTCTACCAATTTTTTGTAATGAGGGGAACGTATTCTTTGACAGTTCCATCAAGACACCACGAGTTGGTATTATTGGGTATAATGTGATTGCTTCAAATACAACAAATAATGTTTTTCTCTTGCTACCTGTAATGAATGGAGGCATGCAAATGTTGTGGCAACAACATGATTTGTTCTTAATTGTTAGAGCTCAAACCCGACAACAGTGGCGTCCTGACGAACATTTCCAAATGTCTAAAATTTGTTGTCATTACAATTCAAGCAATGGGATCTAGGAAGATTTATTCATGTAGAGAATTTTTACAACCTTGAGGACAAGGTTGATTTTGAAGGGGTGGGTAATGCTACGATCATTGGGGTCAATAAAATAATTACTCTTTTAGGATATTCTAGAAGGGGCTTTTTAGGCATATTCCTTTATTAGTTTGTTAGGTAGTATTGTTAGTGTGTGGGTGATGTATCATCATTTATGGTGTGTATCCACTAGCCTATATAAACATTGTAGTGACCTCACAATTAGTATCAATGTGAAATATAATCAAAGTTTATTTTCTCTCTTTAATATTTCTTTAGGAGGTATCTCAGTTCTCGAATTCTGAGAATCTATCATCAACTGAATTATGTTTGGAATCAAAAATGGTTTTTTCATGTTTGGATACTTTAGACTAAAATTGTTTTGAGTGTATATAATTACCAAGTGGACCTTAACTTCAAATAAAATTATAAAACTACAATTTGATGAAATAGAGTACATGGATTTAGACCAAAATTATATACACTTTTAATTTTGTAAAGAGTTATTGTTTCGTTAGTTATGATTAAATTTGTTTGAGTGTTATTAGCTAAATGGGTTTGAATGTTCATATAAGTATATTTCTTTATATGGATTTATTTTATATGAGCGGATGTCAATATAGTTCCTAAATATATCGAAATTGCAAGCACAACATCAAGTATCTCTTTAGTAAATCATTTTGGTCCTCAAATATTTTTTAGCCATTTCAGTCCTCAAATGTGTTTTTTATTGGTCAATTTAGTCGCTAAAATTACTAATAAAGAGACACTCAGTGACCCGTATATTTTGATACATTTAATGATTATAATGACACCATCTCACACATTTAGGGACCAAAATGATTGTTCCCCTTCATTATTCAATGAAAATGTATTTCATCTTCTTTTGGAGTGGGTTGTAACCCATTCCAAACTTGGGTCACGGGCCCCAAGGACAATCAACGATGGAGATCACTCTACCATATCATCGCATGGTCCAAAGGTGATCTCGACCTTAGGGGGATAACACAACACGTTGTACAATCAATGCATCAGGTACACATTAATTACTTCCTCATTCTCATTCATCTTTGACTTAAGCATTGGAGTGTATGCATGTATCACCCCCTCGTCGGAATAACTCGACAGAGCTATCACCTAGAGCAATTCCGATCGACACCTCAGCGTCAACTCGACTCGATTTCCGAAACATATCATTGGCGCCACAATGGGAGCACTAGATCTTTCTCACCTATCACTCTTCTCGGAATTCTATTGCTCATCCTTTCATGGCTCCAAGGCGCCAACCCATTGGACGCAGATCTTAGCACATAAAAAGCGAGGTTGAATTCCAACCTCAGCGTTCACCTACACCAGAAGGCGTCACTCAGACTGTCTCAGATGACGAGCTGCATGCTCAAGAGCAGACATCGTCCCCACCTCGTAATGCTCCTTAGGTGCTACTCATCTCGACACAAAGTGTGTAGGACTTGATCAATCTGCTCAACCAACAGGCCAAAGGATGTCGCCGGACAGAACACACGTAAAGACATACTCGATTAAGTACCGAATTGGCCGCGGATTATTTCACGAAGTGGGTAGATAGAGTTTGAGCCTTTTGCAAAGATCACAAAGAATGCTATGAAGTTTTTCAAGAAATTTGTTATGACTCGATTCAGTATTCCTGAGGTGGTAGTAAATGATAACAGAATACAGTTTGTCGACAAGAGCTTTCGACAGTTAATGGTAGCCCTTGCCATCAACCATCGTTTCACATTGGTAGAGCATGCATACTCAGACTAATTAACGGCCAGGCTGTGGCTGCAAAAAGAGTCATCATGCGCGGCTTGAAACAGAGGCTTAATGAGGCGAAGGGAAATTGGAGTCTAGTTTATGTCACTAAACAATATGTTTAGTGACAATAACTAAAGGCTAGCATGGTAAAATGTCAATTGATAAAACATAAAATAGGAAAATCAATAGAAAAGCTACTAATTAAAAAAAATAAAAACGGCTCATCCAATCCCTAAATTGAAGGAAAATTAAAACGGCTAATTAATACAAAATGGCTTCATATTGTTTTGCATATTCCCTTTTTTTTCTTTGAGGTCTTACACCCTCAAGATGTTTGAGTAAATGCCCCATAGAAATACCAAGTTCACGTAACCGATATCGTTCACAAGATACCAATGTTGTTCAGTCGTGTGGTTAGTTTATACCTAACCAGATAACCTTATTTTCATGGTTAGACACTACTAAGCTATAGTATAACACATATCACAGGGTTGTTTACTGATTGTTTACATCAAAACATTGTATTTTGGCTTTTCGAAATTTGTAGTTTTATGTATTTTTCTGCTTTTCGAATTTATAGGCAACGGAAGCTAACCATTGTTGTTCAATACTATGGTTAGTGTATCAATACCCACAGTACCGTATTCCTATGGTTAGATTAATTGGAACTAACATTCTCATTATAGAAAATTCAGCGTTAAAAAATGGAATAAAGGAAGAAAGGAAGAGTGGTGCGTGAAAGGAAGAAGAAAGGAAGAATAAAGAAGATGAAGAAGAAAGAAAAAACGTTCAGCGTGAATGAAGTTGGAATTCTGAGAAAAAAAAGGAAGGGAGAATTAATAGAAAAATTAAACGTGATATAAATGTGGTCCCTTAAAAATAGAAACATGATTCATTGGTAGTTATTACTAATTACTAATTATTATATAATTAATAGGCCGAATATTGAAGAGTACTAAAATACCCTCCTTGACTAATAACCATTGGATTCATTTTAATTAAAATAGTGAGCATTCAACGGCTCACTTTAATTTAGTAACCATCACTAAACAAAATGTTTATGTTTAGTGATGTAATCCTTAGCCGAGAAATTGGGTGGACGAGCTCCCTCGTGTGGTATGGGCTTATCGAACTACGTGATACTCATCAACTAGGGAAACCCCATTCCAACTTAGCTGTGGAACTGAGGTAATTCAACAGTGGTTTTTTGGTAGGGCAAAGTTAGAATACATATTTTGGTGGGGGTATTTTGGCTACATGTGGGGGTAAAAAAAAATAAAAAATACCCCCAAGAATTTCAATAGACTTCTCTCCACCAGGCACCAGCTAACCCCATAACTCCAGCCCCCGATTTCCTTCCTTTCACCATAATTAGCACTAATTAACCCTCTCACCTGAAACTTCCACACCCTAGTGTTATTATTCTTTAAAACTGTGGCCACTGGTTGAGGATTAAGATTGATTGCTAATTAAATTAATGAGTGAAATTCTCCCTTCCTTTTTGGTTACTTATTATCCGTGGGAGGGAGATTACTAATATACAGCTAGCTGAACGTAATATCCAAGCCTTCCATATTCATTTTCTTCAATTCAAATTTGAATTCATAAGCTATATGAAGAAATTTCTGATACGAACCTTTATTATATATCATTCCTTTCCTTACTAACTAATCTTACTCACAGTACCTATAGTACACACACACACACACACACTCTCTCCTCTTCAGTTCATCACATCACACCTTCTCCACCTCCAAAATGAACCAAATTGTTGTGCTCTTCCTCACCGTCACACTACTGAATGCTACACCCGTTTCCTCCGACGACACCACCACCGACCACAACATCACCACCATACTCGACAAACACTCCGATTTCTCAACCTTCAACGACTACCTCACCGTCACCCACCTTGCCGACGATATCAACCATCGTCAACCCATCACCGTCCTCGCCATTGACAATGCCGCTATGTCCTCTCTCCTCAACCAAAACTTCTCCGAATCCACTCTCAAAAACATCCTCTCCCTTCACGTCCTCGTGGAATACTTTGACGCCCGAAAACTCCACCAAATCACCAACGGAACCACCCTCGTTTCCTCCATGTTTCAAGGCGGTACAGCCGTCAACGTCACCATCCTCCAAGGCGGTAGAGTTGGCTTCGCCGCCAAAGACAACGACGATCTCCATTCATTCTACGTTAAATCCGTTGAAGAAGAGCCAGACGTCATCTCCATCCTTCAAATAAGTCAACCTCTCAGTTCCACTGTCGCAGAAGCACCAACAGCATCACCAAGCCAAATCGACTTTATCTCAAAAATGTCCAACCAAGGTTGTAAAGCCTTTGCAGATTTGTTAAGAGTTTCAAAAGCTCTTTCAACTTTTACGGACAACGTTGACAATGGTTTAACCGTTTTTTGCCCTACCGACAGTGCCGTCAACGGTTTCATACCGAAATACGAAAACCTAACGGAAGCCAAAAAGGTTTCGTTGCTGTTATATCACGGAGTTCCCGTTTACCAGTCGTTAAAGCAGTTAAAATCAAGTAACGGGGTTGTGAACACGTTGGCAACTGAAGGTGATAACAAGTACGATTTCACGGTGCAAAATGATGAAGAAGATGATGAAGAAGAAGTGAAACTAGAAACTAAGGTTAACACTGCAAATATTGTGGGAACATTGATAGATGAAGATCCTTTTGTGGCTTATAAGATAAGCCAAGTGTTGATGCCTAGAGCGTTGTTTGAAGGGGTGGTGGAAGATGACAATGCACCTTTTGAGTCACCTCCTAAACCAGCAAAGAAGAAGAAAGGTGATTCAGATGCTGATTCACCAGCTGATGGACCAGGATCTGATGAAGAAGCAGATGATCAGGAATCTGATGATGATGATGATGATGTTGATGATAATAATGGGGTCAGTGGATTGATCAATGGATACAAATTCAACATGGTACTTTTCAGTTTGTTTATTGGGGTTTTGGTTCTGTAATTGCATAGCACTATATGTTGAGTTAGGGGCACTGTTATTTTTCTTTTCTGGATTGAAAGAAAATACGATCTTTAAGTTCTTTTATTTTTTTTTGTTTTGTTTTTTATGAACTATTTAATTGGCTTTTATATTCCACGCAATCGTTCTCTATTTCACGTCTTTTTGAAGAAATATGATGTGTAAAAATTCATTTATTTACATGGCGTCAGTCAATGAATACTGGTGTTCAATAGTTTGGGTAAATCTGATTGCTCGTTGCTCAATCCAAACCGAAGCATTCGGTTAGTTTGAATAATTATCCTCTAAAAGAGAGAGAGAGTAATTGATGTGAGTGATAGTGTTTTTTTGATAAGCGATGTGAGGGTAGTGTAATATAGACTGAGCACATAATTATGAACTTGAGTGCAAGTTTTTCTTATAAAGGTAGGTGTAATTTTATTTTTTAGGGTGTATCTTAACCCTCACTAGAGGGTAGGTCCGCCGCTGTTAACACACTTTATGATCGATTGCCCATACAAATTAGTTGTGTAACACATTTTGGTTTATAATTTCTCACAAAAAATGTGAACAAATTACTTTCTATATTTTTCAATGAAATTCCAATATATATATATATATATATATATATATATATATATATATATATATATATATATATATATATATATATATATATATTCCAGTACATTGCCGGACTCTCAAAATAACGTAATTAATTTATGAAGGAAGTTGTTATATATATCAAAACAAATATATAATAAATTTCAGATTTATAAAAGAATGTTGGGAGTTGGTTAAAGATGATATAGTACACTACAAGAAAATGGGTGGTTTCGCACGACATTTCCGTGGCAAATGTATAAATATCCGTAAGCGAATATGAATTTCTTTACGGATTTCTGCGACAGACAAATTTTGGTGGCAAAAGCGCTGTCATAAACGCTACACGGATTTTCCGTGGCAAATTTTTCCGTCGCAAACTGTGGAAAATTTTTCCGTGGCAAATCTGTCGCAAATTTCCGTCGCAAAGTCGTGGCAAATTCTTACACCTTCCGTGGCAAATCATTCGCAAATTTTTTTAAAAAATTAAAAAAAAAATTAAATTATGCCTCCAAATTCTATTTAATATTCAGCACCAACCTCTTTCCCAAATATTAAATAATTACACCATTTATTCAACAGATAATAAACAGTAAAATCCCATGAAAAATGGTTCATCTTTTTAAATAACAAACTCGAGTAAATAGTAGATAGACACTGTTATTATAGAATGAAACTAACTTTAAAAGATGCACTGAGAAATTATGTTTATTCCTCAATCAATGACAATAAGAGCAGATATATAAATAATGTGTCAATCATTATATCCATTTCAAATACGAGCAGTGTATTTAAAGTTTAAATGTTATAAGCTCAAGAAAACTCCACTTCATTCTAGATAGATACAGTTCTTATAGAATGAAACTAACTTCAAAAGAAAACTCCACTTCATTCTTGATATAAGTCAACATCTCCCTATAGGCTTCCACCATCTCCTTATATCTTCCAAGTCGGTAATAAAGCTTGACAGTTTGCTTCAGAGCTTTAAATCCCCTGGTAACAAGCAAAACAAATATGACATGTGATACATAGCATTTTGGAAAGGTTCTACTTCAAAGACAATAGCCTTGTGCAGTACATGTATAAGAATAAGAAACAAGGGAAGGGGAGCATGTAATAAAACATATTAGAAATACTGTATCTGAAATCTGGTTTCACCAAATTTAAAAGAGAGACATTCCTGTTTTTAAGAAAATATAATGGAAAGAAATGCAAGCAATAACAGATTGCGGAATCAATAATGATACTGAAGGCCTCAAAGAAAAGCACAAAATCATATTACCATTTAAGTTCATTAACTTCAACATCTCAGATCTTCTTTTATAATGTAGCATTAAAGAAAAGAGTTCTCACCATTCTCCTTATCTTGTTCCATACCTACTACTCTCAAAGAAACCGTAAAGTGCACCTTCCGGATCGGTTTCAACCAAACCTATAAACAAACAGAAAAAATTCTCCTAGGAAGTCAATATAAAAGAAAAACCAACCAGCCTTTGAACCACAAATTGTGAAAAAACAAATCTCACAAACTTGCAAAAGAAATTTAAATATAAAGAGTATTTAAGAGGTCACATTTTAATTTATTTTAACAAGGAAGAAACATAGCATGATAGTATCTAAATCAACAAGATATGGATACCAAATCAAATTTGTATGGGTCCAACTATGATGCTTATCATAAGCACTCAAAATCCAACTATGAAAGAACATTGAGTTGAACTAATCAGTTAGCAGAGGAATCTAATTTATAGGACTTAACATTAAAATCCCAAAAATAAAACAACTTAATTCATATATGTAGAGCAATAGCATACCTGAAAATGTGGAAGCAAGACAAGATACAACAGCTAGAGATCTTGAGAAGATGAAGCATTGATATATTGAAGCCGATGTTTACAATAATAAACAAAGAATGGCAGTGAGGTGCACCATCACATCCTCGGAACCAAAAAGAAAATTTCGCTTTGTATCACATTAATCTCAAACGTAAGAATATAACATCGAAATTCTAAACTAGCCTATCAAAGTGGTAATTGCAATTCCCTTCAAATTTTACATGCAAAGTCATCTTGCCTTGTAATTTAAGGCTATACAAGAAACAGATAATACATATACACTGAGCTAGACCACACAAAATTCATCAGCTAGACCACACAACCATTATGGTATTGCTTAAAAGACATTAAATTTACTACTGAGGTCTTCTGACCAATAAAGCAATTTAAATGCTCAAGTTTACTTTCCTATTTTCAGTGCTCTTAAATTTATATGCCTCCAACGAAGCCAACTCCATAAAGGCAATCATTAACGAATCGTATATAACTAATAACATATTTAGAAAGAAAATAGTCAATAAATAAAAGCAATTACTGAATTACCCTAAGCTTGTAGTATGCCTTCCTCAGACAGAGCAACCACATGGACAGCTCCACGGGACACTTGCCGAATGACCTGTAAGTAATTTTTAAATGATGTGCTGAACTAAGTAAGAAAGTAAAGTATAAACTATACAATAGACAATGTTCAAGAAAACCTAAAGTTGTTGTATAGCATGGCAAAAGACAGAAAACCTATGAGTATCAAATATGCGAGAGAGAAAGTATCCAGCATGTATATTTAATCAACAGTCAGATTACTCAGATATGATGACAACATTAACACTATGGGGAAAAAGGCGAATGATATGACAGTACTTGAAAATAGTCCATTCTAAGTAACAACATAATTAATACTATCAAATAAATAATGCATCATTTATTTGAGGCATAATGAAATGTATATAAAGATAGACATCTATAAATTGGTATGTGCTCAAACATATATACTTACTGTGTTAGGTTCTGAAGGCCCCCAAAACAATCTAGGAAGATTTGATCCCTGGAATATAAACAAGAATATTCACTTTAGGTTTAATTTTTCTCCATTTTTTATTATTTATGTCTAACTCTCTTATCAATTATTCTCTCTCATTTTATATTATTTCTGTCTTTGATGTTTCTCTCTTCTAAAGAAACCTAAAATCAACAAAGGCATAACCTACTAATGACACTCAATTCCAAATTCATTTCCTTATTCCTAACAAGTCACTTCTTTCCTAGTTCCTTTGGCATAAATTCCATGATTTAGTGATATAGTAAAAGCTGACATTTTGCTCCTTATGGTTTAAGCATAGCAAAATGCTAAAAATACACTGTATATCCATGACCAACGGCAGAACTAGTAAGACTGGGGGTGAAAGTTATAAGTTATTGCTGGTCTTTTCTTTGCCTACTCATGTCTGCATGTTAGTAAAACTATAGTAGCATAGAGCCAATCTATTTTTGTCATGAATCATGATATATATTTGAGATCTTTTATCCAGAACTAAGCTAGTACAGTGGTGTATTGATAACATATACTACTGACCTTGCTACAGCCTCATAGTTCAGGAATGAACTGATAACATTTACTACTGACCTCACTACAGTAACAACTACACCAATGGTAACAAGAAAGCATCCGAGTAGTTGGTTGACTTTACATCTTCTCCCAAGAAAAACAATTGACAGAAGAATTTGCCACACCAAAAATGTCTGCAAGAGAATAGTTTGAATTAATTATTCAGCTTTAATCTACCTTTTGCAAAAAGCTACACAAGCTGTATATTGATGAGCTTTAATCTACCTTTTACAATTTATAGCTCTGTTCTTTAATACTTTCTTTGTTTCCTCACTCAGTTTGGGAACAAATTAAACTTACTCTATCATAGAAATCATGAGCAAGAAAACAATTTGTTAGACATATTACCAAACATTAAAATTTTACAAAAGTGAAGTTAAATATAACTTGTAAAATCTTATATAGTACCTGAATCAAATCAAGCATTGATGTCTTCTAACCAAGCTCCCTATTGCATTCAATAGCGTCTTTCCTTCCCAACCAATGGGATTGCCAAAACCATCTGTTTCAACACACACAATAGCGTCCATTTGGCATGTCCCACACATCTAACATATGTGTGTAACCTCTAGTCTTTTTTTTTTTACCTAGTTGATAATATAAACAGAATATTTGGGATCAACTAGTTGATTTCAAAATATTAACCAAAAGCATATAAACAAACACTCACTTGCACTGCCAAAAGCATCAGAGCTTTCATTTGATTGCACTCGACTATCCCGAACTTCATTTGATTGCACTCGACTATCCCGAACAGTAATCAACTTTCTACGCCTCCCCATGTTGAGTTGCTGCAATTAATTAAATGAAATTATTATAAGCATGAAAGTTCTTGTATTTTATGGCATATAACAGCACACAGCAGCTGTACAAACTAATGGCAATTTAATGGCATAATCAAATGTGACAGACTAGATAAAAATTCCAGGTCAGCAACTTGGCATAATCAAATGAAATAAATTTGCATGGTTAAGACTCATAAGGCTTCATGAAAAACAATCCAGGTCCTTGAGAGAAAAACAGTCTATGCAGTTAAGATTGGAGCATGCAACTTTCCAACGACAATCTGAAATCTAACCAACATACTAAAAGGCCACATTTAGAAGGCCAATTTTCATCATCAGTATCACCATCAACGTCACTGTACAAGCACAAGTCTACCACCCATACCTCTATCATCACCTCTAGTTAGGCTTTGCTTTATTGGGTTTTATACTAACAGAATCTGTATCACAAATCAATCCACTCAATTTACAAGATAAATCACAAGGACACACTAATCTAGAGAACATATGAATAAATAATTGAAAATCATAAGCAAGCACAAAATAAATATTCAGAACACAACATCACCATAAGCAAGCACTACACAAAACAAACAAGTATTCTGAATAAATAAGCATTGAAACTCATATAAGAACGTCATTAACCAATCAGTGTTAATTAACCAATCAGTGTTAATTATCAAGAAGCTGATATGCAGGGGTTACGAAGGTCATTCCATGGAAAGGCGATTTAGAGGAAAGACAAGTAATTGGGAAACATTTACATAAAAATTAATATAGAAAGTATTTATAATGAAAGATGTGCGCAACCTGATCCATCCCACCAGATTGTGTCCCAATATGTTGTTCACACTCACATGTAACTTGTGCAATTTCTTTCTGCCAATAACATATGATAATGTATGTCAGAAACAAAATAGAAGAGTATCTACTAATCTACTATATAAACAGCAAAAATGAAATCTATTAACCAAAACTTACAAAGATAATGTTCAATTGATAAATTATAGCAACCGCAATTATAGCATAGAGCAAGGATTCCTCAAAAGAACTTTACCTTCCAGGTTCTAATCAACCTTTATCTTTATCATTGGCTTCATTAGCAACAACATCAGAAACCACACAACCTAAATCAAGTGAGAAATGGAAGAGGGGTTAGGGTTTTGAATCACCCAAAAATTGGGGCTTTTTAGTCAAATAGAACAAGATTAGAAGAAAACTACTTACCCTTTAGTAAGAAAGAGGTGAGGCGACTGAGAGGAGAACGACGGTGATTTCCGACGTTGTGAGGTTTCTGCTGCGTGTGGTCGCCGCAGGGCGTCGCGGTGGTTGTCGCGAGCGAGGCGAGGAAAACGACAGCAGGACGAAGGTGAAGGGTGGGGTGGTGGTGAGAGAGAGAGAGAGAGTGAGAGTGAGGCGAAGAGTGTGCGAAGAGTGTGAGTGAGAGCGATGTAGAGAGAGAGAGAGTGAAAGAGTGGTGGAGGACGATGAGAAAAAGAGGCGACGGTGGGTAGAGGGCGACGGTGGGTGGAGGCGGGCGGCGATGGTGAGGAATGTGGGTGGAGGCGGAAGGCGGAGGCGATGGTGAGGAGGCGATGGTGAGAGAGTGAGAACGAGAATGTGTGCTTTGGTGAGAGTGAGAGGTCTACGAGAACGAGATGGTGAGGAACGCGTGTTAATGAAATTGGGGTTAGGGTTTGCCACGAAATTTAAGTCGTTTTGCCACGGATAACGCCGTGTCGCAAATTAGCGACTTTGACGTGGCTCCGTGTGGCAAATTTGAGCGGATTTTTCCCTCTTGTTCTCAATATCACCCCAATGCACTGCTGTCGCAAAATCTGTCGCAAAAATTAGCGACTTTATGTGGCTCCGTGGCTAATTTTGGTGGCAAATGAGGCTTTTTCTTGTAGTGGTATAGATTTCTTACTCGAATTTCAGATTACGGATGTGCTTCCAAAGGCCATTAAGCTTCTTTCTTGACTTTGATCCCGAAAAACAATAATCCTCAAAGCTTAAAGGAATACAGGCCGATTTGCTTAGTTGGTTGCTTATACAAAATTCTTTCTAAGGTGTTGGCAGGGAGATTGAAGAAAGTGATTGACAAAATTATCTCCCTTTGTCAGTCATCTTTTATTACAGGGAGACAGATTCTAGATGGAGTGTTGGTTGCTAATGAGGTGGTTGATATTGCTAAGACAAGAAAGGATGAATGTTTGCTTTTTAAAGTAGATTTCGAGAAGGTTTATGACTCGATTTCATGGAGCTTTTTGATGTACATGTTGCACAGGTTGGGTTTTGAGAAGAAGTTGATTGATTAGATGCAAGCTTGTGTGTTAACTAGTACGATGTCAGTCTTGGTTAATGGGAGCCCAACAAATGAATTCACAGATCATAGAGGACTGAGATAGGGTGATCCCCTATCTCCTTTCTTGTTTATTATTGTGGCACAGGGTTTATCCGATTTAGTTCAAAAGGCAGTTCAATTGGGACATTATGATGGCTATCGGGTGTCGGATTTTTTGAACTTGTCTCTTTTACAGTTTGCAGATGATACCATTTTCTTTGGCCAGGGGTCTTGGAGGAACCCGCGGTCCATCAAAACTATTTTCAGAAGCTTTGAGCTAGTTTCTAGATTGCGGGTTAATTTTCATAAAAGTAAGTTGATCGGGTTGAATATGAGTTACGGTTTTATGGAGTTCGCTTCCGTTTTCTTGTCCGTTTCCTAAAATTTTCGATGTGGGACTTGTTTGCAGAACAACTGTACAGAGGTGGGAGGTGGGAGGTGGGAGTTGGGACTATTGTTCCGATGTGGAACTTCTATCTCAGAAGATGGTCCACTAAATATTTTTCATATTAGTTAAGTTATCACTTCTTGCTTGACCAAAAAAAAAAGATATCACTTCTTATATACAACATCAATCCAACCAATAAATTGATTTCATATTATGTCCATAATGAAGACATTAAAATCAGGTTTAAGGCACAGTTGTGATTAAATAAATAGTCATGGAGACTAACAAAGCAAGCTTCATGCTAAGCTTGCTCATGTTCAGAAGCTAAGAGGCTAGCATCCTGGTTGCTAAAGTACAAATAGGTTTTCTTGCCAGTTGTTGTAGTTGTAGGAACTTTAGAAAGACCAGTGTAGTTGCCATCCAGTTTTGCCAAGCAGATTTTTGCTATAAAGTCAAAGAGCTCATTTTCTTGTACAAAAGGTTGGGCTGCATAATCTTCAACAGGCATCCACTGAATAGAAAAACAAATCATGTTAGAACTTTGTATAATATTCGCCAGTAATTGAACATATATGGATATATTATATAGATACCTTTGCCGCTTTAATTTCTGAATCTTGTTTTTGAATGTCAAAGGATTGAGGTTGCAACATGCAAACAAAGAACAAGTCTGTTTTCTGGAAGAAAGACTTATGGCTTTCCCTGAATGCTAAAATCTCAACGAACTTTGTCTCAATCTAAAAAGAAGATTATAAGTAAGTGGCATTAGATATTGGAAAAGGCATAAAAGATCATGAAAATAAATAAACTATAAGACTCTACTAATTCTGGCTTATAATATGTGGTATTTTTTCAGTAATAAAAAAAATAATTGTTGCTTACCCCTGTTTCTTCCTTGACTTCTCTGATTACAGCATCATAAATATCCTCACCCTGCAAATGAAATTAAAATGAATAAAAAGATAATTTAATAAGTCTAATGAATGATAATATTGATATATAAGTACCTCATTAACAGCTCCAGTAGGCATCTTCCATACACTAGTGCCTCCAAATTTGCCACTGTTTTCCTGAACCACTAGCACCTATCATATGAAACAACACTATTATTAGTACTCAATAAACACATATAGAAGTTTAACAAAGACTACTTAAAGAGTTGACCGTTGACTTAAGAAAGCTACTCAATAAACATAAAAGTTTGACAAAGTCCACGAGTTCCAACCACTAAGTTACAGGATGAATCTGAAGCAGGAATTAGAAAGAGAGAAAGATGATTATTACCTCTCTGTTATTGTTGATGACAAAAGCACCAACACCAATGTGATGTGAAGCATTTGGAGGAATTGTATCAGGTGTATCTTCTGGGATCCAATATACAAGCATCACATAATCTGGCTCAGCATGATGATACCTAAATCCAGCCTGCACAACAATGAATCAAAATATATATATAACCACTTATAATTAGGATTAATTTCTAACTAATTAAGGTCTAAGATATATATTATGTTACCTTGACTGCAGGATGAACAAGATTAGAGTGTTGTATAGGCAAGTTGATCCACATTCCTTTCTTTCCTTGTTGCTTCCAATGGGAAATAGAGGCTTCCAGTTCAGAAGAAAAGAGAGAATCATCCATAGGCTCATTGACTATGACGGTTAGAATAACTCCTCCGTATTTATCCTTTTCCACACTAAATACTTCAACGCTTTCACCTTCCATTTGCTCTATTAATTTCTTTCTCTTTCTTTGCATGAAATTCAGAATCAAGGAAGAGGAGGCAATGACCGCGAAAGACAACACTATGATACTCTTTCCCTGAAAAATCAGCCCCATGCCACGTTTTACTTTTTGATCTTAAACTAAAAGGAATGGACGAAGTGCTAGGTTAATTGGGAGAAATTAAGAAGATGAAAGGTACTCCTACAGTTTATATACTAGTATTTCTTACTCTCTTTTTCCATGAAATTCAGAATCAAACAAAAGGCAATGACCGAGAAAGACAACAATATCATCCCCACGCCGCGTGACGCGTTTCACTATTATTTTTCAATTTAAAAATAATAATCGGTCAACGGATTAAGTATTATTAAAAAAACTAGCTTCATTAATGCCCGTCCGATGGACGAGAAGAGCAAATGAAAGCAGAAAAACGCGTTAAGAAAACGGTAAGAAAAGTACGAAAATAATGCATTAAGAAATTGAAGAGTCTCAAACAAACACAACCATTCTTGCTTGAGTATTGTAAAGTAAGAAATAATACTATTTTATCTGTTCCGAAACTTTGGTCCTTTTGGCCTCTTCTTTTTGATCCAAAATTTTGGTCCTTTTGAGATACCAATGTACAATTTACCTAATTTTTTCAAGTTTACTATTTATCAATTAATTGTCACTATTCACAATATGAACTCCTTTGGATTTCCAAGTTAGTGGGTATTAATGCTACAAATGGGTACTTTAGTATTTAAGTATTACAAATTTATGATTTCTTAATTTACGTGAAACACTCTAAAAAGATCAAAGTTTAGAAACGAAAGGAGTACTTTGTTAGGGTATTATTCTACAGATAAGAAAAGTAAGAAACAACACACTAAACTCAACAACATGAACAAACAAATTAAGAGGAGAGCCTCCAATCCTTAGCTTGAGAACATCCCCAACCTTTAAATGTTGTTCCTTGACAAAACACAAACAAATTAAGAGGAGAGCCTTCAATCCTTAGCTTGAGAACATCCCCAACCTTCAAATGTTGTTCCTTGACCAAACACAACCATTCTTTTCCACACAAATACTTCTCTACGGTTGAACGGTTAGTCGTGCGAATAGAGCACTCATAGGTCTTATTAGCTGCATCGTGGCGGAAAGTAACTGAAATGCAATGTGAGTCTATGTTCATAAGAATAAAATGGAAAGTAACTGAAAATTATTAAGGATTCACAGTGATATTTCACACATTGAAAATTTTCATAAATTGCCACATTTAAATATCAGCAACATTTGACACCAATCATTGCATGAAAAAAAAAACATTTGACACCAATCATGTTCAATCAGTCCTAAGTTCCATACACAAAATAAGAATGAAAATAATAAGATTACTGTTAGACCCCTATTGACATACCAAAGGAAGAGAAAGAACTCGCTCTCGCAGCAGCGAAGAGTAGAGTTGGTTTTGCTCTGTTTATGCTCTGCTTTCTTAATGTTTCACATACCGCTTTTTTTAAGTGTCTGTTAGTCTTTTATTAATTTGTTATGTTTGTTATTAGTTAGTTTTATAAGTTAGTTAGGTAGTTAGGACAACTAACAAGTAGTTATCTTAACTTGTGCTCTACTTTCTCCCTAGTATATAAAGGGGTGGCATGACTAGAGTTAAGATCATCTTGTTCATTTTTAGCGTTTTGCTAATTTGGATGATTAGTGGAGGTGCTTAGGTTAGCATCTGTGTACTTTCTTTTTTCATAATCAATAAAACACCTCTGTCGAGCCGCGAGCGCTGCTTGCATTCCCTATTCCTCTTGTTCTACCAAATTGGTCCGACTCGCCATGACGGCTCTCACGCAAACACCCCGTGGTGGTGATACTGAACTTTCTCAGTTAGAACACAAGTTTACAGAGGTCACTGGTGAAATGGGAGAACGTTTCGAAGGAATTACGAAGGATATGGAAGCAATTCGTGCAGAACTCGCTTCAAGATTTGACCAACTCATGAATGCTATTCAAGGTTCTCAAGTCAACAAGGATGATCTCAAGGATCAAGAATCTGTCAAGAAAGGGTTTTCTGCAACCAAGAAACCTGATCTTGATATTGTTACAGATTCTGGAGGTGTTCAAACTGACATCATAAAGGCTTGGGTGAAGAAAGTAGAACTACCCACCTTTGATGGTGTTAATCCCCTCGGTTGGATCTCCAAGGCAGAGATCTTCTTTGAACTACAGCAAATTCACAATGATGTAGAACGCATGCGGATGGTGATGCTGGCTATTGGTTCAAATATTGGCGTAAAGAACATCATACTGTCACATGGTTCAAATTCACACAAGCATTATTGGAATGTTTTGGCGAATGCGCTCTTGGGACTATCTATGAGCGTTGAAGACAATTAAGCAAATAGGCACCGTCGGAGATTATATCCGAGAGTTTGAACTTCTTCTCGCCCAAGCTGATGACTCTCCCGAAGATTTCATTCTTGGTTGTTTTCTTGGAGGATTACGCAAGTCCATTCGTGATCAAGTACGTATACAGGATCCTACACGACTAGTTAGAGCTCTGGCCTTAGCACGACGAATTGAGGAGGCTCAACGTGATCCACGCCAATCTTTCACTCCTCAAAATCGTTTCTAGGGTACGCGGTTCAAGAATGGTAACTTCATTGCACGATCCGGATCAAGAAATGATCAAACAAGATCAAGAATCACAAACAACTCTTCAACAATGCCATCACGCCAACACGGTAACCAATCCAATGCTACTTCTGGTGCAACCTCGGGAAACAAACATTCAGGCACGACAAATAACTCCAGAACTTCAGGTATGCGTTTCATTTCAAAGGCTAAGCATGCACGGCGTTGGAAGGAAAGCTTGTGTTTCACGTGCGGAGAACCATTCAAACCAGGACATAAATGTGCAGATAGTGGGTTACGCATGGTAATTTTGGGGGAAAATGAAGATTTGGATGACACTGGGGAGATAATTCTGCTGGAACACACGGAGGATAACGATGACAACAACTCTGATGCAGAGACAATTACTCTTCAATGCATTCATCTGTCTCAATTTGCTATTATGGGACTTACTCAACCTTGCACTATGAAATTAGTGGCCATTATCAACGGTATATTCATTCTAGTTCTCATGGATAGTGGAGAAACACACAATTTTATCTCTAAGTCACTAGCTGATAAACTATGATTAAATTAGGCAATGGAGAAAAAAGACTACCTTAGGCAATTGTAAGGGGGTTAGAGTGAAAATGGGTGATTGTGAATGTACTATTGATGCCTTAGTCTTTGAACTAGGTGGGGTAGATTTAGTTTTGGGAGTATCATGGTTAGCTACCCTAGGTGATGTTCAGGTGAATTGGCAGACACTTAAGATGCAATTTAACACACTGAATGGCCCTGTCATCATCCAAGGAGACCCTAGCTTAGGAAAAACTTTGATTACTCCTCAACAAATGCTCAAATTGGCTGAGGTTGAGGGTGTAGCTATGCTTTGGAACACCAATTCCACATACACACCACCAGTTATTCACCTTGGCAGTTCCGAAAATGCTACCACTACAGGTGACCTGCAGTCACTATTAGCTTCCTACACTCAGGTCTTTCAAGAACCAAAAGCACTCCCTCCTAGCAGAAATATAGATCACCAGATACCTTTAAAACACGGTGAAGGACCTATCAATGTACGACCTTATAGATACCCTCACCTTTAAAACACGACGAAGATATTAGATTTTGGGTGGATGTTTTCTCTTGGGGTGCAACACCAGATGGTGAATTCACCACCAAGTTTGCCTATCTAACCCAATTGGGTTCTCAGGCAAGTTCTACAGGATACAACTTTGAATACATCTGGAAGTGGAAAGGAAATGAAAGAATACGAGCCTTCCTTTGAAAATTTGGGCATGAAGCTAACTTTACAAATGCTGAAAGACGAAGGAGAATGATGGCCACTTCCAAAATATGTCCAATATGTAATGATGGAGATGAAACCCTTCTACATCGATTTAGAGACTGCAGGACAAGCTTTGTGATATGGAATAACTACAACATTAGAAATCCGAGTCCGTTTTTCAATTCTTCTTCTTGGCGTGTTTGGTTGGAATCTAATTTAAAGCATAAAGATAGAAGTACATGAGGAACCTTACTGGAGTCTGAGATTTGGGGTTATTCTTGACACAATCTAGAGAAATGGTCTTTGCTCAGAAAATTCATTCAACACAGACTTTCATTCAAAATCAACTTAACAATGACAACTCATTTAAAATCAATTTCCGCCACCGCAAAACAAACACACACTAACTCAGGCATCAGCCAGTGTCATGTTGATCTTTAAATAGTGAGACACCCACATGTGTGTTGAGCTAGTTATAATGTATTTCAAGCTAATTAATTTAAAAGAACTATGATCTTGTTTTTTTGTAAAGAAGTATAGGAGTTCACATTATAACTTTGTGATACGAACTCTTCTTAATAAAAAATCATCGGTAACGAAAAAGAGTAGTACTTCCAATCGTTTTATTAAAATGAAATAAAAAAAATGTGAAATACAATAAATTGACCACCTATAAGAGGACTAGTTCACATCTTATATACAACATCAATCCTATCAATAAATTGATTTCAAATTAAGTCTAGAAAGAAGACATTAAAATCAGGTTTAAGGAACACTTGTGAGTAAATAAATAGTCACGGACACTAACAAAGTACTCCCTCCGATCTCTTTTATAGGCAAAAGTTGGTCAACACAAGTTGATATATTTAGTTCATAATATGGACTAGATACATTAACTTGCGTTGACCAATTTTTGTTTATAAAAGAGACCGGAAGGAGTAAGCTCCATGCTAAGATTGCTCATGTTCAGAAGCTAAGAGGCTAGCATCCTGGTTGCTAAAGTACAAATAGGTTATCTTGCCAGATGATGTAGTTGTAGGCACTTTAGAAAGACCAGTGTAGTTGCCATCCAATTTTGCCAAGCAGATTTTTGCTATAAAGTCAAAGAGCTCATTTTCTTGTACAAAAGGTTGGGCTGCATAATCTTCAACAGGCATCCACTGAATAGAAAAACAAATCATGTTAGAACTTTGTATAATATTCGCCAGTAATTGAACATATATGGATATATTATATAGATACCTTTGCCGCTTTAATTTCTGAATCTTGTTTTTGAATGTCAAAGGATTGAGGTTGCAACATGCAAACAAAGAACAAGTCTGTTTTCTGGAAGAAAGACTTATGGCTTTCCCTGAATGCTAAAATCTCAACGAACTTTGTCTCAATCTAAAAAGAAGATTAAAAGTAAGTGACATTAGATATTGGAAAAGGCACAAAAGATCATGAAAATAAATAAACTATAATAAGGCTCCACTAATTCTGGCTTATAATATGAGGTATTTTTTCAATAATAATAATAAAAGTTTTTGCATACCCCTGTTTCTTCCTTGACTTCTCTGATTACAGCATCATAAATATCCTCACCCTGCAAATGAAATTAAAATGAATAAAAAGATAATTTAATAAGTTTAATGGATGATAATTTAGATATCAAAGTAGTCTTCATTATAATGCAATTTCAGGTGAGATCTTCCATACACCAAAGTCTTTCTCCAAATTTGCACTTTTTTTCCTGAACCACTAGCACCTATCATATGAAACAACACTATTATTAGTACTCAATAAACACATATAGAAGTTTCACAAAGACTACTTAGAAAAGTCAACATAAATAGTTGACCGTTGACCTAAGAAAGCTACTCAATAAACATAAAAGTTACAGGATGTAGATAAATCTAGTCAACGTTATTATTGACTGGTGAGAAAGATGAATCTGAAGCAGGAAGAAAGAGAGAAAGATGATTATTACCTCTCTGTTATTGTTGATGACAAAAGCACCAACACCAATGCGATGTGAAGCATTTGGAGGAATGGTATCAGGTGTATCTTCTGGGATCCAATATACAAGCATCACATAATCTGCTTCAGCATGGTGGTACCTAAATCCAGCCTGCACAACAATCAATCAAAATATATATAATCACTTATAAGTAGGATTAATTTCTAACTAATTAAGGTCTAAGATATCTATGTTACCTTGACTGCAGGATGAACAAGATTAGAGTGTTGTATAGGCAAGTTGAGCCACATTCCTTTCTTTCCCTCTTGCTTCCAATGGGAGATTGAGGCTTCCAATTCAGAAGAAAAGAAAGAATCCTCCATAGGCTCATTGACTTTGACCGTTAGAATAACTCCTCCATATCTATCTTCTTTCACACTAAATACTTCAATGCTTTCACCTTCCATTTCCTCCTTCACAGACTCTGTATATATGTATATATTTAGACAAACTAAACAAACACTTTTTGATCTTGTAATTGATTGTAATTTGTAAAGAGATGATGAGAGGAACAATTTATAGTAATAGTAATGTTTAGTATATCTTACTCTTTCTTTCGATGAAATTGAGAATCAAAGAAATGGTAATGACCGCGAAAGACATTAATATGATGGTGTTTCTCTGAAAAACCAACCCCATGCCGCTTCACGCGTTTCACTAATTTTCAATCAAACGTGGAGTTGAGTGAGGTGAGGCCTGCAACGAGTAAAGGAAAATTGCTTGGGTATATATGTATGGATTAGTTAATTAAAGTTTATTTGGGTCAACGGATTAATTCAAGTTTATAAACTGGTTTTTGATTCAATCTCACATTTTTCTATAGGATTTTGATTAAAATGAATTTAGTGTAACATCATTTATTATTTTATAGGACAAAATTTAGATTGAGTGGGTGAAGCATTTATCTAAGATAGCGAAAACGCGGCAACCAATTTTGTCAACAAAGTGGTAGGGTATATTGGCTTAGTTCTAACAAAGAAAGAGACAGAATTCAATACCAGAAACAAAACAAAAAAGAAAGAAAGAGACAGATTTTTTTTTTGGTCAAAAAAGAGACAGAATTATAATTCCAAAAAAAAGGGACAGAAATTTGTCAAATCTAAAACGGTTTGAACAATGCTAGCCTTGTGAATTGTGATGATGATCTCCAATTCCATGTCTACGAGGGTTGGAATGCACAATCTCTTCTCCTTTACACACTCCTTTACCTTCGAGGTTTTAATGTGACCCAATAGTAATGTAATTGTATGCGAATCAAGTACCTCTTGTGCTCCATCAAATAAATAAAAATGTAAAAATGTTGCTTGCCAAAATAAACTCTAACGTTATGTTTGGGAAGGAGATTTAAGAGGGTTTTGGAGGGGGAGTGTGTTAGAGGACTTGGTCGATATTTTGGTGTAAATCGGGTATTCGGGTAACCGCATAAACTAATCTCTCGAGACGGGTAGGACCACAATGGGCGGCAAAGAGATCTCCCTCAAGAGATTTAACATGGCTGCATGCCCAATGCTGGATTCGATCTCAGGACCTTGGTTAAGTTGGAAGAGACTCCGACCATCTCATTCAAATACTTTTGGGGATGGGGATGGGGATGGAGAATCTAAATTTCCTCCCTGCCCCGCCCCGCCCCATTGCCATGCCTACTTGGGTTGCTCTATATTTTAATATCTATTTGAGATTTTAAAATATTGAAAGACTAAAATGATAGACAATGAGAATATATTATCAATTACACTTCATTTTTGTTTAGAAAATATTTTATAGCTTCCTCAATTCATAATTAAAAACGAAGTTCTCCCCTCCCCTCTCCTCTCCTCCAAAACCCTTCATCCAAACATATCCCAAGACTCCACTTTGCATTGATAACTTTGCTAGCTGGGGAGAGTACAAATGTGACAAAGAAAATTATAGACACCTTGAATAAGCTCATCTAGTAGAAGAAAAAAATCCCATGAGGATTGTATGGTTGAGAAAATTAGGGCATTAGAAAGGAAGCTTGAGGAGTTACTTGAAAGTGAGAGAGTTCCGGTTGTTGACCTATCTCATTATGAAATGCAGTATTTAAAGCTGTTACAAAAACTGTTGCAAATCTTCTCAAACTAATTTTGCTTGGTTTATTAGAGCGTTTTTGTACCAAGTAGATTAATGACGAACAATGCCCTCCTTATTTTATTTTATTTTAAATTGGAGATAATTACAATCTCTAAATCTCTATTAGTCAAATATTTTTCTTCACCAATATTAATGGAAAAAATATGTATAATGAGGAAATTTTCTCTCAAAGTGGGAGAATAAAAACCACGAAACCGTATCCAAAAAAACTTTTCACCGTGTAAAATAATGAGTACACAAAGTCTTCCTAAGCCAACAAAAAGTAGAAACAGAGCACAATAATACCCAAAAATGGGCATACAAAATAGGCCAATAAAGAAGATAAAACTACTAATAAAATATAGCAAAATAGCTAACTTAGTGATAGAAATAACATACTGAAATCTATATCAGAATAGCTAACTTAGTGATAGAAACAACAAACTGAAATCTCAACAAAAACAGATTAAGTTTGGTGGACACCTCCTACCACTAGGGCCGTCCCAAACAATTTGGGGGCCCGAAGGTTTTAAAAATTAGGCCCTTAATATACATTTATCAAATGAATCACCAAATCTTCAAATTACTTTATTTAAATTTTAAATAACATCTAAATACAACTTTAAACTTGGTATAGTAATTTTCAAACAATGAATGGACAGAGGCGGAGCTTGAGATATTTAGTTGAACTATGACCATTGACTCGATCTCGATTAAAAAATTTCCGAACTTTTAGGACCTATAAGTTTCATTTTCATATATGTTAAACTTAATTTACTAAAATTAAACTTATGAAAAAAAAAATGCATTGAATTTTTCTTTATAAGAAAAAGAGTATATTTTTATAAATTATAAAATAATATAATGCCAATGGAGAATACCAAAATTTGATAATTGCTTACCTAAAAAAAGAATTTGTGTGAAGTTTGTTCATATACTACTAAACTCATATTACTGAACACTTTTATACACATTCGTTGTAGCTTAGTGGAAAGGTTTGGCTATTGGGGCTTCAAAGTTACGGGTCCATTCTTCATTGCCACCTTTTGAGTAATATTTTTGATCAAATTAAAAAAATTTCAAAAACACAAAAAAGATGTTAGAAGGTGTCGAACCTTCAAACTAACTGACCTCACAAACGGTTTCAACCGCTGAGCTATCAGATTCGCTATATCAAATTGCCATTTACATTAATATAACATAATATTAAGGGGCCCTCAAAAATTGATATTGGGCTTGGGCCCTGTGCGGTCGCACAGCCCGCACAGGCCCAAGGCCAGCCCCACCACAACCCCTTTCTTTCTTCTTCTCTCTTTGGCATTCGGTGCAATTCTCGTTCTCTCTCTCATAAATGTCGAATTTTCTCACTAATGTTAGTGACGTCGGTGCCTTAGGGATTCAATTCCCTTTTCAGTTTTCACATCAGATATGGGCTTCGCGCGCGCGCACACACACACACACACTTAAATCCTTTATTTTATTTTTCTTTTCGACTTAATTGGGGAGACATTGTTAGACCGTGTCCGTTTTTTTCTGCAATAGATCAACTTTGTCATATGCAATGTCTTCGTTGTCATATATGAACCATTCTGATCAGTATGGATCTTCTCAAGTGAAAACGACTTCATCTCTTACGACTCTCGTATCCAATGATACCACACCTCACTGTGTTGCGACTTAGAATGAAAAGTCGGGTTCTTGATGATATGGATTGCATTATGATTCTCACAAATAACACATACCTCTCTTGCTTGAGGCCTAACTCTTGGAGAAATTTATGCATCCACAAAAGTTCTTTGTAAGCTTCAGTAATAGTATATTTTGCCTCTGTAGTAGACAAGACAACACACTTTTGCAATTTTGATTGCCAAGACATTGCTTCCACTACAAAAGTAGTTTTCTTTAATCGAGATCACCAGCCATATTTACATCTGTGTAGCCATCTAACACATGTTGACCACCCCCAAAACATAAACACACTCTGGAACCTTCCTCTGTTGGAAGATCAGAGCAACAAGTATTTGATTTTTTTCAAGATAAAGTTTGGAAGAAGCATAAATTATTGAAGAAGAAATTTCTCTCTTCAACAAGTAGAATTAAAGATTCTCACTAAATATATGGTCCAATCTATTCCTACTTATGCTATGGGGTGTTTCCTGCTACCATCAATGATATGAAACCATATAGAAAGACTAATCAAGCAGGTTTTTGGTGGGATTTTAATCAAGGAGATAAGAGGAATTCAATGAGTTAACTGAAATCATTGTTGTCAGCTCAAAAGTAAAGGAGGCATAAGCACATTAAATTTTTTGATTGTATCGAAACAAGTGCCTCAAGATATGTTTGGATTTGTGGTATGAGAAGGAAAAGTGATAGAAGAAAATAGAACCTTACCGCATTTATTCATTTAAATATGTTACTCCAATTTTTATTTTCCCTCAATTTATAGTATCTACTACTATTTTGTTTTTCCTCAATGAAATAGTAGTAGATACTATAAATTGAGGGAAAATAAAAATTGGAGTAACATATTTAAATGAATAAATGCAGTAAGGTCACCAATTGATAGAAGACTCATGTTTGGAATATTACGTCCCCATTGGAAGAAATATAATCTCATGGACATGCAATAAACAAAACACTGGGGAGATCTAGTGTCGAAGCTAAATTTTTTATATCTCGTTTATGATTGCCTTTAAAAAAAAATACCGTACTATGCAGTAGTTGCCCCCAAGCTTACATGGCTCCAGCAACTTAAATTGGGAGACCTCTAGGATACAAAGCTTATTTGTTGTAATCAATATGCACTTCACATTGCATCACATCTGATCTTCCATAAACAAAACATTAAAAAGAAATAAACCTAAAGTCACCAAAAGTACCTACAACTAAAGACACTTAATCCAAATTCAATGCTAATACAGTCAATATATGTGGTCAAAAACCAAGCCACGACAATGATACTTTCTAGCAAACGATGTGTTTGATTTAGAGGAGAAGTTATAAAAAGATAAATAAGTGTGTGTGTGTGAGAGAGAGAGAGAGAGAGAGGAAAATATGTAAGAAATAGAGGAGATTAAATGTTGTTTGGAATAAGAGAAAAAGAAGAGAAATAGAGAACAGAGAAGTGTTGAATATTTACGGAAAAAAGTGACTAATCTATAAAATTAATTCTAATAATTAAAAACAATAGTATAGAAGTAATAGAGAATGTGATAAAAGCAAGCAATGTGACACAATCAAATGCCAAGTCAGCTTCCAGCCACAATTCAGTCTCCTTTTGATCCTAGAGTAAAATTTAAACTAAATAAACTACTTCATGTTCCTAAAATCAAAAGAAACCTTATCTCAGTTTCACGTTTTGCTAGAGATAATAATGTTGTATTTCAATTCAATGACAAATTATGTGTTGTAAAATGCCAGGCAACTAATAGAGTGTTGCTCAAAGGCTTGGTCGGTCGTGATGGTCTTTATTCCTTCAAGGCCCTACCATTCAAAGTTGCAATCAAGCCTAGAGTGAAGCTTGCATCTCAGCTACATTCCAAGTCTAAAACAGCTGGTTTACTTAATTCCACTGTAAATAATGTCAGTCTGTCTAAAGTCAGTGATCCTAAGGATCCCAAAGAGTCTCAGAACCGTAATTCTTACGCTTTGTATGTCTAGTAACTCACATCCAAAGCAATGACAGAGTATAGGTTATGGCATTCACTAAGTAGGCCATGCCAATGTAAATAAAGTCTTTGCTATTCAAAATTGTGTAAAATTCCAACACCTAATAAAGCTGAGATTTCATTATGTGATTCTTGTTGTTTAGGGAAAGCACATAAATTGCATGCACCTCCATCCACTACTACTTACACTCAAGCATTTGAACTTGTGCACACTGATTTGTGGGGACCCTCACCTTCACCCACAAAGTCTGGTTATATATACTATATAGCTTTTGTTGATACTTACACTAAATTTTCATGGATTTATTTGTTGAAACAAAAATCTGGTGCACTGAGAGCTTTCCAACAATTCCAAGCCCTTGTCAAAACTCAGTTCAACAGTACTATCAAAGCTATTCAATCAGATTTTGGAGGAGAATATAGAGCATTTACAGAGTTACTGACTGATCAAGGAATTCAACACAGACTCACTAGTCCACATACCTCACACACCGAATGGTTCAAGAGAGAAAGCATCGACAAATTGCGAGAAATGGGTCTAGCATTGCTTGCTCAAGCGACCTTGCCTCTCACCTACTGGGATCACGCATTCACCACAGCAGTTCAAATCATCAACAGGCTTCCAACATCAAGTCATCCAGATCACTCTTCTCCGTATCAGTTGCTTCACCACAAATTACCTAACTACAAGCTTCTGAGAGTGTTTGGCTGTGCTTGTTATCCTCTGCTAAGGCCATACAACAAGCATAAGATGCAATACAGGAGCACACTCTGTGTCAACTTGGGTGTTTCTCCTCAACACAAGGGCTACAAATGCCTCAGTTCTGATGGAAGGATCTATATCTCTAAGGATGTGCTATTTGATGAAGCAATCATGCCTTATACCAAATTATTTCAGAAAACAAGTACTAATTCACCTACATCAAAGTCTGAAAACTCTACAAGTAGCTTATCACTACCTGCACTTAATTCAACATCTGTGGCAGCCACAACTCCAACAGAAGTTCCTGTTGCTTCAGATTTACCAGCACCCCTAGTAACCACAAATACTCACAATGAAATCATCAACCTCACACCAGAAGTACCACCACCTCAAAATGAGATTCCAGCAGCTGCACCAACACTCAACAAGCATCCTATGGTCACTAGATCAAGGACAGGGCATCTAAAACCAAAGGTGCTCTTGACAGTTGCTGAACCAACCTCAGTCAAGCAAGCTTTACAAGACCCAAAGTGGCAGCAAGCTATGCAAGTAGAATATGAGGCACTCATCAAAAATGGTACGTGGTCTCTAACAAGTCTTCCACCTGGTAGACAAGCTATAGGGTGTAAATGGGTATTTAGGGTAAAACAAAATCCCGACGGTTCATTAAATAAATATAAAGCCAGGCTAGTTGCCAAAGGCTTTCACCAAATCCATGGCAAAGATTTTGGAGAAACATTCTCTCCAGTCGTAAAGCCAGCCACTATTAGAATCATTCTCACACTTGCACTAACTCACAAGTGGGAAATGCAACAAATCGACATTAACAATGCTTTTATAAATGGACACCTCCAAGAAGAAATTTTCATGGTTCAACCACCAGGGTTTGCTAATGGTGATAAAACCCAAGTGTGCAAGCTTCATAGATCACTATATGGTCTCAAGCAAGCTCCAAGAGCTTGGTATGAGAGATTAACTCAAGTATTACTTCAATTTGGTTTTCAAACTAGCAAGTGTGACACTTCTTTATTTGTCTATTCTGTCAAAGGAGTAACTTTGTATGCTCTAGTCTATGTGGATGACATAATCATAACTGGAACCTCTCCCAAACTCATCCACAATTTGATAGCTAAACTAAATGCAACATTTGCTCTCAAAGAGCTGGGAAAACCAGATTATTTTCTCGGGTTAGAGTTGAAAACTCTGCAGACAGGTTCTCTCCTTATAACACAAGCCAAGTACATTCAAGATCTATTACACAAAGTTCACATGACAGGCTGCAATGGATTGTCTACTCCTATGGTCACACATCCCAAACTCAGTAAACAGGGCACTGATTTTCTACAGGATCCTCATCAATATAGGTCTGTTGTTGGAGCCCTCCAATATATTACACTAACCAGGCCTGACATATCCTACACAGTTAATAAACTCAGTCAGTATCTTGCTCAGCCTCTAGAGACTCATTGGAAGGCGCAAAAAGAGGTTCTTTGAGATATCTAAGTGGCACGTTACATTATGGGTTGTTGTTATTACACCGTGCCCGCCAGATCATAAATTCTCTCACGCTGTGTTTCTTGTGATGGTGATTGGGGCTCGATGTTGATGATGAGAAGATCAACTACGAGGATTATGTGTATTCTTTGGCCCAAACTTAATCACATGGAGTGCAAAGAAGCAAAGCTTGGTAGCTGAGTCAAGTCTTTGAGGCGTAATCTGAGAGATATGGCACATGCAACTTCACAATTCTCAGGATACAATCACTTTTAATCGAAATGAAAGTGCCTCACCGCACCCTCACTTATACTTTGTGATAACCTCTCTGTTTGTATTGCTAGCTCATAACCCAATCTCGCACTCAAGAACCAAACATATTGAAATGGATATTCACTTTGTGAGGGGAAAAGATTGCTTCTAAAGCACTAGTGGTGAAACATGTCCCCGCAACTCAACAGTAGCCGATATCCTTACAAAACCTTTGGGAACTTGACCTTTCTTCGGCAGAGACAAGCTCAAAGTGAGAAACTCACTTGAGCTTGCAAGGGGAATAATAGAGAATGTGATAAAAGCAAGCAATGTGACACAATCAAATGCCAAGTCAGCTTCCAGTCAACAAGAGAAGTCACCAAATAATGACACAGCAAAGGAAACAGAAATAAACACTGCGCTTGAAGAAGAAAGAACGAAAGCAGCCAATACAACTAAAGCACAAAGCTTGAAGAAGAAAGAAGCTCAAGGAAGCTCAAGATGCATTCCAGAAGCTTCTGAAGTTAGTTAACTCAACCTGAATTGGTTGAGACAGTTAGTTAGTTTTGTAACTCTGTTATCAGAATAACTGATTGTTAACATTCTGATAAGCTTGATATAAAAGCTTGAACACTTGATTGTAATATTCAGTTTTAACAATAATCAAATTCAATGAAGTTTTAACTTCCATTTCCTTCCAATTTTCCTTTTAAGAAGGAAACTGAAAAATATTAAACCACTCTCTCCCGTTTGTTCTCTTTTTCTTAATCCCGTTTCTCTCACCTATACCAAATATATTATAAGTGTCTAAGAGATTAGGGTCGATTTGGATAAACAGCTTAATTAAGTACTTATGACATAAATACTTATGCATAAGTTGTTTATATATTAAAAGATGAAATAATGTTTAAACTATTTTTCTATAAGCCATAAGCTGTTTTCATAAGCTATTATTTGAAGCTTATGAAAATTAATTAAACAAAAAATTTTATGAACATGTCATGTTCAAGCTTTTAATGTTCTCTCCCAAACAGTTTACAAAGTCTTTATGCAGTAGATAAACTCAAATAAGCCGATCCAAATGGATCCTAAATGAAATTGTTTATTAAACAACATCAGCTCCAAATCAGATCGGTGAACCACACCAAATTGATCTTCAACCAGCACCCCAACACAACTCAGAACTATGCTGATCCAAGTTGTTGAAACAATTAATATAAACACTTGCTCCTTTAACTCTCCATGTTCAAACATTATATAAGAGCATTGATGGTTTCAAAATAGATTATTGACTATTGATAGTGAAAGAAGACACTGGATTCGTTCAATTACAATAGTAGTACTCTAGTGGCAAAATTAAGAGTAATAATGGTTTCAAAATTGATTAGTTGGTGGCTCAGAGCCTGCACGTGAAAGTGTACTAGCAAGCGAAAAATAAACAAATAATTAGTGTGCATCACATGGCATCCTAGGCTATATATATTTAATAACGCCACGCAAAATTCATCCGATATCTATTTATCTATTTATTTATACAAACAAATTTTATACAAAATTATAATTTTAGATCTCTTATTAACAAGACACATATTCACTTTAGGGGTAAAAATGTCATTATTCTTTCTTTCTTTTTCTTCTTACACTCTCTTTCTTCCTTTTTTCTCTTTCTTCTTACGCTCTCTTTTCTCCTTTTCACTTTTCAGCTACACTCTCTTTCTTCATTTTTTTTCTTTTCAATTCACTTTTATTTTTCCACAAACACTACTCTTCTTAAATTACTATACTAAAATTATCTTCTCTTTTCTTTATAAAATTTGTTTACACTCTTATTGATAATCTACTATCACCTCTTATTGACAATCTACTATCTATATTTTACTATCTACAATAATCTACTAATCAACTAAAAACACGGGATAACTGCACTGATATATAACAAAAAACGCAGGATTAATATTTGTCATTGATAATTAAAATTTTTGAAGACTACTATAAACCTACTATGTAATATTTAAAATAAATATTTCTTATTGATAATCTACTATCTACTATAATATACTATTCAACTAAAATAATTGATTGAAACTACGAGATAACTGCACTGATATATAAAAAACCTTGGATAACTGCAGTGATATATAAAAAAACACGAGATTAATATTTGTCATTGATAATTATAATTTTTGAGTACTATTATAAACCTACTATCTAAAAACACAAGAAGGCTTAGTGGCTATTTAAACTACTGATTAATATTAAACAAATATTTTTTATTGATAATTTACTATCTAACTTTTACATCTACTATAATATACTAATCAACTAAAATAATCAATTGAAACTACGATATAACAACACTGATATACAAAAAAAAACACTGGATAACTGCAGTGATATATAAAAAAGCACGAGATTAATATTTGTCATTGATAATTATAATTTTGATGACTACTATAAATCTACTATATAAAAAAAACAAGTAGGCTTAATGACTATTTAAACTGATAAATACCTAAAAATAGACAAATAATTGTCACTAATATATAAAAAACACGGGATAAATATTTCTTATTGATCATCAACTATCTATCTTTTACTATCTACTATCTATATTTTACTATCTACTATAATCTACTAATCAACTAAAATAATTAATTGAAACTACGAGATAACTGCAATGATAAATAAAAAACACGGGATATCTGAACTGATATATAAAAAACACAAGATTAATATTTGTCATTGATAATTAAATTTTTGAAGACTACTACAAACCTACTATGTAAAAAACAAGAAGATTTACTGACTATTTAAACTACTAATTACTATTTAAAATAAATATTTCTTATTGATAATTTACTATCTCTCTTTTACTATTTACTATAATATACTAATCAACTAAAATAATCATTGAAACCAGTGGCGGATCTTGAAAAAAAACTTAGGGAGGGCCGTAAAATAAACTATTATAATATAAAATTAAATACACAGTTTATATTAAACACAAAGTTGATCATCAAAACATTAAACTGTGTACCTTAAAGTAATGCTCTACGCGATCCAAGTGACTTGAAATCTTCAATAATAGACTCGGAACTAATGTTTTCACTAATTTCCCTTTCAATGTAAACTGTCATGCTATCAGCTAAAAATCCACTTTCCATCTTGTTTCTCAACCTAGTCTTGATAACTTTCCATCTTGTTCTAGTACTCTTCATCTTTAGAAATCTAAAATCAACAATAATCAATAATGAGCACAATAGGATAAATGAAAAAGAAGCCAATAGAAAAACAGCAAGATGTATTAAAGAAAAAACTAGTAACAACAATCCAAAATCAACAAAACTAGCAACAACAATGAAATGAACTGAGTTATTATAATCCAAAATCTAAAATCAGATTTTTGTTGTACACTTGTACTGAACTGAACTTCTTGAATAGCAATGAAATGAAATGAACAATAATGAATAATCTAAAATCAGTTTCCTTTCTTCCCCTGTGAACAATAATCTAAAATCAGCAACAAAACTAGCAACAACAATCCAAAATCAGCAACAACTCAGAAAATAGAATAACAATCAGCAACAACAACAATGAAATGAACTGAACAACAACTCGTAAAATAGAAAAAAAATCCAAAATCAGCAACAAACAAGCCAACAACAATCAGCAACTGCAACAACAAATAAAAAATAAATTAGCGAGAGAGAGAGAGAGAGTAAACGAACGGAGAGGAAGCGAGAGAGAAAGAGGGGAAACGTTGCTGGAACGCCGCGACGCCGGAACGGAACAGGAACTGGAAAAGTAGGTGGAACCGTGCGTTGAGTGACTGAGAACTGAGAACAGAGGAGCCGTGCCGAGAGCGGGAGAGAAAGAGGAAGACGTGAAGCAATGTTGAGACTTGAGTGTTGTGTTGTTTTATTCTTATTGGTTGATTGTTTTTGTAAATTTAATTTTTCATTAAGGGTATTATTGTAATTTCCATCATATGAAATTTATTTTTTTTTTTCAAGGGCCATGGCCCCGCCCAAATTTATGAGAAAGAACCGCCGCTGATTGAAACTACGAGATAACTGCACTGATATATAAAAAAACACGAGATAACTGCAGTAATATATAAAAAAAACACGAGATTAATATTTTCCATTGATAATTATAACTTTTGAAGACTATTATAAACCTACTATCTAAAAAAACAAGAAGGCTTAATGACTATTTAAACTACTAATTAATATTAAAGAAATATTTCTCATTGATAATTTAATATCTAACTTTTACCGTCTACTATAGTCTACTAATCAACTAAATTAATCAATTGAACTACGAGATAATCAGACCGATATATAAAAACACGGGATAACTGCATTGATATATAAAAAAACACGGGACTAATATTTGTCATTGATATTATAATTTTTGAAGACTACTATAAACCTACTATCTAAAAAAATAATGACTCCTTAAACTAATTAATACCTAAAAAAAGACAAATAATTGTCATTGGTATATGGGATAATTATTTCTTATTGATCATCTACTATCTATCTTTTACTATCTACTATAATCTACTAATCAACTCAAATAATCAATTTAAACTATGAGATAACTACACAGATACATAAAAAAAATACGATATAGTTTGATCGATATATAAAAACACGGAAACAATACATCGATATTAAAAATACTGTATTGATATATTAAAAAGCACCCGATACTTGCACAATTATTTTTAAATGATACTTTTACATTTTTAGATTTTAATATTTATTTATCTATTTTATTTGAAACTCCTTTTTTATCTACTTTAAATTTGCTTTTATTTTCACGGGGTAATGTTCAGACTATTTAAATACTGTCTAAGTTTATTCATAAAAAGAACATGACAACACCCGTGCATATGCACGGGTATCCTACTAGTTGCTTGTACATAATCTTTTCTTTTTAACATTTGGAAAATAATAAAAAATGACTATTTAAACTACTGATTACTATTTAAAATAAATATTTCTTATTGATAATTTACTATCTCTCTTTTACTATTTACTATAATATACTAATCAACTAAAATAATCATTGAAACTACGAGATAACTGCACTGATATATAAAAAAACACGAGATAACTGCAGTAATATATAAAAAAAACACGAGATTAATATTTTCCATTGATAATTATAACTTTTGAAGACTATTATAAACCTACTATCTAAAAAAACAAGAAGGCTTAATGATTATTTAAACTACTAATTAATATTAAAGAAATATTTCTCATTGATAATTTAATATCTAACTTTTACCGTCTACTATAGTCTACTAATCAACTAAATTAATCAATTGAACTACGAGATAAGCGCATCGATATATAAAAACACGGATAAATCGCATTGATATATAAAAAAACACGGGACTAATATTTGTCATTGATATTATAATTTTTGAAGACTACTATAAACCTACTATCTAAAAAAATAATGACTCCTTAAACTAATTAATACCTAAAAAAAGACAAATAATTGTCATTGGTATATGGGATAATTATTTCTTATTGATCATCTACTATCTATCTTTTACTATCTACTATAATCTACTAATCAACTCAAATAATCAATTTAAACTATGAGATAACTACACAGATACATAAAAAAAATACGATATAGTCAAGACCGATATATAAAAACACGGAAACAATACTGATATTAAAAATACTGTATTGATATATTAAAAAGCACCCGATACTTGCACAATTATTTTTAAATGATACTTTTACATTTTTAGATTTTAATATTTATTTATCTATTTTATTTGAAACTCCTTTTTTATCTACTTTAAATTTGCTTTTATTTTCACTTGGGTAATGTTGCATATTTAAATATCGTCTAAGTTTATTCATAAAAAGAACATGACAACACCCGTGCATATGCACGGGTATCCTACTAGTTGCTTGTACATAATCTTTTCTTTTTAACATTTGGAAAATAATAAAAAATGACTATTTAAACTACTGATTACTATTTAAAATAAATATTTCTTATTGATAATTTACTATCTCTCTTTTACTATTTACTATAATATACTAATCAACTAAAATAATCATTGAAACTACGAGATAACTGCACTGATATATAAAAAAACACGAGATAACTGCAGTAATATATAAAAAAAACACGAGATTAATATTTTCCATTGATAATTATAACTTTTGAAGACTATTATAAACCTACTATCTAAAAAACAAGAAGGCTTAATGACTATTTAAACTACTAATTAATATTAAAGAAATATTTCTCATTGATAATTTAATATCTAACTTTTACCGTCTACTATAGTCTACTAATCAACTAAATTAATCAATTGAACTACGAGATAACTGCACTGATATATAAAAAACACGGGATAACTGCATTGATATATAAAAAAACACGGGACTAATATTTGTCATTGATATTATAATTTTTGAAGACTACTATAAACCTACTATCTAAAAAAATAATGATTCCTTAAACTAATTAATACCTAAAAAAAGACAAATAATTGTCATTGGTATATGGGATAATTATTTCTTATTGATCATCTACTATCTATCTTTTACTATCTACTATAATCTACTAATCAACTCAAATAATCAATTTAAACTATGAGATAACTACACAGATACATAAAAAAATACGATATAGCCGCACCGATATATAAAAAAACACGGAAAACAATACTGATATTAAAAATACTGTATTGATATATTAAAAAGCACCCGATACTTGCACAATTATTTTTAAATGATACTTTTACATTTTTAGATTTTAATATTTATTTATCTATTTTATTTGAAACTCCTTTTTTATCTACTTTAAATTTGCTTTTATTTTCACGGAGTAATGTTCAGACTATTTAAATACTGTCTAAGTTTATTCATAAAAAGAACATGACAACACCCGTGCATATGCACGGGTATCCTACTAGTTGCTTGTACATAATCTTTTCTTTTTAACATTTGGAAAATAATAAAAATGACTATTTAAACTATCGATTACTATTTAAAATAAATATTTCTTATTGATAATTTACTATCTCTCTTTTACTATTTACTATAATATACTAATCAACTAAAATAATCATTGAAACTACGAGATAATCAGACCGATATATAAAAACACGAGATAATCTGCGAAATAATATATAAAAAAACACGAGATTAATATTTTCCATTGATAATTATAACTTTTGAAGACTATTATAAACCTACTATCTAAAAAAACAAGAAGTCTTAATGATTATTTAAACTACTAATTAATATTAAAGAAATATTTCTCATTGATAATTTAATATCTAACTTTTACCGTCTACTATAGTCTACTAATCAACTAAATTAATCAATTGAACTACGAGATAACTGCACTGATATATAAAAAACACGGGATAACTGTATTGATATATAAAAAAACACGGGACTAATATTTGTCATTGATATTATAATTTTTGAAGACTATTATAAACCTACTATCTAAAAAAATAATGACTCCTTAAACTAATTAATACCTAAAAAAAGACAAATAATTGTCATTGGTATATGGGATAATTATTTCTTATTGATCATCTACTATCTATCTTTTACTATCTACTATAATCTACTAATCAACTCAAATAATCAATTTAAACTATGAGATAACTACACAGATACATAAAAAAAATACGATATAGCTGCACTGATATATAAAAAACACGGGAAACAATACTGATATTAAAAAATACTGTATTGATATATTAAAAAGCACCCGATACTTGCACAATTATTTTTAAATGATACTTTTACATTTTTAGATTTTAATATTTATTTATCTATTTTATTTGAAACTCCTTTTTATCTACTACTTTAAATTTGCTTTTATTTTCACGGGATAATGTTCGACTATTTAAATATCGTCTAAGTTTATTCATAAAAAGAACATGATAAACACCGTGCATATATACGCAGTATCCTACTAGTTGCTTGTACATAATCTTTTCTTTTTAACATTTGGAAAATAATAAAAATGACTATTTAAACTACGATTACTATTTAAAATAAATATTTCTTATTGATAATTTACTATCTCTCTTTTACTATTTACTATAATATACTAATCAACTAAAATAATCATTGAAACTACGAGATAACTGCACTGATATATAAAAAACACGAGATAACTGCAGTAATATATAAAAAAAACACGAGATTAATATTTTCCATTGATAATTATAACTTTTGAAGACTATTATAAACCTACTATCTAAAAAAACAAGAAGGCTTAATGATTATTTAAACTACTAATTAATATTAAAGAAATATTTCTCATTGATAATTTAATATCTAACTTTTACCGTCTACTATAGTCTACTAATCAACTAAATTAATCAATTGAACTACGAGATAACTGCACTGATATATAAAAAACACGGGATAACTGCATTGATATATAAAAAAACACGGGACTAATATTTGTCATTGATATTATAATTTTTGAAGACTACTATAAACCTACTATCTAAAAAAATAATGACTCCTTAAACTAATTAATACCTAAAAAAAGACAAATAATTGTCATTGTTATATGGGATAATTATTTCTTATTGATCATCTACTATCTATCTTTTACTATCTACTATAATCTACTAATCAACTCAAATAATCAATTTAAACTATGAGATAACTACACAGGATACATAAAAAAATACGATATAGCTGCACTGATATATAAAAAACACGGGAAACAATACTGATATTAAAAAATACTGTATTGATATATTAAAAAGCACCCGATACTTGCACAATTATTTTTAAATGATACTTTTACATTTTTAGATTTTAATATTTATTTATCTATTTTATTTGAAACTCCTTTTTTATCTACTTTAAATTTGTTTTTATTTTCACGGGGTAATGTTCAGACTATTTAAATACTGTCTAAGTTTATTCATAAAAAGAACATGACAACACCCGTGCATATGCACGGGTATCCTACTAGTTGCTTGTACATAATCTTTTCTTTTTAACATTTGGAAAATAATAAAAATGACTATTTAAACTATCGATTACTATTTAAAATAAATATTTCTTATTGATAATTTACTATCTCTCTTTTACTATTTACTATAATATACTAATCAACTAAAATAATCATTGAAACTACGAGATAATCATGACCGATATATAAAAAAACACGAGATAACTGCAGTAATATATAAAAAAAACACGAGATTAATATTTTCCATTGATAATTATAACTTTTGAAGACTATTATAAACCTACTATCTAAAAAAACAAGAAGGCTTAATGATTATTTAAACTACTAATTAATATTAAAGAAATATTTCTCATTGATAATTTAATATCTAACTTTTACCGTCTACTATAGTCTACTAATCAACTAAATTAATCAATTGAACTACGAGATAATCGCAGACGATATATAAAAACACGGATAACTGCATTGATATATAAAAAAACACGGGACTAATATTTGTCATTGATATTATAATTTTTGAAGACTACTATAAACCTACTATCTAAAAAAATAATGACTCCTTAAACTAATTAATACCTAAAAAAAGACAAATAATTGTCATTGGTATATGGGATAATTATTTCTTATTGATCATCTACTATCTATCTTTTACTATCTACTATAATCTACTAATCAACTCAAATAATCAATTTAAACTATGAGATAACTACACAGATACATAAAAAAAATACGATATAGCTGCACTGATATATAAAAAACACGGGAAACAATACTGATATTAAAAAATACTGTATTGATATATTAAAAAGCACCCGATACTTGCACAATTATTTTTAAATGATACTTTTACATTTTTAGATTTTAATATTTATTTATCTATTTTATTTGAAACTCCTTTTTTATCTACTTTAAATTTGCTTTTATTTTCACGGGGTAATGTTCAGACTATTTAAATACTGTCTAAGTTTATTCATAAAAAGAACATGACAACACCCGTGCATATGCACGGGTATCCTACTAGTTGCTTGTACATAATCTTTTCTTTTTAACATTTGGAAAATAATAAAAAATGACTATTTAAACTACTGATTACTATTTAAAATAAATATTTCTTATTGATAATTTACTATCTCTCTTTTACTATTTACTATAATATACTAATCAACTAAAATAATCATTGAAACTACGAGATAATCAGATCGATATATAAAAACACGAGATAACTGCAGTAATATATAAAAAAAACACGAGATTAATATTTTCCATTGATAATTATAACTTTTGAAGACTATTATAAACCTACTATCTAAAAAAACAAGAAGGCTTAATGACTATTTAAACTACTAATTAATATTAAAGAAATATTTCTCATTGATAATTTAATATCTAACTTTTACCGTCTACTATAGTCTACTAATCAACTAAATTAATCAATTGAACTACGAGATAACTGCACTGATATATAAAAAACACGGGATAACTGCATTGATATATAAAAAAACACGGGACTAATATTTGTCATTGATATTATAATTTTTGAAGACTACTATAAACCTACTATCTAAAAAAATAATGACTCCTTAAACTAATTAATACCTAAAAAAAGACAAATAATTGTCATTGGTATATGGGATAATTATTTCTTATTGATCATCTACTATCTATCTTTTACTATCTACTATAATCTACTAATCAACTCAAATAATCAATTTAAACTATGAGATAACTACACAGATACATAAAAAAAATACGATATAGCTGCACTGATATATAAAAAACACGAGAAACAATACTAATATTAAAAAATACTGTATTGATATATTAAAAAGCACCCGATACTTGCACAATTATTTTTAAATGATACTTTTACATTTTTAGATTTTAATATTTATTTATCTATTTTATTTGAAACTCCTTTTTTATCTACTTTAAATTTGCTTTTATTTTCACGGGGTAATGTTCAGACTATTTAAATACTGTCTAAGTTTATTCATAAAAAGAACATGACAACACCCGTGCATATGCACGGGTATCCTACTAGTTGCTTGTACATAATCTTTTCTTTTTAACATTTGGAAAATAATAAAAAATGACTATTTAAACTACTGATTACTATTTAAAATAAATATTTCTTATTGATAATTTACTATCTCTCTTTTACTATTTACTATAATATACTAATCAACTAAAATAATCATTGAAACTACGAGATAATAAGCACCGATATATAAAAACACGAGATAATCTGATAGAATATATAAAAAAAAACACGAGATTAATATTTTCCATTGATAATTATAACTTTTGAAGACTATTATAAACCTACTATCTAAAAAACAAGAAGGCTTAATGACTATTTAAACTACTAATTAATATTAAAGAAATATTTCTCATTGATAATTTAATATCTAACTTTTACCGTCTACTATAGTCTACTAATCAACTAAATTAATCAATTGAACTACGAGATAACTGCATTGATATATAAAAAACACGGGATAACTGCATTGATATATAAAAAAACACGGGACTAATATTTGTCATTGATATTATAATTTTTGAAGACTACTATAAACCTACTATCTAAAAAATAATGATTCCTTAAACTAATTAATACCTAAAAAAAGACAAATAATTGTCATTGGTATATGGGATAATTATTTCTTATTGATCATCTACTATCTATCTTTTACTATCTACTATAATCTACTAATCAACTCAAATAATCAATTTAAACTATGAGATAACTACACAGATACATAAAAAAAATACGATATAGTTTAAGACCGATATATAAAAACACGGAAAACAATAATCGATATTAAAAATACCGTATTGATATATTAAAAAGCACCCGATACTTGCACAATTATTTTTAAATGATACTTTTACATTTTTAGATTTTAATATTTATTTATCTATTTTATTTGAAACTCCTTTTTATCTACTTTAAATTTGCTTTTATTTTCACTTTGGGTAATGTTCGATTTATTTAAATATCGTCTGTAAGTTTATTCATAAAAAGAACATGACAACACCCGTGCATATGCACGGGTATCCTACTAGTTGCTTGTACATAATCTTTTCTTTTTAACATTTGGAAAATAATAAAAAATGACAATCATCATCTATCAATTTTCAATATGTCAAAAAAAAATCTATCAATCTATCAATTTTTAAGAAAACATTGTTATCTGAGTCTGAATAAAGAAACATTCTTAACAACCCAATCGAATATTTGTCAAACAAATGTATTGTAACTGTTAAATTTCTAATTTTCGGTGTAAATTTTTTATTCATATATCCAATAATGTATTGACATATAAATTTAAAAATACATGATTTTTTTTTGGAAATAAGAGGGCCTTAAGCCCAAAAATACATGATTTACATGAAATAATATATATTTTTATAAAGAAATATCATAACTATATATTTTTTATAGACAAAGTGGTTAGTAATTGTCCCTTTCACTCAACTCACGTGAGTTATCTTTCCGGAACAATATAACTATACGTTATTATTGGATAAATATGTTTAGCGGACGACGGATAAACTAGGTTTTAATGGATAAGCTGAAAGGAGATAGCTGATAGTAAATAAGCTAGCAGATTTTGTTTTTAAAATTAGGAAAAGAGAAAATTTTACTGATCAAAGTAACACTAATTGACTTTTTATAACAATCCTCGAGGGAATTCGATCTCAACACCTTGAGGGCTAATCTAATTGATTGAATTTAAAGTTTTTGGTGAGATTATCGGTTGAACTAACTTATATAGATATTTTTTTTTGGTTACATAAGTAAACATTTGTAAATAATATTTAAATATGGGAGAGAATATTCAATTAATGGAGGATAAATAATGAATTTAATTAAGATATCAATGGTAAAAAGGAGAGAAAAAAATGAAGCGCTATAAGCTCAAATACAAATAACATTTCAAAAAATGCTATAAAATTACTAAAAAATATTATAAGCTAATCATGTCAAATAGTTACCAAAAGACTTATATGCTATGAGTTATCGGTTATAAATTAGCAAATTTGTATTGCAAAACACAGTCGAAGTCCTCAAGATAAAACGATAGTATTGACAAAAAATGTGAAAATAAAGGGAAGTAGTTGGGTTTTTGAGCCTGTTTTGTTACAGTTTATTTTTTAAAAAAATCATTTTTTTAAAAAAAATAATTAGTTATAACGACATATTGTCCATTTGTTAAAAAAATGAAAAACTAAAAATAATCTAAAAATTGTTTTATATGAGAAGTTGTTTTGAGTAGCTTTTCATAAAAATCTGTTTTTTAATAATTTTTTTAAATCAAGTGATTTTCAGTATGTTACACAAACACAAAACAACTTCTCATTTTCTTAAAAATCTCTAAAATCTAATATCTAAATTATAAGTAAAGACCCATTTTAGTCCATGACATTTTTCGACTGGACAAATTGGTCCCTGACAATTTTTTAGTACAAATAAGTCTCTGATATTTTCAAAAGGAACAAATTAGTCCCTATCACAGTCTCACAAACCCTAATTTGTCTTCGTTTTGAAAATATCAATGACTTATTTGTCCCAAAAAATTGACAGAGACAAATTCATCCTTTTAAGAAATTGTCACAGACTAAAATGAGTATTTACTCTAAAATTATTTAACAACAAAATATCACTTACTTTTTAATCCGTAACAAATAAGCGTTTAAGCCTCAGATCGATGGCATTAATAACAATGGTGACTTCCCTGGCCAAATAAAAATTAGTGAGCCTCGTTGTGTTTGGGTGGAAGCCTGGAAGAAGAGTGCGTGTACCTCGTGGGCTCGTCCCACATGGCAAGCAGTATATAAACACTCAATTCATGTGATCAAACACAATTCTTCACTCATCATCATCACACTCCTCCTCCTTCCTTCGTTTTCTCCTCGCTTCCTCTCTTCAACAACGCACACACCTAAAGGTAACCAACCTTCATTCTCCTTTAACTTCTCTTAGCTTACTTCTTTCAGATCTATCTTTCGTTAATTCCAAAATGAATGCGATATTTGATTCATTAATTAATTAATGGTTATCTGATTTGGTATTTTGTTAATTCTATTTCTCTACTACTAGATCTTTATTTTTTAATTTAATTAATTTGTTATTGGCTCTTGGATGGATTCTCACAACATTCACTCATCAACCAACCAAGTTTCAAATCTTCACAAATATTCTATCAGAATTTCTGCCTGCATAGATTTACTCGTGTATTTGAGACCAATCATAACTAATGATTTTCATACAATCAATCATATATATGAAATTAGTTCTTAGAGATTATTTATGTGTCAGATTGTTAATGTGTAAGCTTGTTAATTAAATTAAATTTACATATATCCATATGTTATGTTTTTGATTACAGATTCAATTTTCATCTGTCAATGGCTCCAGTGGCAGCAGCATCTTCAGACTCTATAAAGCCTAGAGGTCTTTAACAAACTTGTTAGCTTTGATATACACAATATAAAGTACATTGGAGTTTTGTTCTGATTGTATAGCCTTTAATTGATGATTCATTCGAAATTTAGGTTATGAAGAAAAGCTTGAAACATTGATTGCCATGTCTTTTAAACTTGTACTCACTGGAGGGATTTTGTTTTAGTTTATCTTATCAGTTTGTTTTCTACAGATGTTTGCATTGTTGGTGTTGCACGTACACCAATGGGTGCGTTTCTTGGTGCTCTGTCATCTGTACCTGCCACCAAGCTAGGCTCTACAGCTATCGAAGGTAACTATGGAAACATGTATTGTGCTTATTGCATTGTATTTGGAACTTATTGAATATATGCTTATATGTTTTTGGTTGATATGTAGCTGCTCTTAAAAGGGCCAATGTTGATCCATCACTTGTTGAAGAAGTATTCTTTGGGAATGTCCTTAGTGCCAATTTGGGGCAAGCTCCTGCCAGACAAGCTGCTCTTGGAGCAGGACTATCCAAATCAGTAGTGTGCACTACTGTTAACAAAGTTTGTGCATCAGGAATGAAAGGTGTGTATTTTTATTTTATTATATAAAAAAGAACTCTATTTGTTGTTGTTAATGGTGAATGGAGAATTGAACTTGTTATGGTTATTTGCAGCTACAATGCTTGCTGCACAGAGTATTCAATTAGGCATAAATGATGTTGTTGTTGCTGGTGGTATGGAAAACATGTCTAGTGTACCCAAATACCTAACAGAAGCAAGGTCAATATTGCCATGTGTTTTGACAGTTTTTTTTTTTTTTTTTGATTTGTTCTTGTGTTGAAATAAACGATTCAAATGTTCAGGAAAGGATCCCGCCTTGGACACGATTCACTTGTTGATGGGATGTTGAAAGATGGTTTATGGGATGTCTATAAGGATGTTGGTATGGGAGTGTGTGCAGAACTGTGTGCAGATAACCATTCAATATCCAGAGAAGACCAGGTATCTATAGGATTAGCTTATGTTCAGTAACACTTTGACGCGATCATTGTAATGTATTTTTGTTGATGTCTGTTTTCCCCACAGGATAACTATGCAATTCATAGTTTTGAACGGGGAATTTCTGCCCAAGAAAGTGATGCCTTTTCTTGGGAAATTGTTCCAGTTGAAGTCTCTGGTGGAAGGGGAAGACCATCAACAATTGTCGATAAGGACGAAGGCCTAGGAAAGGTAATCATCCTAGTAAATTGAACCATGGTAACGAGCCTACAAAATACGTATCTATAGGCTCTTCTATCCATATTACGTAATCTTAGTTTTCCAAGTATTAAAAACATCTCAAAAGAATATAGGTTTTCTGTACATGAGAATATAGGCATTGCATGGGTATCTTTTGTAAATACTTCAGTCTCTGCTAATGTAAGCAACTAATAAGGAGTAAGGATTGGAATTTGTAACTTTTTTTTCTGCTCGCATGAAGGACACTAACATCTATGGTACTTCTAGTTGCAAATTAAGTATGTTATTGTAATCATTAATTTTACTTATACTTGCATCTGAATGTAAACCATATATTGCTATATTTTTTCCTTTTGCTATCTCAGTTTGATGCTTCCAAGTTGCGCAAACTCCGACCAAGTTTCAAGGAGAATGGAGGTTCTGTTACTGCTGGCAATGCTTCTAGCATAAGGTTAATATATTGTCAGAATTTTCTCAACTTTTTCACGTGCCTTCTCTACTTAACTGTTTCTATTCGTATGCTGTTGTCAATTACCTGGTCTTAAACATGATAAATGGGAACCTGTTTAGATTTGAGTCATTTAGTGGAAATAAGTTGCAGATCAAAAATTGTTGTAGTAACATTGACATCGAGTAATTTATTGATTTGAGACGAATGAATCATACACGTGGGGAAGTATTGTAAAGGAATACACATGGGGAAGTATAGTAAAGGAACACCACATGGGAATCTCCTGCTTGCACAGTTGCACTTGCAAGCATAGATGGCAGAGAATGCCACCAGACAGACAACTTTTTTACCCATACCATCTTTCATCCATAGGTAATTCAGTACATTACTGTTTGTGTTTGGACCTTGAAGTCAGGACTCAGGAGAGAGTTATGTTTATGATTTGTCTGATATATTATATGCTTCCTTGAATGTTGACTGTGCTAAGTCTTGAGTTTTCATTAGTTTAGTGTTAGTGTTTTTTCTTTTTGAAAACTAGTTTAGTGTTAATGTTAAAATGCTATTAACTGGCAAATTTTTCTAGTAAGTTTAATTTTGGCATCAGTCCTGGTTTTTAAATGAAAATGCTCTTGTTGACAGTGATGGTGCTGCTGCGTTAGTTTTGGTGAGTGGAGAGAAGGCATTGAAGCTTGGCCTTCAAGTCATTGCAAAAATATCTGGATATGCTGATGCTGCTCAGGTACATAAATATTTAAATATGAACTACAGTAAGGCCATGCAAAAAATGAGAAATGGAAAAACATATTGGTATGCACAGTATTTGTAGTGTTTGATCTGTTAGTTCTATCACTTTATGCTCATAAGATGTTTATTTTTACAGGAACCAGAGTTATTTACAACTGCTCCAGCACTTGCAATCCCCAAAGCTATCGCCAATGCAGGGTTGGAGGCTTCACAAGTTGATTTTTATGAAATTAATGAAGCCTTTGCAGTAGGATTTCATGCCTAACTTTTAGTTGAATTAGTTTGTCAATGTATGACACAGCGAATTTTAATTTTTCACATTTCTGTCTGTAGGTTGTGGCTCTTGCAAATCAGAAACTTCTTGGACTTAATTCGGTGAGCTTTGTCCCTTCTCGTCACTTGAAAGTTTTATTCTGGTCAAGTCCTCATAGCAAATATTTCTGATTGAATGTCCTTGAAAATTGTGTGCCCTCTAAACTGTTTTTACCGTGGAACATAAACCTCCATTTATTCCTTTTACTCAAACAACTGCTATTTTGCAGGAAAAGGTAAATGTGCATGGTGGAGCAGTATCATTGGGTCATCCTCTTGGTTGCAGTGGTGCACGTATCCTGGTGACACTTTTGGGGGTATGTTCAGTTGACAACTTCGATTTTTCTTTTTGTTTTTTTGCAATATATACTAGCACTTTTGACATACTATCAATCCATTTTATATGTTGTTTGAAGAAGAAATGACAGTAATATTGCTTGGCTCTAGAATTATTTGTTCAATTAAATAAACCTGTTATGCTTATTTATCCAGAGCTAATCATTTCAAATAATACTAATTGAGGTATTATACTATTGGAGAAAACAACACTAATAGCATCGATGGAAGTGCACCTAATTTTTCTCCTATGCTATTTTATCCTTTCGTTTAGTTGAATAGATCTTGCATGGTATGCATAAAGTCGAATCAAATTTTTAAGTGATCATCATATGATATTTAAGTAACTATAATGGCAATCATTCATGTAATAATATCTTCCAAAATCTGGGAAGTTCCTTTTTGTTCAGTTAGTTAAAAAGTCACTGCATGCAGGTACTGAAGCAGAAAAATGGGAAATACGGTGTTGGTGGCGTTTGCAATGGAGGAGGTGGTGCATCTGCCCTTGTAGTGGAGCTTCTCTAAGCATTTTAAATATTCAATAGATTGTTTTAGAGCTAGCATTTGTGCAAAGTTCAAACATCCCAGTCTTCCACTTTAGCAAGCGTACATGCAAGTTTGAAGTTTGTTACAAAGACAAAAACGAAAGGGTGGAGAGAAGTTTGGCTATGTCATTGTTAGGTTTAAGTCTCAGATCGTGCTTAGGAGCAGAGTAGACCATGGAGCAATAGTATTTAGATTTTCATTTTCTCTGCAATAAGTTGCTGGTGTACCTTTGGGATGAATTGATATAAAACCTCTTATTTCCCAACACAAGATGATTACACAGATTTGTTTGCTTTGCAAGAATGTGTTTCAAACTGAAATGATCCTAAAGAAAGAATGCTACAATGAAGCTATGGTTGGTCTTGTGATCACTTGATTGTTACTGTGGTCTATATACACATTAAAATATTATCCTTGTCATATAGTCACACTAATGTGTACATACATACACACATAAATTAAGCTAATCCAAATTGAATACTGATATATTAACTAAACTGATGTTTTTAGATGTGATCTGTGATGGCAAACAAAAAAAATAAAAAACTTTGATGGCAGCCAGCTCATTTGTGAGACTTCACAATACATGGATGGCTAAAAAGAAAAGAATATTGGGTTTTTTTTTTGGTACCCCCACCCCATCCCCATAAACCCCCACCCACACTGAAAACCCCAAAACGCCTCAAAAACGTATTTTTTACAAATTTTTGACCAATCGTATATACACCCAGGGGTATATATACGACACCTATGCATTTAGGCATCGTATATACACCCCCAAGCGTATATATCGATTAACAAACTCTCACTATAATCGTATATACGCCTTGGGAGGTGTATATACGATGCTTAAAAAGGGTCGTATATATACCCCCTCGTGTGTATATCGACCCCATTGTATTTTTAAAATTTTTTTAAGTCAAATAAAAATTATACGAGTCCTCGAAAATAGGTTTTGTGTGTAGTTCGTTAAAACGTGATTTATGTTATACATCGAACGAATAATTTAGGCTAAAAAAATCGGTTTTGAACATACTCCGATCGTAATGAAACCACAAATGCATTAGAAGCGAAAAATCAAGAATCAAGACTCTGAAGAGGACTTCTTACGGGACTACTGGCCAAAATCCCAAATTCCATCGTTTATTTTTTTTACGATTTTTTTAATTTTTCATAGTCTCCAAAAATCTAAAAAATTTGTATAGCCTTATTTTGGTTTTGTTAGATTTTTAGTGGTGTTTTTATAATTTTTGGAGTAGTTTTGACTATTTAACGAATTTTTAGTAGCCTTTTAGTAATAAAAATTAAAACAAATTATTAAAAATTAAAAACCCATCGTATATACCCCTTTTGTGCGTATATACGACTTATTTTTTTCTTCATCGTATATACACCCCCAGCGTATATCACGATTATGGTGGAGTTTGTCAATCGATATACGCGCCTTGGGGGTGTATATCGATGAAGACAAAAAAAGTACGATATACGTCTTTCAAAGCAGATATACGATAAATAAAAATTAAAAAAAAACGCGTTTTGCCAGGCGTTTTGGGGTTTTAAATTTGGGTGGGGGTTTTGGGGGATGGGGTGGGGGTACCAAAAAAAAAACCCAAGAATATTTGGTAAAGGACACAGCTGAGTCTGACAACACAGCTATTGTGGGCCAGAAAAAGTGACCGTTAAAACTTGAACGTTAAGCTCATCACAGCACTTCCGTAGAGAATCACTTATAGAAGCTGGCTTCCATTCGATTTCCATATATTAGTAGTCTCCCCCTCCTCCTTCCTAACGCAAAACAAAGAAACAAACAGCTTTTGGGTCATCTCTATTTCTCAGTCTCACTCACACACAAAAATTTCTAAAAAGCAAGCAAGCAAGCTGTTAGAGAAAGAGAAGTAAAGATGGGGATGGTAGTGGTGATTTCTCTGCCACTGATCCTATTGTGCTTAGTTCTTGGTTTTGGATGCTATTTCTTTGGAAGAGCAAGAGGGAGACGCGATGTGTACACCAATCCTCAAGTTTATGGTATGCCAATTCCACCACCAGGTGCTGCTGCTGCTGCAAATAACTTCTCTTCACCTTCTCCTCCACCCCATTCCAAGACACACTTTGCTACCAACGTTTGACTTCACGCACCTCAAATATCTTCCTATGTATCTTAATCGTTAAAATCAGTTGGTCGTTGCTCAAATGTACCTAGAACTGCGTTTGGTGTAAATTGTTTGTTCTACTCGAGTCTAATTAAGACTTATTTTATTCATTTGTAATTTTGTTCTAGATTTTGATAAGATTGAGATAAGATTTTGATCCAAATCCAATTGAAATTGACGTGCCATTGCCAACCGTTGTTCTAGATTTTGATAAGATTAATTTGAAAAAAAATATGTTAAAAGAATTGTTTAAAAATACTGATTTGTGTTGATATTTATTCATCCTAACATCGATTTTTCTTTTTGACAAACTAACATCATATTTAAGCCATCATGATCAGTTTGCTACACGTTGAAAGTGATTTTCAAATGCAAAAAGGTTTAGTAGGAAAGTCTCAACACTCATGGAACAATTGCAAAAGTGCTCACATATTGCTCACCAACAAGATTCAAACTCACATCCTTAAAGGATATGAGCTAGATTCTTACTAAATTGACTAACCTTGGTAGCTAATGTGATTTGGGTGGAGATTTTTATACCCCACACCTTGGTAGCTATCCTTGGTAGCTAGATTCTTAGAAAATGGATTATCTATTTAATAGATAAATCTGTAGTTTTTTTTTGTTACCATGTTATCGGTGCACAGTTTATATCGGCTTTGTCGATAACTAATCTACGTCGGGTAATCTAACTGGCCACAAGTACCAGCTTTGCCGACTCGTATGGTTCTCCCCTCTCAACAGAGTTTTGCCACACCCAATATTCGAACCCGAGACCTTAGATTGGGATCCAAATTCAATTACCACTTTGACCAAACCTTGTTGGTAGATAAATCCGTAAACAGATTTTTGATAATAAATCCGTTTTATAAAATATACAGGGGTAATATAGAAATAATTGAAATATCTGGGATATAGAAGCAAAGTGTGGAGGTATAAAAATCACCACCCAATTGATTTTCAGTTGTGGGCGACTTGTTTTTATTCTCACAAAATAAAATAAAAATTAGTGAATATTCATTTTGCACCCAAAAATGTTGATACACACTTTGATCCATAAAAAATAATAAATAATTTGATAGTCATTCGGATGCATAATTTTTGTTCGTGGGGCAAAAATATACTATTTTCATAGAGGAAAAATATTATAAGTTTTTATAAAATGTAAAATCTTTCTTTTTTAAAAAAGTCACAATATATCTTTTATTACTTATCATTTTGTACATTCGCTTAAACACAATAATTTTTGTTTGTAGTGTGGGCCAAAAACCCACGCTAACTAGAAAAAATCGTCGCTACAAGAGAGGTTAGCGTTGGCAATGCAACAGACACATAGCAAAAGCTAAAGTGTCTGTCACAATGATTTGCGAGCACTTCGATCAAGCCCTAAACGTAGCTCACTAGCCCATGCAAGCTGGCTGCATAGGACAACTAAAAAAAACAACCCACGCGAACTCTAGCGTCCTCTTGGCCGCATAGGACAGCTAAAAAAGAGGGTTTTGGGGAGAGTGGGTCAGCTGACGCTTAAGTGAGGTCCTTGTCATAGAGTGGGTTGGTCCGACACTACACACCAATGCATAAGATAAAAAGAAATCATATTTTACCATTTAGCGAGGGCCGAGCAACAAAAAGGCTAATACTAATATGGGTGTCGTGGCCCACACTAATGTTTGACAGCTAGAAACACATTATCTTGTAGTGAGATATGAGTAAGAAACCAAATTGGTGCTTGAGAAGAAAAAAAACAAGACATAAAATATCCCTATGGAATGAGAAGTATCAAATTGATCTGAATAATCTAAATGAAATGACATAAATTAGTAATTTTTAGGTATTTTTTTGGAAAATTTTAGTCTCACCAAGGACTAATTTGACCAATATTTGAGTATTTTAAAACCAACTAAGTACTTTTCATTTCTTTGAGATCAGATATATCTTATTAATTGTTAAGATGGACCAATTTAAGTCTTTACTCTTAGAAAAATTATTTTATGGCGACAATACTTATTTTTTAATGGGGCAAAACTTCTTTCATTTAATATATTCAACCAAAATAAGATTAATGGATGGGGGCAATTGCCTTCACTACTATGAAGGTAGATCCTCCGGTGGTCATTGACAATTATAAACAAAGAATACGTTAGTCGCCATGTCAGCCTCCTCCAAAAAAGAACCATTTAGGTCTCGATGTATACTCTTGTATATACATTTAAAATGAGTCATTTTAGTTCTTACTTTTGGGTCATTTTGGTTTCTCATTAAATATTTAAATATCTCCCAACTACTTCAACCTCTGAACCCTAATACCATTGAAGCTACTATAAAACTTAATTTTGTACGCACATGTCATCTCCTTGATCCACCTTTTGCACCATTGAAGATATTGAAAAAATTGCACATCTAACCTTCCACTCTCTCCTTGCTTATGAAGTAGGATGATGGTTGAACTAATTACATACACACTGGTAAAGTAGGATTCTGGTTGAATAGATGAGTTAGTGGATGTGGTTGGCCACGTGGTCTCGTTGGAGATGGTCTTATTGCTAGTGGCTCTGGTGCGAAGAGACTAGTCACTGTGTTTGACGGTAGATACTTGATCTCGACAAAAAAAAAAATAAGGATCACAATCACACATAAAATAGGGAACAATATGACACACAAAATCACAAAAGCGAGGATGAGGTGATTACATTGTTCATGTATTGGAGCGACTAGTTTCACGATGAAGAAAAATATTTATATTTATATATATTTACATCTACACACACATATATATAGTGATATTTTTATTTATAAATTTTTTTATAATTTTTTTTAATAATTATCCAATAGATTTTGATTGTGTACTTTTTGTAATCAATTGGATTTAAAAAAATTAATGGATGGATCACAACCATCCACAAATTAAATGGATGCATCCTGAAAAATTGGGCATCGTATATATGTCCTTCAAGACATATATACGATTGCATTATTAAATGCTTCGTTGACTACCCATCGTATATAGGTTATATATGAGTGGGCTATGAAGATCTAATCGTATATACATCTAGGCCATGTATATACGATGTTAAAAAATTACCCATCGTATATACAAGGTTGAGGATGTATATACGATTGGTTTTTTTATGTTTTTTTCTGAGTTGATATCTGTTTTGTTGGAACAGATATTGACCCGCCTACTGCAGATGTCGACTCTCAGTTGGCTCCTGTTGATATCGATGCTACAGCGGCGTTTACCACGGATACGGTATATTTCTTACCAGAATTTTTGTTAATCAAGTTTGGTAAATAGTATTAAATTACTTAAGTACTTAATAAATTAAATATTTTGTAGATATTTTCTACATGCGAGGCTGTGGAGGAGTGACATGTATCTCTCAATTTATTTGTTGCATCTTTTCTCCTCCAATAGTAAAGCGATTATTGTTTCTCCATTATCAAATATTTCATCCATCTTTCAATATTCTTTTGGTATCCGATCTTTTATTCACAGACCCTCTTATTGTCAAGGTGAGATGATTTATTTTAGGCAAACCTCCACATTATAAAATTTAGGGCTTTATTTTTCTCACCCCCCTCAACATCAATCTCACCCCCATAAATACCCAAACGGACAAAAATACCCTTGCAAATTTACAAAAATTACATGGTTTGTTAAAAAAAAATTAAAAAATTAAAAATTTCGGAATTACCTCTAAAAAAGGTAATTCCGGTTCAAAAAATAATGGAATTTCGGATTTACCCTGTAATTCCGAAAAGAATTTCGGAATTACCTCAGAAATGAGGTAATTCCGAAAATTAATATTTTTTTTCAATTATTAATATTTTTTATTTTGAACGAATAATTTAGGCTAAAAAATCAGTTTTTGGACAACATACTCTGATCGTAATGAAACCACAGTCATTAGAAGCGAAAAAAATCAAGAATCAAGACTCCCGTAAAAGGGACTTCTTACGGGACTACGGCCTCAAAATCCCAAATTCCATCGTTTACTATTTTTTACGAATTTTTTAAATTTTTCATAGTCTCCAAAAAATCTAAAAAAATTTGTATAGCCTTATTTTGGTTTTGTTAGATTTTTAGTGGTGTTTTTATATTTTTTAGAGTAGTTTTGACTATTTTTAGTAGCCTTTTAGTAATAAAAATTAAAACAAATCGTATATATACGCACCGCCTGGCCCTGGATTGGCCCGATGCTCTAGATATCGCCCGCTCACCTACTTCACGTGCTTATTTTCCGTCATTTTTAGACATTTTGGACCCATAGTTGTATTTGTACTCTATTTTATGTTGGTCATTTTATATATTTTGACGTATTGTTATTAAATCGTAAATCGTTCGTATCATATTTCCAATAAAACGCGTTTAAATCTTAAGACCAAAATATAAACTTTTTAAAAAAAAAAATTAAAAATTTCGGAGTTACCTTTTTAGAGGTAATTCAAAATTTTTATTTTATGAAACCGGAATTACCTTTTTTATAGGTAATTCCGAAAGTTTAATTTTTTTTTGAACCGGAATTACCTTATTTTGAGGTAATTCCGAAAAATTTAAATTTTTTTTTTTAAAACGCAGGGGTATTCTTGGCATTTTTTGAAATATGGGGGTGAGATAGGGAAGGAGGGGGGTGAGAAAAATAAAACCCTAAAATTTATATGGTTGTGTAAAAAAATTGTATTGTTTTCGATGTAATTCACTGATTTGAAAGAATACTTAATTTTAGTAAAAAAAAAGGTGTGATCATACCAAAGTTAGTATGCACCGAATTCCATAAATACTTTGCAATTAAGCGTGTTTGAGCGAGAGTAGTATTTAGATAGGTGACTTTTTAGTTGCACATCTTTTGAAGTAACCAAAAAGAAATGAACTATGCCACTGGCCTATGTTGGTGCATATTGGTGATGCCTTAGGGGTTCAATAAAGGGCAAGAGCTAGGAAAGTCCAAGATGCCTTAGTCCAATTCATGTCTAAGTCAATAGCAACAAAAGAGAAAGAAGAAAAGGAAACAAAATCTGTGCTTGTTATGCAAGCATTAGTGGAAGGAGAGCACCATGGGCTTCCTGCCCAACTGAACCATGATTCAGATGTCTAACGGGTTCTAAATCTGGCTTGATTTTAAAAGTATTGCTGGACACTGTTGTAGGTGTTATCATGGATTCATGATTCTCCTCTGTTTTTCTAAGCTTTTATGGTGTATTTTATGAACGTAGGAACCTTAAATGCACAGCATATTTACACAATACAAACAGTGGAGGACCTATGTTGTATTCAGGGAGTTCAATTGAATCCCTGAATAAAAAAATTGTATACTAGTATACTTATATAAATTTTTTTTGAACCCCTTGATATTTTAAGTTTGTACTAGTTTCCTTAAATTTGCACCAAATTTTTAATAAATTTATCTTATTAATTTCCGTACGGACTATTTTTTATTCTCATATACTTTAAACTTAAATGGGAAAGGGTATGTAAACTTAGAGACTAATTTGACAATATATTCTTAAATAAATTTGGAGTTAGATAACTTGATTTCTTAATTTTAGTAAATTTAGTGAGGATATTTGGGAAAAAAGTTTTAAACAAATAAAACTTTTTATTTGCTTCTCCTTTTATTCAATGTCATGTTTCAAATTATCTTAAGGATGTTAATAAATATTAATTCTTCAATCATCATGTCATGTCCTACTAGCTTTCTTTATTTGCTTCTCCTTTTATTTAATAATAATAATAATAATAATAATAATAAATGTTTTATTTTATTTATTTGATTTGATTTGTGTCTCACTACTCTACACTCAACAAGAAACTAGTGATCTCTTTTCTCTACTTGTACAAAAAAAACTAGTAATTTAACTAAGATTATGGTTGATAAAAAGTAACGGATAGCGGATAAGTTAGCGGATGATAAGCTAGCGGATAGCGGATGAGCAGATAGCGGATAGCAGATGAACTAGCGGATAACAATTGATGTGTTTGGTAAAACTAGCGGTTGAATTAGCTGATAAATGTAAAATGACATAAAAAGATATATTTATTTAATACACGATTACATTTATTTAATAATAATAGAGAAAAAATTTAAGAAAAATAACAAGGGTAAAAATGCCAAAAATATGAGACTCTATCCGCTAGTGTTTTTTCAAACGCTAAACGCTACCCAAAAAAAATGCTTTAAATCTTAGTCTTTACTAAACACGCGTGTCTTTCTTGCTTAGTTAATCCATCCGTTATCCGCTAATGGACGATGAGATGTCTTGAAACAGAGCCTAAGTAAGTAAGCAAACCAATCAAGAGAAAAAAGAGACGGTGTCCCACATGAAATGACAAATAACACCTTAAACCTGCAAACTTTGGTATTTTTCTTGAGGCACAATAGAAGGGTAATTGTGGAATTTTATTTGTGTCAAGATACCACAGCCCCATATACTCAAATTAATTGTTAATAACAATGAGAATAAAGGAAAAGAAAATCTTGTTTAGAATTTACCCAGGCATTTTTTTGTTGTTACATCACTTATGTAGATTTTTTTGGTTGTTACATCACTAATACCCAAGCTTGAAGAAAGGCATTGTAGTAGCTGGAATTGCAAGTTTTTTTAATGTAAATTTGTCTTTCTTTTTCCTTAAGCTTTTATTCAGTGTTGATTCAGTCTTGAAATTTTAATAAGTTTCAAGTTTCATTATCAAATTTTTATATTCTGTAAATAAGAGTAAATATCTCTTCTTGGATTGGAGTATATCTTGAACTATCAATTGTAATCTTCTTAATGTATGGTGCAACTGTAATTGAGATGTTTTACAGTCTTTGCTAATGAAGTGTTTAATAGAATTTTTGGGCATTTGCATCCATAATAAATTATTTCATAGCATCTGCTTTCTATTTGAGATGTTTCTCCTAATGATTTTGATCTTTTATGTAATTCCTTGATGCACCTTCCAATACACAATCATTTGTGAGAAAAGGGAATGATCCTTATATTTATGAAGGGACACTTGGCGGAAAGTTATCCAAAAGGGAAAAGACAAATAAATTCATAAATTATCCCCAATTTGATAGAAACACCATTTTGATAAAAGTAATATACATCTATAAATTATCTCTTATGGAACCCCTAGAATGCTTCTGTTACAACACTAGCTTATTACTAATTAGCTTATGTTTTGTCGAATTCAGAATCAAATCTGAATAGTATTGTTTCCTTTGGTGATTTTTACTCTCAATTATCTTCCCCCTCTGTTATCCCCAATTGTACAATGACAACAATTGTTTTGACCAAGTCAAATGGAAGTGCTTTTTGGGATTTTCATGTCCCGCCTGAAATGACTGACGAATAACACCTTTAACTAACAAACTTTGGAATTTTATTTGTGCCAAGATACCACTGGTCCTATACTCAAATTAATTGTAAACAACAATGAAATAAAGAAAAACAAAATCTTGTTTAGAATTTACAACACTAGCTTATGTTTTGTTGAATTCCGAATCAAATTTGAAGAGTATTGTTTCATTTAGTGATTTCTACCGTCAATTACCTATCATCTCCTTTGTTATTTCCCAATCGGACAATGACAACCAAATTTTTGACCAAGTCAGATGGAAGTGTTTTTTGGGATTTGGTAACCAACAAGAGAAGCATGTATGAAAGAGAGGGAAATGGATAGAGATAAAATGAGTCAATATGAGAGACTCAACCCCCTCTCAGGAAATGGGACCCAATATTTTGACCAAGTCAAACTGAAGAGTTGTTAAAAAAACAGCTAGCAAAAGTGTTAGTGGTCTCTATTATAGCATGTTTGGTTTGGTGATGGGAGCACTTAAAAATGCTTTTAAGATCAACTTTTGTAATTTTAAAAGAAAAATAAGATGTTTGGGATCCAACTCTAATCTCAATCAAAGGTGCGATAGAGAACTATTGTTACAATTTTCTCCAAACTTGAGCCAACAACTATTGTTACACTGATCTATGTCATTGCCAATCGTAAAAGTGAAAAGTACTTCACCTTTTCCAAATTACTAAATAATAGAGAAAAGAAAAGGTTGCACCATTCAATTATCGTTACTCCCTCCAGTGTAAAAAATATGGTTCAAATTTTGGTCTCTTTTATAAATAAAAGTTAATTATTTTTATCATATTTAATGTCATTATTCCTTATTTATCATTCATTTAATTGAATGGTTGACAATAAAGTCCAATAAAAAGTTCTTTTCATTAAATGTATAAAAAGGTTAATTAGGTAAATTTGGTTAACTTTTTGTATAACAACTAGATAATTAATTGTACTTAACTAATTTTTTTAATCACTATGAAAGTTGTTAATTTTACTTATATAAGAGACGGAGGGAGTACATAGTACTAGTAGGTTGCACCGTTCAATGTTCACATGCTCACTCTGTTCAAGTTTCAACCAAACCCTGTCCCACTCTTAATTTCTCTCTCCTCTACGTTCCATAAAAACCACTCTCTCCTTTCTTTCCTTCCATTCCTTCCACAACTAACCAAACAAACACAACCCATCTTATTTTATTTTCCCTTCCCACCGCCAGCACCTCTCATCGTCACCCTCCCCACCCTCAACGGCCACGAGAAACAAATTGGACCCTGCGACAGTGTTGGTTTATGGTGGAGGAACTTGTGTACGATTGTGCTATGGGGCATGGAAGGAATTGGTAAAACATGGAGGTATGTTCCCTCCTTTACTTTACATGTATTATTTGCTTTTTTTTTCTTCCATTTTTACAATACAAAACTGTGAGGCTGTAGTAAAGAAATACCATGAAAAAGTTTCATGTTTTGCAAAAAAAAAGTTGGATCTTTACACTTTAAAGTCATTATGATAAAAAAAATTAGTTCTTTACTAATAAGGAAGTAAATTTATAGCATCTAAATATGTTCAAATGATTTTAGAAAGAAAAAAAAAAGATCTAACTTAGAAAATTTTAAGTTGAGGATTTGTAGTTTTGAGAAAAAGATTAGAAGAAAAATAGTTATACTTGAAAATGTTTCATTTTTATGAAGATTTTGAGTAGATCTACCTCTGCTTTATTTTATATTTTTTCTTATACTTAACCAAGTCTTAGATTTGAAGGAAATAAATCAACTTTTGCCTAAAGAAAATTATGAAGAAGTTTTAGTTTTTGCTAAAGTAGGTTTTTGCTAAAACGTGTAGGAGGAAAAATCGAAAAAAGTCGGTTTACGATTTTTGTATGAATTTGCTTTTTTATAGTTTTTTTTGTCAGCTCCATTTATTGGGAGAAGATTGTCTCCTGTGGAAAAGTAGGTATTAGTGATGTATCAATCTTTTGTTTTTCTTGCCCATAACCACTTGCCAACCTCCATTTTTGGATCGACCACCACCCCACAGTTCACCTGTGTACTGCTCCTAGGTTTTCATACTAAATGTTGTTCAGTATACCCGATCTGCATCAAAAAAAATTTTGTTTAGATCATTGTACTGCATCAACTCTTTAGTGGTAGGATAGGAATAAATTTTGGTTTTTTTCTTCCATACCCATCTAGAGTCGGGTGGGTATGATATCTTTTAGGCAAAATATTTATTGACGCCTTTATTTTTCTATTTAAATATATTTTAAAAAAAATATTAAACCAATTTTACCAATTTTACCTTGAAGGTATTATACCCACCCAAGTAACTTTGAATGAGTATGGGAGCAATCACCATAAATTTTTGATGGCGGTGGCGTAAGGTTGAAGCCGATGGCGCTAGATGTCACCGCTTTAAGTTATTGGTATGAAAATCGCAAAATGAAAGAGTACTAGTGCGGTGACCCGTCCGATGGACGGGGTCAATGCTTCAAGTTCTATAGAGAGAGTGGACAATGGTTTAGCGTCACATTTTACATATTTTGGCTCAAAATTAATTTGAAATTTTGTTACAAAATTAACTTTTTTTTTAAATAAAATTCGTTATTAAGGAATAAACTTCAGATATTTAAACAATTAAAATTTTTCACACACTAAAGTACCTAAAAAAGTATAATTGCATAGTGTTACACTTTATATAATTTGTTACTGAATTAATGTTCGATTCTACATTACTTAGAAATAAACTTTGCATATTTAAACAATTAATTTTTTTCGCATAAGATGCAGAAAAGTATAATCAGATATATACGTTACACTTTTTATAATTTGTTACTGAAATTAATGTTCGATTCCAAAAATTTGATTATGGAGGCACATTTTTATTTAATCGTAAAGTCTTGCTACTAAAATATAAAACATGAAAGAAAGAGAGTGAGAGAGGAGAAAAGGGAAATAAAAATATGAAGGAAAAAAAGGAAGAAAAAAGGGAGAGAGAAAGTTTGGAGAACAAAAAAAAGGGGGGTAGGGGGAGGAGAAAAGGTCTTTTTCTTCATTTAGTTAATATTTTATTTTAATTTTAACTATTTTATTATTATTATTAGCTGTATTTCAGGGAACTGATTCAAAACTTATCGATGAGCTGAACAACATATATTTGAAGGGCCCGCCCTGCTACTTGGTGTTGGTGACCGGAGACGGCGACATGTTGGGTTACTTGGAAACAGCCATCGGAAAAGGTTTTCGAGTTCTTTTAATTGGTGGAAGGAAAAACATATCATGGAAATACAAAATATGTTACCAGTGGATAGAATGGGAGGCGCTGAGGTTTGCCAAAGGCAACCCGGTTCTTGTCAACAGGCCTCAACCTCGCCCCCCCAAGACCATTTGTTGTTCCATTTGCAGAAAATGCTTTGCGTACCCATGGGCTCTGGAAAAGCATATCAAAGTCATATCAAAGCCAAACACTAAATGAAGAAAGAAGATGTTAGGGAATTACAGTACTATCTTAGTTTAGTTTGTTAATAAATAACCACTTTATTATTTCGAGCTAGCATTTCCTTTAATCAACTGTATTTGATTTCTCCCAATTTGCTTGCCATTGTTGTTCAGTTACATGCACTCCCACTCAATCACTCGCTATGCTACTTAAACAAACTGAATCACTGGGGTGGGTCCACCAGATCTGTTACATGCAAAACATACACTCCCCACTCAACATGGATAAAATGGAAATGTACCGCTTCCTTACGGAAAAATTATGAACATAAGGACCATTGTGCGTGTCCACCCCTCTACTCACAGCCCATATTATAATTCCAAAACTATCATCCCCCTTAAGAAGGACCATGTTATATGGACAAAAAAATTTAAACAAAAATTTACAAAAACCAACTTACAACATCAATTAACCAAGTTTTTTAAGTCATCACTCAAGTGATCAATTAATCAAGTTTTTAACAATGCCTCGAAAACTGTGAAAAAGCAGGTTGGTAAAATGGTCTAAAAAACTTGGTTAATTCATGTTGTAAGTTGATTTTTGTATAGTTTTGTCTAACAAAAATGTCAAAATAACATTATTGCCTTAAGAAAGTAACCAACAACTATATGTAAAAATGCTATAATATATAAGCTGACACACTACTTTAAGTAACATTTAAAAAAATATTATAAATTAGTAAAAAATGCTATAAGCTAATATTATCACACATTTCTATTTTTTTTTCATCAGCTTATTTACTAAACGTTACTTGGTAGGTTTTGTCAAAAAAACTTTATTAAAAGGAAATATAAAATAAACAATCTAAGTGTCATGCTTTGGTTGGTATTGCATATAAGTTTTATCCTTTTTCAAAGTAAATAGAAAATAAATTTTTGTGTAATCTACTATTTTGTTTTTCAGCAAAATAAGTGGTTATTGATTAATTTAGGTGGCCGTACTCAATTGGGAAGTTTTTTCAATATCTATATTTGTAGTACTTTTTATAATGAAAGAAAAGACCTGACCATTATTATATGGGTTTTTTTTTGGGACCCCCACCCTCTCCCTTCATACCCCCACCCACTCTGAAAAAGCTAAAAATACCCTCAAGCTTTTTACAAAATCACAATTCTTTCACATTATTGGTCATACCTACAATTGACCACCAGCCACTCGCACATACGCCACAGAGACGTATATACGATTGCCCTGAAATCCACCACTCGCATATACGCCACAGAGACGTATATACGATTTAAGAAACAAATAGAGTAAATGAGATTAATTAAACAACTTAGTAGCATGAAGTAACGAGATCTACAACGGGAAGAGAATTCAAAAGCCGGTACATATACCACTTAGGGAAACGGATCCTCGCAATTTACCCCTAAGAAATGGACTTCTATTTCTTTATTTCATAATCAGACACGTGACAACAAAGATATGAATGGTTGTGATTTAATTTTTCCCAAAATTGTATTACTCCCATTGATCTTGATCCCTCTCATGCTACAAATGGGTGTTCTTCATCACTGTTATTTTGGATTATTCTACATCTCATAAAAGTCTTTTATGAGATTAATTTTAAAGTAAATCAATTATCTTCTATTATCCTTCTTCAATGACACCATGTTTTCCTTTAAGTAAAATAGTTTTGTTATTCCATCCATGTGGCTCCAATTTCAGTTGCCACCAAAGCAAATGGTTACCAAGCGGTGGATTTGGAAGAGAAAAAGGCAAGAGAACTGAAGAGGTGGGTAGAGGGAAATGGAAAAATACAACAAAACATAAAAACAGATTTGCAATTTCCTCAATTTTTTGGTCGATCACATGATCGATATTGAGGTGGGCGATCGATTGTTGCAAATGAGGAAGACATATATAAGAGACGGATGGGACTAACTTTAATAAATGTAATGATAATAAATGCAGGATATAAAATTGCATCTGACCTTTGCATTATTTACATACACGCCATTGTGAATGAATAGTGCAATAACCAAGTGATATAAGGCAAAATTTGAAGATTCCCTCCCAAAGTGAATGAATGGTGTCTTCAACAATTGTAAAGTAGATACCCTTATTAGGGGGTTTGATTTGAAATATAGGTTTACTAAAAAGTGAGTATAAAAAAGTAATACTAAAAAAATATTTAGAAGAAAACTTAAATTAGATCCTTTTTATGAGATACTAAGATTTTAGAGACACGATGCAAAATTTCATTCAGTGGCATTAGAAAATATTGATATGTTTCAGTTTGAGACATTGCACTTGAGCTGCAGCCTGCATTATCAACAAAACACCAACTCATCAATTTTGAAGCATGATTGATATATATATATATATATATTTCAACAATTAATTTTTTTATTAATATGTAAAACTACATCACTAGAAACTTGAGTAAAGGAAAATTGAAACGCTCAAAAGATAGACCAAAGTAAGTAACACCAGAGCACATGATGATTAGATCACACACACCTCACAAGATCAAAGAAAAGCGACCTCTGTAGTGTACATCAATTACTACCTTTTCAACACCTATATATATACCATATTTCTAACATCATCAGTCAGCATCATTATAAGAAAAACTTTGACTAAGGTTGTCCCTTTCTAGAGAGGTGAGTTTGAAGATGAAAATTAAAAGAATCATTAATGTACGTACTATTGTTGCATCAACACAAGACACATAATCTCTCTATATATACTCTCTCCCTCCCTCTCCCTCCCTCACTCACTCAACTCCAAGAAAGAAAAAAAGAAAGAAAGAAAGAAAGAAAGAAGCAAAATGGAGAAAGTGTTTTTGGCCATCCTAGGGATAATTGTTGGGCTTGTTGTCGAACGTGCAGCAGTAGAGGGATATTTTATCCTGGTGGAGTTCGTAGATAAGAAGTGGAAGGAGGGTAGAAACCAAAAGAAATAGAAGGAAAGAAGAAAGGGTTAAAATGCTTGCAAGTAGTTAGATTAGATTATATTAGATAGGCTCTTAATGTAACAAGTAGTAGTATGTATTTGGGACACTCTCCTCTCTATGTATCTTTCTTATTATGTTATTTGTAATCAAGCAAGCATGTGATGATGATTAAAGAAGAAATTAGCTTTGGTTTTATTTCTAGTTAATTTACTTCTTTTTTTACTTTACACTACGTACTATAATACTAACTTTTACTTTTGTTTAACAACTTCTTAATCCTAAATCTAATTACCTACCTCATAGATACATCTTCCATCTCTCTTGCATCACATATCTCTATAGCTGCATCTCCTTCTTCTCGATCGCATTTCCACTGTTCTTGTTTGTCTCCATTACAGGTCATGGTGCCTTTTTCCTTCATTTCGGGCCAGATCCGTTATTTCCTTGGGCTATGTTGTTTTCTCAGATCCGTTATTTTTTTTATTTAAAAACCTTTCATGTCTTTTAATTCTTTTTCAATTATCTTTTAATTCTTTTTTTCAATCCTGTTTTCTAAATTCTATTAATTTTTAAAATCACTTTATAGTCTTGTAATTATTTCTTCATTATTTTGTTATCTTCTTATTTCTGTTTTTAACTCTATTATTTTTTTTAAACTTTGTTTTCAATTATGCTATCTTTTAACTTTTAAATTAAATTTTAAATTTTAGTAAGCCGATTGCGCTCGAACCAAATCCAATTGAATCAATTTGACATACCGATGGTTGTTCTACAATTTGATAAGGTTAATTAGAAAAAATATTAATAATTGATTTTAAAAAGTTGATGTGAGTTCATAATGGTATTTTAAAAGCGAGTTTTAGAATAGTTGATTCAATTTGAATGATAAAGTAAAATAGTTTTGATTTATAAATGTAAAGAGTTTTGTGGCTTCCACGCATAGAATTGATTTTTATTTGATAAAAAAGTTGAAACTAATCCTTCCATCAAAATCAGTTTTCCTCATCCTAGCTAACAGTGTTCCTCAAGGCCAAGGAAAGTCTCAACACTCATGGAACTCTTTTGATCGTACCTTGACCAATGAAGTGTTGATGTTGTTCGCTGCGTTGGTCGGTCGCTGAAGGATTGAACGGACCGATCTTGGCTGCACGCGGGTGGTACCTGCAATGACACTCCGACGCTCAAGTCAGTGTTCGCTCGGGCAGGGTATCACGAGGTAAAGATAACGTACCTGATGATGAGAATGTGTGCGTCATTTATACTATTGAGATTACCAACCGTTGCGAGATTTTCGGCCGGTTACCGCGAAGTGCGCTCCAAGCCATTGAGCTTGGGTCGGTTCGCTGGTATGGGCCGATGGCCCAATGCTAATGGAACCTCTCGGTTTCTTGATACACCCCGCAACGCTTGTCCCCAAGCCTAGGTCGCTGCGGGCGGGTGAGAGGCTTGAATCGTTGCCCCGAGCCTGGGTCGCAAGAGGCGGCGGCCGCGGCAGATGATCGTTGGGACGGTCATCGCTGCCCTTCGCCGTCGGCGCGTCTTGACGCGACGGTTGGATCGTGCTGTCATTTATGACGTGACGCTTGGTGATCTCGAGGCCATTCAATGGCTGATTTAATGCGAAGGTGAAACGTTGCGACGTTTCGTCTCCCGGACCTTCTAGCGCTTCAGGGCTGTGCTATAAGTACACCCTCGAGAAATCATTTCTCACATTCCTCTGAAGTGCTCTCACATCGACCGACTGTGCACTGCAACCGACTTGCTTTCGAAGCAAATCCTTGTGTCCGAGCATCCTATCTTTCTCGGTCGATATCCAGCATTCTTACAGGTATGAGTCGATCTTTCTCTCAGCTTTAGTTTCTTTAGTTTTCCTTTAATTGTAGTTTCGCGCCTTGTGGTAGGGGTGTCGACTCGGGGCGACTGTGTCGCCCCTCTCACGAGTGCATAGCTCGACCGACCTGACCCGATCCCCTTTTCACAGGTACTCTTATATGCCGCGCTTGAAACAAACTGTACGTCTTCCCGGGGGGCCATCACAGTCTCTAGCTCAAAACATGACGCGGCCAGCCCAAGTCGTAACGTGCGAGGAAAGTTGTCCTCGAGCGACTCGAGCTCCAGTTCTCCAAACAAGGGGTCGGTCAGCTTAGGCAGCTCCGACTCCAGCTCTGCCAATTCTAAGACCAAATCGTGGTCTTCTCCACCACCATCACCTTCCCACGGCAACGCAGAGAAGATGAGAGAGGTAGACATCGAGGTGATGGAGCGCAAGATGCTTTGCCCGTGTTGAAGAGAAAATATCGGCCAATGCCGAGGAAGGCCGAGTTGAAATCGCGGTGAAAGAGGTTTTCGGCCGTCTTGTCGAAAAGCTCCTCTAATCGGGATGCGAACGCCGATGGAGAGCGGCGGTCGAAAGGAGAGGCGACGTTCACGGATGTAGCTCGAGATCGGGCGGACATGTCCTCGGGTATCGAGAGACCGCCGATCCAATAGGAGCGTGATCGCGGTCGCCCACCGGCGCGCCGCAGTACAATGTCATTTCGTAAACTTACCGGGCCGAGGTGAGGGGATGAAAGAAGGCGAAGACATAGCGACCTACTCGAACAACCTCAAGTTCACGATGCATCAGATCGTGTTCGAGAAGATGGGGATCGTTCCTCCCTTCACCGAGTTTTAGCGTGATGTCTTGCGCTACATGGGGTCGCCCCATCACAGCTGCACCCAAACGCGTGGGCATTCCTGAAGACTTTTGAGGTATTGTTGGGCCGGCTTAATAGGCCGGTGTCGATCCAACTGTTCTTCACAATCTTCGAGCTGGGTTGGCTCAGGGAGAAAGCCAACAAAGAGAAGAGGGGGCAAGTGTCCGTTAAAACTCAAAAGACCCAACACAGATATTTCAAGGCGTTTTTGAGTCATTTGGGAGGGCGTGGAAGAGTCACTATTTCTCGGATCGTTCCCACTGGGAGGTCGACGCCAGCGATCGCCGACGAGGCGGCTCGATGGATCGATCGGTGATCCTTACTTTCCGATATGTGGAACGAAGCTCACTTTTTCAGACGCGCTGGTGACTACATCTACGCCACCAAGGATTTGAGTGCAGTCGACCTGAAGTCTTTGCAAATTATCAAAGCATTGTCGAGCCTTATGCCCCCTGATCCCAAAGGCGACATACCTTGCCGGCCGTTCACGCTTTTGGTCGGCCGTGCCGTTGAGGCTGCACTTGGTTCGATTTTTCCCTTGTCTTTTTATTTCGATTATTGACCGTTTCGTTTAACCTTTGAATCGTTCTATTTTGTAGGGGAAATGGCAGGAACAGCTTGGGCTTCTTTGGAAAAGATGGCCTTGAAATCTTCATCAAAGCCTTCGTCCTCAAGAACGGTTAAGCAGGTGGTCGACCTGGATGACTCTTCCCAACAAACCCCTTGTAGCCAAGGCAAAAGTGGTGGCCGCAAGGGTCGCTCCCCTCAGGGCCAGGACGGTCGGAGCCCCAAACGTAGCAAAACAAACCCGCTCGTGCAGATTCACGAGACTCCTGATGATGAGATTCCCGTGGTTCAGATCGACGGCTTGGGCGAGACCGACTTCGAGCGGTTCAAGCGGGAGCCCATGGTGGTTTGTTCTTCCTTGTGCATGGCGGTGGGTAAGGCCATGCAGCAGTTGACAGATGATGGGGAGAGAAAAGCTGCAGGTATTTTAACTCTCTAGCCCGCCTTCGCTTTAATTTAAGATCGGTCGATTTGGTGACCTTATTATTTTTGTTGTAGAGGCCCGAGCTGAAAGGGACCAGGCCCTCGCCAGTCTGGAGATCGTTAAGAAAAAACTTGAGAAGGCCTTTACTTCAAAGAATGCTGCCTTGGAAGCCAAAGATCAGGCCGACGAGGACCGGGCTAAGGTGGTGAAACGGAACAAGGAGTTAACTGCTCAGGTGAAAGAGCTCAAAGGGGAAGTGGACGGCCTGAAGAAGGACAATGCTGAAATGGAGGACCAAGTCCAAATGGTGGTCGGCCTTGCTTAATTTTGTACGCACATGTCATCTTCTTGATCCACCTTTTGCAACATTGAAGATATTGAAGATGAGTCGTGAACTAAAATTGCACACCTAACTTTCCACTCTCTCCTTGCACCATTGAAGATATTGAAGATGGTCGAACTGATTACATACACATCGGTGAAGTAGGATTATGGTTGAGTAGATGAGTAAGTGGTTGGCCACTTGGTCTCGTTGGAGGCAAGATTCAAAAAAACTGGCTACACACCAAAAAACGACGATACCACAAACTGTCTCGATAGTGACCGTTACCGCAACAAAACACCAACGACAAATAATTTTAATAAAATCTATGCATTATTGTGATTAATTCACACCACGACGATCGCAACTTGTAATGCAACGGCCGAAATCGCGAAAACTTTAACGCGAGCGCAATTGCTATTTAGAACCTAGGTTGGAGGTGGTCTTATTGCTAGTGGCTCTGGTGCGAGGGTGGATTAATAAAAACATTAGACCAATCAGAATTTAACCATTGTCGAAAATTTAACATTTGTGCAGAAATTTAAACCATACAATTTAACCATTGTAGCAATTGGAAATAAGGAAATTAGATACACTTATAACAAAAAATAAGGATCACAATCACACATAAAATAGAGAACAATATGACACACACAAAATCACAAAAGCGAGGATGAAGTGCTTAGATTGTTCATGTATTGGAGTGACTAGTTTCACGATGAAGAAAAATATTTATATTATATATATATATATATATATATATATATATATATATATTTACATTTACACATATATAGTGATATTTTTATTTATATATTTTTTATAAAAATATTTTTAATAATTATCCAATAGATTTTGATTGTGTACATTTTGTAATCCATTGGATTTAAAAAAATTAATTGATGGATCACAACCATTCACAAATTAAACGGATGCATCCAATTAAATCCATTAATATTATTTCTTTTGTAATAGACGAATATATATTGTATGAATTTTGTTATGGACGAACCAGATGTCCATTAATGAGATTTTTTTTTTCTGAGATAATATTATAGAGACATGATCCAAATATTCATTTAGTGACATTAGAAAATTTTGATATGTTTTAGACATTGCACTTGAGCTGAAGTACATGTCAACAAAATGTCAAAGCATCAAAACACTCAAAAGATCACAACTCACAAAATCAAAGAAACTAGCCCTACAAAATGTGATAAAAGAATAACCTAAACTTTAAGAAAATAGACAAAATGTTGCTATCACCTTAAGAATCTCCCTGCCTACTCACGTGATGCTTTTAGCTTTACTCATTTACCTCCCATTAAAGATGCACTAATTCATAACACATCACCTAAGAGACTCTACCTCCAATCCAATATTGGTGTTTTTCTTTTGACTAAGGGTGACATTAAGATAAATGCATTGTATGTATATTGGATAAATTCATATATGAATGAAAATAATTTATTTGTTTATCCCATTAGATAAATAATTTATTTGTCTATTTTCTTAAAGTTTAGGTTATTCTTTTATCACATTTTGGGGTTTTTAGGATCTTGTGTGTAAGGTGTTATTATTTTTCTAGCTTAGATGTGGGGCTAGTTTCTTTGATTTTGTGAGTTATGATCTTTTGAGTGTTTTGATGCTTTGGTATTTTGTTGATGTATACTTCAGTTCAAGTGCAATGTCTAAAACATATCAAAATTTTCTAATGCCCACTAAATGAATATTTGGATCGTGTCTCTATAATATTATTATCTCAGAAAAAAGGAAATAGTCTCATTAATGGATATCCGGTTTGTCCATAACAAAATTCATACAATCCGTCTGTTATAAAATATATATTAATGGATTGAATTGGATGCATACGTTTAATTTGTGGATGGTTGTGATCCATCCATTAATTTTTTTAAATCCAATGGATTACAAAAAGTACACAATCAAAATCAATTGGATAATTATTAAAAATATTGTTATAAAAACATATAAATAAAAATATCACTATATATGTGTAAATGTAAATATAAATAAATATAAATATTTTTCTTCATTGTGAAACTAGTCGCTCCAATACATGAACAATCTAAGCACTTCATATACACATACATCAGCTTCATTCCTTTTTAATTTGTCTTCTACAAATAATACTTTTATATATATATATATATATATATATATATATATATATATATATATATATATATATATATATATATATATATATATAGGATAAAAGAATAACCTAAACTTTAAGAAAATAGACAAAATGTTGCTATCACCTTATTAAGAATCTCCCTGCCTACTCACGTGATGCTTTTAGCTTTACTCATTTACCTCCCATTAAAGATGCACTAATTCATAACACATCACCTAAGAGACTCTACCTCCAATCCAATATTGATGTTTTTCTTTCAATAACAATGAATTAAATGTGTTTATGGTCGATCTTTCAAGTTTAATCCCAACTAAATTTTAATAGGCATTTTTGGCCCTCACAAATTTATTGCATTCAATTTTAGTCATTCATGACCTTTTTTTTTTTGACAAAAGTCATTCATGACTTTTAATTGCTTAGAAGCACAAAAAAAAATTAATATGTGAAGAACAAAAACACCTATTAAAATTTAATTTTATAGAGACTAAAAATATATTTAACTTAATAACAATTTCAAATATAGTCACAAATTATGTTGTTGCCTTCCCACATAGTTTACAGTTATTATTTTCCACACTACGCCAGAATTGTAAAAAGAGATCGCCACCTTTAGTAGCGTTTATAAAAAAACGCTAGCCATTTTAATAACACGCTACACCATTAGTAGCGCTTTTTAAAATAAAACGCTACCTATTAGGTAACACGCTAGACGATCCCTAGCGCTTTTACTCAAAACGCTAGCAAATTAGAAAACACGCTAGACAGATCCCTAGCGCTTTTATTCAAAACGCTAGCCAATTAAAAACACGCTAGATAGATCCCTAGCGTTTTTAGAAAGCGCTAGCTATTTAGAAAACACGCTACACACGGATCCTCAGCGCTTTTATTCAAAACGCTAGCCAATTAGAAAACACGCTAGATAGATCCTAGCGCTTTTTATAAAACGCTAGGTATTTAGTAAACACTCTAGACATATCCCTAGCGCTTTTACTCAAAAACGCTAGGTATTTAGAAAACACGCTAGATAGATCCTCAGCGCTTTTTAGAAAACGCTAGGTATGGTTAAATAATTTTTTTGTTTCCCATTGAGCTACTTCCTCTTTCAATAACACTCTTACCCGAAACGCAAAATCACTCACCCGAAACGCAAAACCTAACACCCTAACTCAAATTAACATCATCTCTCTCAACGAAAATCATCTCTCTCAAAGGAACATCATCTCTCTCACTCGCACAACATTGGTGAGTTTTTTGTTCCTTGCTCTGCTTTCTTGTTAGATATTAATTATGGGTTCTAGTTTAGAAATATATTAGTTTTGTCACTTGTGCACACTAGACTCTTCTTCTTTTTTTTTACCACTAGCCTCTTCTTGTTAAACATAAATTAATTATTTGGAAGACTATAATATGATATAGATATAGCTTGGGAAAATAAGGAGTGGATTTGAAAAAATTTTAAAAGAGGAATTTTTGTTTGTTTTTTTATATGAATTGATTCTTCATTATATTCGAATTGCTTGATGGGTCATATGTTAAAGTTCTCTTCTCGTGATTTTATTATAAATATAATTTGGAAATTATGGATAGAAATTGGATGTCCGCCAATCGTCTGTCCAAGGAGTATACATTGGAGTGGATTATTTTGTGAAATTGTGTTGTTGAACGTTTAGGGACTTCTAGTGGTATGAAATGTCCTTGTTTAAGGTGTTGTTATGTAAAATCGATTCTTTCGCAGAGAGTTGGCACGACATTTAAAGGCGAATGGAATTGATCAAAGTTACACTTGTTGGATAATGCACGGTGAGAAAAAAGGTGAATCTTCAAATATGAATGATATTAGTAAGAGATATGCGCCACGGTTGACACCGGAACACATTCATTTGATGCGAACGAATTTGAAGAGATGGCAAAGGTGGTTGAAGAGGATCTTAATGATTGTCCCGAAATGTTTGAGAAGTTGATAAGCGATGCGAGAGACACCATTGTATGCGGGTTGTAATGAATTCACAAAATTATTGGTCGTGATCAAGTTGTATAACTTGAAAACTCGCCACGGATGGACGGATAAGAGCTTTACCGATTTACTCTCATACGAAAAGAAATGTTGCGAATGATAATGTGCTTCCTTCTCGGACGTATGATGCAAAGCAAATGTTGGGGTCTATTGGCTTGAACTATGAGAAGATACACGCTTGTCCGAATGATTGCATTTTATTTCGGAATGAACATGCGTTGTTAAAGTCGTGTCCTAAATGTAATGCACCGCGTATAAGAAGAAAGAGTCCGCTCCACAAAAGGTGTTGTGGTATTTTCCTATAATTCCTCGATTTAGGCGCATGTATCGTAGTTCGTAAGATGCAAAACACTTGACATGGCATGAGGATGAAAGGATTAAAGATGGTATGCTCGACACACGGCAGATTCTCCGCAATGGAAAAAAATCAATATTGAGTATCCTAATTTCGGGATGACCCGAGAAACCTACGCCTTGCATTGTCTGGCACGATGGATTTAACCCGCGGGTATCGAGTAGCTCCCACAATACATGGCCCGTGATTTTGGCGATTTATAACTTATCATGTGGCTTTGCATGAAACGCAAATATATGATGTTGTCTTTGTTAATTTACAGGCCCAAACAACCAGAAATGATATTGATGTATACTTGGCTCCTTTAATTGAAGACTTGAAGCAAATGTGGGAGACTGGGGTAGAGGTGTATGATGGGTTCGAGAGAAAAAAGTTTCACCACAGAGGCTATGATCTTTGGCACAATTAACGACTTTCCTGCATACGGCAATCTATCAGATACAGAACAAAGGCGAAGTGTGCATGCCCTATATGTGAAGACAACACAGTTGGATTGGATGTGGTTGGAACATGGTAAGAAGAATATCTATCTTGGTCATCGAGATTTTGCCATCAACTCATCACTATCGATTGTGGAGAAAGGCATTTGATGGGAATACAGAAACACGTAGAGCTCCCCGCCTTTGACGGGCGAGCAGTATTTGAAAAGGTGGAAGATTTGAACATTAAATTTGGGAAGCCTTTTGCAGGAGAGATTGCCAAACGGGGTGGAAGAAAAAGTCGATTTTCTTTGAGTTGCCATCTTTGAAGTCATTATATGTAAGGCATTTCATTGATGTGATGCATGTTGAAAAGAATGTCTTCGAAAGTGTCATTGGTACCTTACTCAATATATCGTAAGACTAAAGATACCATCAACTCAAGGTTGGATTTGGTTAGTATGGGTTTGAGACCTGAATTGGGTCCCAGTAAAGAAGGGTACACGTACATATCTACCTCCGGCTTGCTCATACTCTATCTAGAAAGGAGAAGACTGTCTTTTGTGAGTTTCTTCATGGAGTTAAAGTTCCAGAGGATACTCTTCAAATGTGGCGACTCTTGTATCGATTAAAGACCTCAAGTTAAAGTCTCTAAAGTCCCACGATTGTCATGTTCTCATGGAGAATTTGCTACCCATTGGTATACGATCCATTTTGCCTAAGAAAGTGCGTCGGACCTTAACCAAACTTTGTTTATTCTTTAAGGCGATTTGTAGTAGAGTGATTGACCGAAAGTTGCCAACATTGCAAAGAGAAATTATCACTTTGTGTGAGCTTGAGATGTATTTCCCACCTTCCTTTTTCGACATAATGATTCATCTAATAGTTCATCCGGTTGAGAGACACAATTGTGTGGCCCATGTTACATGAGATGGATGTATCCGTTTGAGCGTTACATGAAGATATTAAAAGGATATGTGAAAAATCGATCACGACACGAGGTTGTATTGTTGAGCGCTACATAGTTGAAGAGGCTATTGAGTTTTGCACGGGCTATCTATCTAGTCTTGAATATTCGTGGGATTTGCCAAGGTCTCGTCATGCGGGAAGGATTAGTAAAGGGATGACAGAAATAAATTAGTGATGGTATCAAGGAAAGAACTAGAGCAAGCACACTTGTACGCGTTCTTCACAATGATAGTGAGGTTGATTCATATGTTGCCAAGCACAAGGAGATTCTTAAGAGTCAATTCCCTGGAAAGAAGCAAGTTTGGTTAGCAAAAGAACACAATAGGAGTTTCATAGTGTGGCTAAAACATCACATTGATGGTGAGTGTGTTTGAATCCTACTTGATTTCAAAAGATTGAGATGGTTAGCAAAAGGTCCAAATATACATGTCTTCTCTTACAACAACTATCTAATGAACGAGTGCACTTTCTATACAAAAGAACAAGATGATCGAGTAAAATGCAAAATAGTGGGGTGACTCTTGTAGCTCATTCTATGCATGCATCCATTGCAAAGATAGAAATCCCATATATGCGAATATGTCTTACTTTGGCTTCATTGAACACATATGGGAGTTGGATTACAATATGTTTCGGAGCCCGTGTTCAAATGTGAATGGGTTGACAATAATACTTGGTTTACTGATTGATGAATTAGGGTTCATGCGGGTGAATTTCAACAAGTTAGGATATAAAGATGAACCTTTTATTTTAGCATCGCAAGCTCAACAAGTGTTTTATGTCACCGATCCAGATTAATATCAATTGGTCTATTGTTCTATTGATCGACAAAAAATTTGTGTATATAACAACGATGATGATGAAGCACCCGATGATGTTGGTGTTGAGGACGACCCGTTCTTGAAACATCGTAACCAATAATAGGGAAAATACTTCTATAGAGGATGTTGTATATTTTAGAAAAGATCATAATGATGGAATTTTTATTCGCTTTAAAAAAAAAATACCAAGACGCGAATTGCAAACAAAATTTTATCTAGGAAAAGGAAAAGGTAATATAGACTTAATGATTTCTCGTTATTTTTTATTAATAGATAATTATTATATTGTTTTTGTAAATTTAACAATAACATGGATTATGTTATATTGCAGTCGATGGCATCACTTAGTGATCATGAGATCTAGTGGTCAAGACAGTAGTCATTTATGTTATATATGGTATAGCTTTAATTTGTAGCTACTTTTGAGTTTCATAATGTAAGTTACTTATGATGTTGTATGATTTGTAAACAAAAATATCTATTAATAGGTTGAATTTTGTGTGTATCTATATATTGGATTGTAATGATATTGGCTGAATTTTGTTGGAATGATATTTGATGAATTTTCTTTGGAAGGGAATGAATTAATAGGTTGTAATTAAAAGGAGAATAAACAAAAATAAAAAATAATTAAAAAAATCAGTCAATAGGTAGCGTTTTAGAGTGAAAACGCTAGAAATGAAGTTAAAAATTCATTCAATACCTAGCGCTTTAAAGTTAAAACGCTAGGAATTGTAAAGAGAGCTAGAGGATCCCTAGCGCTTTTCTGAAACGCTAGGAATGCTAATAAAAGGTGCTATAGCATCCCTAGCGTTTTACATAAAACGCTAGGAATGCTAGTAAAGGTGCTATAGCATCCCTAGCGCTTTTCTGAAAACGCTAGGAATGCTATAGCACCTTTACTAGCATTCCTAGCGCTTTCTGAAAACGCTAGGAATGGTAAACACGCTGGCTAGTTGATCCTAGCGCTTTATGTAAAAACGCTAGGAATGCTATTAAAATTTTTACAAGGCGCGCCTCTCATCTCCCTCACACTCTCACGCATACAACCCGAACTCATCTACCTAACTTTTCTCCACGAACAACCCGTAACTCATCTTCGTTCATCGTACCTTTGCGAACCTCCACGACCCAGAAACCCTCTTCGCTCATCTTCGCTCATCTCCTTGGTGCTACGACCCGAAACCCATAAACGCGACCCAGAAACGTAAAACGCAGAAACCTATCCTCTTCGCTCATCCTCTCTCTCGTTGGTGCTATCTTACCACGCAGCTCACTCCCATTTGTTTCCTTTTTCCGCACTCTCTCTCCCTTTCAAAAGGTATTTCTGCACTCACGCACTCTCCACCTCTCTCACTGCAATGACTATAGAGGAGGTTCTAGTGGATATCAAATTCTCGAAGAAAGATTGGTAAGACACAATTAGTTTAATTTATTATGATTTAATGAATCTTTTAATTTACATTGATTAACAATTATTAAACTTAAATAGTTATTGGAAGAGGGAAAGATCCAACTCAAGAATCCCTTGATCGCGTGCGATTGTCAGTTAGAGGCCCGACAAAACAAGGATGGGAGATTGTGGATCCGAAAACTAAGGAGGTCAAGGACAAAATTGTAAGTATTCCAAAATTCATGAAAAAATTGCAAGTTGGAATTTGTGTCCGACTATATTTTTTTAATCCGTTACTCGATTTTTTTGACACGTGAACATATTTTTATTGTCGATTAAATTTCGTTGACACTTGTTTATTATTTCTATCCGTTACTCGATTTTTTTGACACGTGGACATATTTTTATTGTCGATTAAATTTCTTTGACACTTGTTTATTATTTTTATCCGTTACTCGATTTTTTTGACACGTGGACATATTTTTATTCTCGATTAAATTTCTTTGACACTTGTTTATTATTTTTATCCGTTACTCGATTTTTTTGACACGTGGACATATTTTTTATTGTCGATTAAATTTCACTTGACACTTGTTTATTAATTTTATCCGTTATTTATGTTTGTGCATCAATAAAGCATATCACAATCAGTATCACAAGGAGATTTAACAGATTGTGATGGTCACCAAGATGTCCTTGCTCGTGCCTTGGGAAGGGAAGAGAGACAGGGTCGGATTAGAGGTTATGGATATGGGATTCCTCCGACAACCGTGTTTGGGCCAAAGAAGAGCCAAAGCAAGGGTGCGGGGATTGTAGAGTCATGGCGGAAAAGTATGACGAGCTATCCAAGAATGTTCTTTGTGCTAATGGAAGAGAGACAGATGTTTAAGCGACTCTTGGCACAAAAGGATTGGTGCACCATCCTGCGCCGCACCACCCCTGCTGAACCTATTGAGCCTCTTGCACCCCCATAGCGCCCGAGATAGTGCACCATCCCTTCAACACGTGTATTTAACAAAACTCGACTGTTTTTTTTGTACATATGTATTTGATAAAATTATCATGTATATTTATTTTTCTTTATAATTGATTTAGGATAACTCGTGAATGTGAGCTATATATTGCAAACCCACATCGAAAGGTTGCAATGTGGGTTTGATATGTAACCAATTGAGTGCCACATCGCACAATCGTGCCATGCCCGAAAACCATTTGAGAGTTAGGGTAGACTATTCAATAGAGGGTCTGCACCATTGCACTGTTCCAATTGCTAATGCGGATATATTTCACCGTGGATCAAGCACTTAGTACTTTTGTGGCATGGCTCAACAACTTGTCGTTGTAAGTGACAATATTTTTGTTAATAATTAAATGACTATAATGTGTGTTAACTAACTAGCTAATTAATCATTTTTTAATATATACTAGGTACCCCATGTGTCCCGACCTTCCCTTCCATGAAAGTGTCTCAACCTTCCCTTCCACTACCAAACTCTCCCGACCATCTTCTATACAACCAGGTCCAACATGTTGGTCAATTTCCCAATGATGAATTCGAACTACATCGATTCTCTAAAGGTCCACATTCAAAAAATGAACCAGACGACCAAATTTTTTTACCGCCCGATAACATTGTGGGCTGGAAATAGTTGGTAATGATCAACATCGAGGATATGAAAGCTATAGTTGAGATGGATTGGGCCACTTGCCATCGATATTAGAGTATACGGGTATGTATTAAATTATTTGTACACAATAGTTGTTTATATTAGAGTATATATATGAGGATCTGAAAGTTGTATATATATTATTTATAGGTTTTTGTACAATCGTCTTACTGTCCTTTTCTCAACGGACACGTAGTATTTCTTCTTGTGTCCGGCGTGTATCGTTGTGTTTAAGCAAGGTAATACAGAGGAACGACATCGTGTGATTAAGAGTGAAGTACAAAGTTATATCCATTCACGCTTCATGGAAGCCAAACATTTGAAGGGCGACTCTTTATTTTTGGCACCACTCAATAATGGGTGAGAAATTTAGTCTTCAATCACTTGTTTAATTATTTTGAGGATTGTATTATAGTGTAAATTAATGTGTACTCATTCGTTCTTCATTTACTTGCAGCAACATTGGGTACTCTTTGCAATAAACCCTAAGCAAAATGTTGTCTATTATCCGGATTCACTTCAAGGCCATTACAACGTCTCACGAAGACTTCAGAGAATCGGTTGAGAGGTGTGTATGTGTAACCCTCTCATTTTAATTTGTATAATTTAATATATGTATTTTGTTCAACTTAACGTTATATATATATATGTATGACGTTACAGTGCTTTGAAAGAATACTTGGGATTATCTACGACTAAAACAAGATGGCTACCCATAACTGTTAAGCTTTTTAGGAATCATTCTTATAATTTTAATTATTTAATTTTTGGTCATAAAAATGTGACAATTAAGTTATAATCTTTTGCTTTGTAGTGTCCTAAACAACCAAATAGCAATGATTGTGGGTACTATGTTATGAGGTATATGAAAGAGATTATCACTCATGACAAAGTAGCAATCCCAACCAAGGTAACTACTTAGATTTATTTTTATATTGATATTATAATACTTACTCACATTTAATAAACATTTTAATTCTAATTTTATTTCATTTTTTTTTCAAGATTTTCCCAACTTCAAAAAATCCAGAATTACTCTGTTGAACAACTTACAGATCGAGGGAGTGGTGCCATTTTGTTTCTAGCTTTTTGTAGCAAGTTTTGAGATTCATAATAGTTTAGTTATTATTTATGTTGTATATATTGGATTTATATTATGTTGTAAGTACTTCTTAGAATGATATATATTGGATTGGAAATATTATTTGATGAATTTTGTTGATCTGAATTTTGTTTGAATGATATATTGGATTGGAATGTATTTTCTGAATTTGTTGAAAAGGGAATGAATTTATAGGTTGTAATTAAAATGGAGAACAAACCAAAATAAAAAAGTATTTAAAAAAATTCAGTCAATAGGTAGCGTTTTAGAGTGAAAACGCTAGAAATGAAGTTAAAAATTCATTCAATACCTAGCGTTTTAAAGTTAAAACGCTAGGAATTGTAAAGAGGAGCTAGAGGATCCCTAGCGTTTTTACTGAAAAACGCTAGGAATGCTAATAAAGGTGCTATAGCATCCCTAGCGTTTATATAAAACGCTAGGAATGCTATAAGATCCCTAGCGTTTATATATAAAAACGCTAGGATGCTATAGCACCTTTTTACTAGCATTCCTAGCGCTTTTATAAAACGCTAGAATGTTATAACATCCCTAGCGTTTTATATAAAACGCCAGGAATGCTAGTAAAAGGTGCTATAGCATCCCTAGCGCTTTTTATAAAACGCTAGGTATGGTAGTAAAAAGGGCTATAGTATCCCTAGCGTTTTAATTTAAAAACGCTAGGAATGGTAGTAAAAAGGAGCTATGGGATCCCTAGCGTTTTTATTTAAAACGCTAGGAATGGTAGTAAAATGAGCTATGGGATCCCTAGCGCTTTCTGAAAACGCTAGGAATTGTAAAAAGCGCTGGTCAATGGCTAGCGTTTTATATAAAACGCTACGTATGTCTAAAACACGCGCTGGGTAAATGGCTAGCGTTTCTTAAAACGCTACTAATGGGGTGTACGCATTAGTAGCGCCCGAACTTCTCTCTAGCGTTTTAAAACGCTACCAATGCCCAAAAAAAACGCTGATAAACCTTGTACGCTGGCGTAGTGCCACGTTGGTAACAAATAAAAATAAAATTTCAGTTCCTTCCCACATGATTAACCAAATATATGCATGTTGAATTTTTTCAACAATTAGTACAAAAAAGCATTTTTCTTAACCCCTTATCAATAGTACTGTATCAATATGACATTGATGACATGCTTCAGATGGTTACATTTTAAAGCAAAAGCCATTGTGTGAGAAATAAATTTACTTTAAACTACTATTGTTTTTACTACATAGTACTTTAAACTAAAACTAGTACTATCATTTGTCCACCTAACTCATTTATTTATTTTTAAAAGCATTCACCTATTCTTCTCTTCTCTTTTCCTAAGTGATATTCCTCTTCTCCCCATTATATATTCTCCTCCACAACCGTAGCCCAGCTCCCTCATTCTATCTTCATCTCTCATTTCATTTCATTTCATTTCAAGCTTAAGGAAAAACTTGGTGGAAGAAGGAATCAAGTACCCATCTTCTCCTCCTCTCATCAAAAGGAAACTAGCTTGTTTTGGGTGAGCATCCTTACTCATCATTTCCTTCTTTAATTAAAAAGCATTTCATTCCTTCTATATATTTAAATCATGTTTTTGAGTTTCGATCACAAGATTTCACACTAAAAAGAATGCATTTTTCTAAGTTTGTTACAATAGAAATATTTTAAACAAAAACCACAAAGTTCCCCCTTTTCCTTTTGATCAAAAACTGTGGCCTTTAAAGGCGATGGGCAGGTAACAAAACTAGGTATTTTTATGTAAGGGAATTAACATTATTAACTATGAGGAGAATAAATTCATGAGTAATCTCCTATATGTTTCCTTTTGCTATATATGAGAAAGAAAAATGTTTCATTTTGCTTTAATGTTAAAGCTTAGACAAAGAAATATCTAAAAGGTTTGAAATTTTTTATTTTTACAACTTTAGATTCATGTTATCACTCTTTCAGAAAGGATCTAATGATTTAAAGTTTTTATTTTTAATCTACAAAAAGATATAACAACAAAAAGTCTAAGTTTTACATGTGAAAAGGATTTCTAGTGTTAAGTTGAAGTAACTTTCTTTTGGACTAATTAAATGTTTTCAGTGATCCTTAATCACATGATTCGAGATGTGTGTTGATGGGTTTTTTGATGGAGTAAATGATGAGCTCATATCCATTAGGATTGGACGGAATTGGAAAATATCTCAAGGTATGCATAACTTTGTCTTCATTAGAACCTTATATTTTTCTATAATCAAGTGAGTTAATGGGACAAAATCTTAGTTAGAAGCTAATAATCTACCTAAGTTAATTCAATCTTTTTAGGAGCTTCAAAGTGTTCATCTATGCCCTCAAATGGGCGGCTGGAGCACTTGGGTTCGCAATGTTTGTCCATTGCATCTTTGATAGAAGATGCTTGATATGGAAGTGTTTCAAGAAGAAAAACAGTGGAAGGGAGGAGGGTGATATGGAAATGGGGTAAGTAAGGCTTTTGTATAATTTTTGTGTATGATCTTCCATTTATTCTTGTTTTTGTCTTCTGCATCTCATTTCAATTTATGTTTTTCTGTTTTGCTTTGCAGGAGGAGGACCGGTGGCTAGGAGCTGTGTTCTCCTGTTTTCTTGTTTTATTTCCTTTATGTTTTTTAGTCTTAAATATGTAAGTCTCTTTGAGACAAACACCGAATCAATGAAAAATATTTTAATTTCTAGTAGCTTTTATTTTCTCTCCATATATATAGTTTTTGTCTTAACTGTTCTATTGATTTTCTACATATACAATTTTTCTTTTCTTTTAGAATATAGAACTAGCCTCCTAATATTTCATCCTAAAACTTTCCTCTTCCATATTGTCTACTCCTTCAAAAATATGTTCAAGAAGAGATTTAGATCCTCCAAGTTTTATTTTGTCGTAAAATGTTGATGAGTATATGACGTACTATTTCCCGTTTCTATTATAAGAAAAGTTTTGGTATATTTTTTAGTCTTAATAATAAGAAAAATTTATATTTTTTTCAAAACAAGTTATTTGCTAAAATTTACAAACTTTGGTCATGTTTCTTGAGGCACAATAAAAGGGTAATTGTGAAATTTTATTTATATATCAAGTTCCACATCAGACCACGGTAACAGGACTTAAGTATCTTATTTATTATCAAGTATCTTAAATTGAAATTTGATATTTTATGATCTCATGAGCAATTTTAGTCAGTTTGATAGATAGTCAAAATACTTGTTGAGTTGGTAACGTTCACCAAATAGGCCCCCGGCATCAACCTGCAGCACTCCATGCCTTTCTGATTTAACCTATTTACTCTCTCGGCAAAGAGATTGATTGATGTGTATTTCTATGTAGTAGTAGTAAAGTAAAAAATTATTCCTCTCTGCAAGGATTTTTTTTTATCGGTTAATTGATATATATATATATATATATCACACATACACCAAGTAATATACTAAAATAAACTAGCTGCTACAAAGTAATTGATATATCACGTTTTCCTATTTATAGGAAGCACTCATGCTATATTTTTATTATAGACAGAGATTCTCATTACCTCTAGGAAGCATGCTTGGTGACCTCTATATATATTGTAGCTAAAAGTAAGAGGTTGATATCAAATTCTAAGAATAGCTAAAAGAAAATAACACCTCTCTCTCTCTTATCTTTGTTCATCTCTTTCATGCTTATGGAAATAATTAAAGCTTCAATATTTTACGTCAATTATCTTACCTACTCTCAATTATATTTATGTGTTTTGGAAATTTCAAATTGGTATACTAGTTTGTTTGTGTTTCAAATTTGAAACAAGTTTAAGAAATAAAATTTTCATACACACATACATCAGCTTAACTCCTCTTTAATTTGTCTTCTATATATAATGCAAAGAGATCAAGTTAATTATGAGATGATGGATGACATTATATTCATTTCGGTCATTTTAAGTGAGTGGTTGGTGCTTCAGTAAATGCATTTATTTTACTTCCATGCTTGTAAGTTCATTGAGATGCTGATGCTTGTTGAGTTGATGTATTGGGATGGTGATTTATTTATTTTTACTTCCATGCTGGTAAAAGTGAGTTTGAATCCTCTTTATTTACTGGTCACTTAGTAGAGAGAAAGACCAAATAAATATAATAGTAATTAATATGAACAAGTTGATGTATCTAGTTCATAACATGAATCAAATTGTGTTGAACAATTTTTGCTTATAAAAAAGACCGGAGGGAGTATTTATTAAGTCTTTATCTCTCCTACTAAAACTATCTAGTAAATATTAACTGGAGATGATCTCAAGCCGGTAAAAGTTAGAATCGGTTATAAGAGTGATGTACTCTTTCCAGTTTCTATTATAATAAAAGTTTTGGTATATTTTTTAGTCCTAATTATAAGTAAAATGTATATTTTTCAAAACACATTATTTGCTAAAATTTCTTTTATACTTGTATTTAATTTGAAATATAGGTTTACTAGAAAGTGAGTATAAAAAGTAATGGTAAAAATATATTTAGAAGAAAACTTAAATTAGATCCTTTTTATGAGATACTAACATTTTAGAGACGCGATGGAAATTTTCATTCAGTGTGGCATTAGAAAATATTGATATGTTTCAGTTTGAGAAAAAGATTAAATAACAATACACTACTAGAAAAGTTATTTTTAGTGAGGAATTTTTGAGATGGATAAGTATCCCTCACTAATAGTGAGGGATTTAGCTACGAAAATCTGTAGTCATTGCTAATCTAGTGTTAAGTTGAAGTAACTTTCTTTTGGACTAATTAAATGTTTTCAGTGATCCTTAATCACATGATTCGAGATGTGTGTTGAAGGGTTTTTTGATGGAGTAAATGATGAGCTCATATCCATTAGGATTGGACGGAATTGGAAAATATCTCAAGGTATGCATAACTTTGTCTTCATTAGAACCTTATATTTTTCTATAATCAAGTGAGTTAATGGGACAAAATCTTAGTTAGAAGCTAATAATCTACCTAAGTTAATTCAATCTTTTTAGGAGCTTCAAAGTGTTCATTTATGCCCTCAAATGGGCAGCTGGAGCAATTGGGTTTGCAATATTTGTCCATTGCATCTTTGATAGAAGATGCCTGATATGGAGGTGTTTCAAGAAGAACAAAAGTGGAGGGGAGGAAGGTGATGTGGAAATGGGGTAAGTAAGGCTTTTGTATAATTTTTGTGTATGATCTTCCATTTATCTTTGTTTTTTTTCTTCTGCATCTCATTTCAATCTATGTTTTCCTGTTTTGCTTTGTAGGAGGAGGACCGGTGGCTAGGAGCTGTGTTCTCCTGTTTTCTTGTTTTATTTCCTTTATGTTTTTTAGTCTTAAATATGTAAGTCTCTTTGAGACAAACACCGAATCAATGAAAAATATTTTAATTTGTGCCATCAAACTAAAGAAAGAGTGGGAAAATGGTAACAGCAAAAGACGTGTTCATCTATGTCCTCAAATGGGCAGCTGGAGCAATTGGATTTGCAATATTTGTCCATTGCATCTTTGATAGAAGATGCCTGATACGGAGGTGTTTCAAGAAGAACAAAAGTGGAGGGGAGGAGGGTGATGTGGAAATGGGTTAAGTAAGGCTTTTGTATAATATTTGTGTATGATCTTCCATTTATTTTTGTTTTTTTCTTCTCGCATCTCATTTCAATCTATGTTTTCTGTTTTTTGCTTTGTAGGAGGAGGACCAGGTGGCTAGGAGTCAGTGTGTTCTCCTGCTTTCTTGTTTTTCTTGTTTTGTGTTTTTAATCTTATATATGTAAGTCTCTTTGAGACAAACACCGAATCAATGAAAAATATTTTAATTTCTAGTAACATTTATCTTCTCTCCATATATATAGTTGTTGTCTTAACTGTTTTATTGATTTTCTACATATACAATTTTTTTTCTTTTAGAATATAGAACTAGCCTCTTAATATTTCATCCTAAAACTTTCCTCTTCCATATTGTCTACGTACTCTTCAAAAATATGTTCAAGAAGAGATTTAGATCCTCCAAGTTTTATTTTGTCATAAAATGTTGATGAGTATATGTTTTTATTCCATATTAATAAAAATAATAAAAATGGTTACCCTCTTTTCTAGTCAATATATATAGTCTCTGATTTAACCAAGTATATGTTTATAAATCAGCATCGGCAAATGAACAAAAACATGAATTAACTTATTAACAGAGGTATTTATTAACAAGAAATTTGTTTTTGTTAGTTAATAAGAACATTTATTAACTGTAAAAAATATTATTCACCCATCCATCATCCTGTCCTACTAGCTAGTTTTTTATTTGCTTTTCCTTTTATTTAATAATAATAATATATATTTTTTGTTTGACTTGTGTCTCGGTACACTACACTCAGCATGAACGAACCTAGTGATGTAAAATAAACTAAAGCAAGTGAGCAAACTAAACAAAGAAAAAGACATATCCCACGTGATACTACAATACACATACACCAAGTTATACTAAAATAAAGTAGCTGCTACTCATGCTATATATCACGTTTTCCTATTTATAGAAGCAGAGAGCTATATTTTAGACAGAGATTCTCATTACCTCTAGGAAGCATGCTTGGTGACCTCTATATATAAATATAAATATAATATTGTAGCTAAACGTAATTAAGAGGTTGATATCAAAATCCCCAGCCAAGTGATTCACAACCGACTTGTTTTTGCTCTCACAAAATAAAATAAAAATTAGTGAATATTTGCCCCCCTACAAAATGTTGATACACACTTTGATCCATAAAAAATAATAAATCATATGATACTCATTAACCGTGGCGGATGTAGATTTTTTTTTTGTCCGTGGGGTCAAAAAAAAATACTATTTTCTTAATGAAAAATATTATACGTTTTCACCTTGCCTCTCCTCCCGCGGGAAATCCATGTAAAATCTTTCTTTTTTTGTAAAAAAAAAAAAAAGTAAATTCTTTCTTTTAAAAAAAAATGTGATAATATCTCTTTTATTACTTGTTATTTTGTACATTCGCTTAAACACTACAACAATTTTTGTCGCTACAAGAGAGGTTAACATCGGCCATGCGAGAGACACAGAGCTGAAGCTAAAGTGCTTGTCGCAATGATTTGTGTTTGTGACCGAAGCTACGTAGCATGGGCTTAGCCGACGCAAGCTGTCTGCATAGGACAACTAAAAAAACAACCCACGCAAATTCTAGCGTCGTCTTGGTCGCATAGGACAGCTAAAAAAAGAGGATTATGGGGAGAGTGGGTCAACTGAAACTTAAGTGAGGTCCATGACATAGAGTGGGTTGGTCTGACACTACACACCAATGCATAAGTAAATGTAAGATAAAAAAAAACATGTACCATTTTGTGAGGGCCTAACATTGAAAAGGCTGACGCTAATAGCGTGGGTGTCGTGGCCCACACTAATGTTTGGCAGATAGAAACACATTCTCTTTTAGTGAGATATATATGAGTAAGAAACCAAATTGGTGTTTGAGAGAAAAAAAAAACAGCAAGACATAAAATATCCCTATTAAATGAGAAGTATCAAATTGATCTCAATAATCTAAAATGACATAAATTAGTCATCTTTTAGGTATTTTTTTTGGAGAATTTTAGTCTCACCAAGGACTAATTTGACCAATATTTGAGTATTTTAAAACCAACTAAGTACCTTTCATTTCTTTGAGATCAAATATACATTATTAATTGTTATTATGGATCAACTTAAGCCCCTATTCTTAAAAAAGTTATTTTATGAGGCAATACTTATTTTTTAATGGGGGCAAACCTTATTTTATGTAATATATTCAACGAAAATAAGATTAATGGATGGGAGCAATTGCCTTCACTATATAGGATATGAGCTTTAAATTCTTACTAAATTGACTAACATTGATAGCTAAAGTGATTTGGGTGAAGATTTTTATATCCCAATAGCTAGTTTTCATACCCTCATACACCTAATGATATACTTATTTCACTCTTAATTAAAATTGTATATTGATTTATCTATTAAAAATATGAATTTGTATTTGAAAAATTTTCAAAAACAGATTTACCTATTAAAAATATAAACCTGTTTATATTATTTTCACATCATAGAAAGTCACTATCCGGAAAGTGAACGAAACCATTTTGAGCAAAAAGTAAAAAAATAAAATATATCACAACACTATCATAAAACAAAGCTTAGAATCAGAAAGAAAATCAGAGGAGAATCTCATCACATTATTATTATTATTACTTTCATAAATTCAAATCCTTGCACAGTTACTCAAAACAAAACAAAAATCCTTGCACAGAGGAATCATATTTTTACTTTACTACTACATAGAAATACACATCAATCAACGGTGAGAATTCCCATTATATCACTGCCATGGCAAAAAAGAAAACATGGAGTGCAGGTTGATGCAGAGGCCTATTTGGGTGAGTGTTATCAACTCAACAAGTATTTATTCGATATTGGAGGTAACTAGAGTCTGTTTGGTGAGGATTATTAATTAGGAAATTAGTTTCCCTCCAAAACAATTGTTCTAAAATTGGGGATTAAAATGGTGAGTTAGTTAAAATAGGAGGACTAAATTTGTGAGTTGGTGTAAATAGAGGGACTAAAATCCTGAGTTGGTTAAAATAGAGGAACTAAATTTGTTTCTTGGGGGACTAAAATCGTGAGTTGGTGAAAATAGCGGGACTAAATTCGTAAAAAAATTTCTTTGGAGACAAAAATCGTGAGTTGGTGAAAATAGGGAGACCAAAATTTTAATTAAGCCAAATAAAAAAGTAAATATATGAATTCCACTGTGCAAGGATTTGAATTTTTGACATGTAAATAAATTTGCAACACAATAACTTTTTCTTATTTATTTGTATCGAAGTTTTAATTACTTTTACCTACTCAAGAGGAAGACCCTGCAGAAGAATTAACATGACTGAGCCAGCCTTGTTGTCCTAATTAAGTTCGTCCTTATTAGTGAAAAATAGTTTTCTTTTTTCTCATACCATAACCCAAAGTTTTGGACCACTGGGTTCGGTTGTAGGCATGTTTTTGTATGCCCTAACCCTATGTCACCCAAACTGGTTTCTTCTGAATTTCTTTTTGGAAAAAAAAAAAATATTAATAATTGATTTCACTAGTATCATACTATATGCAAATTATTTTTTCATATAATTTATCATTATGTGATTCAAATGACATGTCAACCAAGGCTAGTTTTTTTATGGAAAAATGTTGAAGACATGTTTTGCATGATCTATAATATTTTACTATCTACCTTAGTCAAAAAAATTACCAGTTCAACCACTAATCTTATCAAGCACTTTAAATTTAATCTGCTGACTAATTATCTGCTAACATCTCATTTATTATAAATTAGTTTATCTATTATCTGGTGGTAGTTTATTTGCTATCCGCACTTTTTTACTAAATAGTGCCTAAAAAGAAAACCATCCAAACATTAACTATTAACTATTACAAGTCTTAACGGGACATTAAATATTTAAAACTTTAAAAAATTTAAAGTGTGTGGACCACACTTACATTTGCTACCAAAATAACTAGAGATAGATGGAGTGAGAGAAGTTGTGATATATGGTCGGGAATAAATCGCTAGCTGGCTTCTGGGTTGGATAGGGAGGGGATACAAATATCGCAAGATTTATCGATCTTCATAGCAAATTATTAGAGATTACCATTTTGAGAACATTGCATTGTTTGTGTTATTAATTTGCATTGCAGAGCAGAAACAAACAAGCTTGCTAGCTGTTGTAACTTGTAAGAAGAGGTCATCATCCCTATGGCTATAATCATAGTAATGGTACGTAGCTCGCTTCAAACTACAAGCTTGCTAGCTGTTGTAAGATTGCGGATAAACTAGTGGATAGCGGATGAGCTTGTAGTTTTTTTTTTTTTTTGATAAGTCAAAGTATATTAAAGAGGGGGCACTAGAGGTGCCTCAACCCGTTTACATCTATATAATCCTATTCATACAATTGATAGGACTATTGATCCATTCCTCAAAATTACATTGAACTTGATTACCCAATCTATTTGCTACCCAATTCCAAGCTAACCCCTTAACTTGATTGAGCATGTGTGAAACATTTGGTACACCTCCTTTGAATATCACTCTATTCCGATTCACCCAGATTATCCATACTGCTGCTGTCCAAAACAAAAACATCAGCTTCTCATTCTTCTTTCCTCCAACCAGTAGCCTGTTTTCCAGCAACTCTTCCCACGCTCCACTGCAGACCTTTCTTTTCACACCAAGCCAATCATACATCATGTTCCATAGCTTATTTGTGACTTCACAATTGAGGAATAAATGAGCAGCATCTTCATCCAACCGAAAATGCAAGACGCAGCGAAAATTCTTTGAAACGAGATCGCAGAAATTCCTCGTTGCTTTGCATTCTGTCTAGTTGGCAACCGATCGAATAAGACTCTCCACCCGTGAACCAGATATTTCGATGGAGCAGAAGTGTTCCAGTACATTTTCAATATCCTCCTTTCGTAGTCAGGAAGTTGTGCATCATCACTTTTTTTATTCAGTTTACAATACGCAGAATTAACGGTGTACTACAAATCTTTCGACGGCAACCAGCACCATCTGTCATCTCTATCTTTCACCGGACATAGCGGTTTTAATAACTCTTCTAAAGCTGCAGCTAATTCTTCCTCCTCCACCGTCAATTCGCGACCCCATCTGAGCTGCCAAAACCATGTCTCGCCCTCCCATATGCCATAATCAGCCACTGTCCCTGACGCAACAACTGAAACTTCAACTAACTGAGGAAACAGTTCAGCGAAGGACCATTGACTGCACCATCGGTCAAACCAGAATTTTACCACGCGTCCATCCCCTAATTTTAGCTTTACCGATTCACTGAACCAATCGTTTCCATAAGACAGACTATTATCAATCATTTGTAAATCTCTCCACTATACTGAGCTTTGAGACTGGTTTAGGCTTCCTTCCACTCCATACAAAATATCTAATAATTTACTCCACAAACTATCCTTTTCCGCTAACATTCTCCATCGCCATTTTCCCAATAGAGCTATATTGAACGCCTCCATATTCCTTATGCCAAGACCCCCCGAATCCTTAGGTAAGCAAGTTCTACTCCACCGAACCCAAACCATCTTCTTAATTTCCTCATTTCCACCCCATAAAAAGTTCCTTTGAATTTTCACCATTTCTTTAATCATCACTTTCTTAGGTGCCTTAAAAAAGGATAGGAAATAAAGAGGTAGACTAGCAAGCACTGAGTTTATTAAAGTAATTCTTCCCCCCATAGATAATTGTCTACTCCTCCACATTGATAGCTTATTCTTCATCTTGTTAACCAACGGCTTCCACGTGCTACTCACTCTAGGATTGGCGCCCACCGGGACACCTAAGAACTTGAAAGGAGCACTACCCTTGTTGCAATATAAGAATCTAGCACCCAAGCTTAACTCCTCCTCCTCCACTCCCACCCCAATTAAACAACTCTTATGGAAATTCACCCTAAGCCCCGACACAAGCTCAAATATCCTCATAATAGCCTTTAAACACCACAAGTTCTCCTTAGTTTTCGATCCCATAAACAATGTGTCATCCGCAAATTGAAGCACCCGGATATGACACCCCCTCGCACACCGAGAAGCCTTCAAAGAACCTTTGGTCAACACATCTCTTCACCAGCCCCGATAATCCTTCTCCCACCAAGAGAAATAAGAAAGGGGCAAGCGGATCCCCTTGCCTAAGCCCTCGTTCCATTGTGACTTCTTCGGTTGGGCTACCATTCACCAAAACCGACACTTGACCGGTGAATATGCAAGCCTTCATCCATAACCTCCATCTCTCACAAAACCCCATTCTAACCATCATGTATTCTAAAAAGCTCCAAGCCACCGAATCATATGCTTTTTCAAAATCAACCTTGAAAAGCACAAGCGTTTTCTTCTTCTTCTTAGCAAAGTTGATCACCTCATTTGCCACCAAAACACCATCCAAGATTTGTCTACCTTTTAAAAAAGCCGTTTGAGTGTCCGAAATGATACCGGGCAGCACCTCTTTGATCCTCCTAGCCAATACCTTAGATATAATCTTGTAGATGCACCCTATTAAAGAAATTGGTCTAAAGTCCCCAAGCTCTTGAGGATTCTTCTTCTTTCCGATTAGTGCAACAAACGATGATGTGAAAGCTTTTGGCAACCTTGCGTTGGAATGAAATTGGTGCAAGACCCCCATGATTTCAACTTTTATTGTTTCCCAACAAGCTTTGATGAAGTTGAAGTTGAAACCATCGGGCCCCGGACTTTTGTTCCCTTCACAACTCCATACGGCTTCCTCTACCTCCTCCATAGAAAATGGCGAAGTCAATTTTTGTGATTCTCCCAAAGAAATCTTCTTGGTAAAAGATAGCGGATAGCGGACAAGCTAGTTGATAGCAGATAGCGGATAGCTAATAGCGAATAAACTAGCTGATAGCGAATGAAGCGCTTGGTAAAATTAGTGGCTGAACTAGTTGATAAATGTAAAATGACATACAAAGAAATGTTTAATTAATAATTAGATTTTTTTAATCAATATAAAAATATGTATAAATTATTTTTCTATAAATTCATGATAATTAAAGTAATTATTAAGAAATATATATTTTTATCTTGTCAAAAAAAATGTTTTTTAAATATATATTTTAATAGGCTAATTTATATAGTAATTTGAAAGTCTAATTAAAATAAAAAGGATAATGTATGATAAAAATAAATAATGGCTGCATTATATAGACAAAGGAGAATAAACATTTTTTTTTCATTTCAATTGGATACAAGCTCAATTGACTAAATAATGTAAAAGTTGACTAGATATTGTTTGAAGGAAAAACATAATAAGTTGTATTGCACACATTATTAATAGTCAAATGATATGAGTTTGTTTTGGTAAAAAACAAACCAATGACTTAGATCTAAGAAATAAATGATGGGAAAAAAAAGAAGAGTAAAACCTGATGTGAAGATAAAATGAAGAGCCATAGTAAAATATTTTATTTTATTGAGCATAGAGATGGAATATCATAAAATTAATAATGGTGTAAATGAATAAAAAGATGAGATGCTATAAACTATAAATTCAAATACTATTTGAAGTAACGTTAACCACTATTGTTTGCCAAACACGCCTAATTTTTTCATTCGTTATATGCTAGTCAAATCCGATATAAGCCAGCGGATATGACTTATCAAACAGATCATAGATCTCTAGTCAAGAACTAGCGTTTTGTTGCGTCAAAAAAAAAAACTAGCGTTTAGTCCATTTTCAATTAGGGTTGTTGGGTGCATTAACTAGTAGTCAACAACCTTTTACTGGCTCCATTAATTTCACACTACCTTCACTCTATTTAATATCATGCTTCTTCTTTACCATCACTTCATCGATCATATCATTATTCACTCTACCACTTCTTCCTTCTTTTTCCTCCACATCCATTTGCCACCTCCATCACAAAATTTAACTCTCAATCTCTCTAAAATTTTCAATACTTCTTGTTCTCTTAGAATGAATTAGCACCTTCTCAAATCTCTCTCTCCTTGTCTCTCTCTTCTCAGATCTTTTTCTTATTAGTTTTGAATTGGTTCACAAAAAAAAAGTGGTAAACATAAACTAGTAAACCAAAACCAAGTTTCAAAATTGGTAGAGTATATATAGTATGGTATGGTTTATGTCTCATGCACACCCCTACTCATCACTTCCTTGCACTTTTCTTTCAATCACTGAGAACTCACTACAAAGTTCATCTGTTGATGGTTTTTTGGTGGAGCGAGGAACTTGCTCATGTGGTATTAGGAATGGATGGAATTGGAAAAACATTGAGGTATGTTTCCTCCTTTACTTTACATATGTATTATTTACTTTTTTTTTCTTCCATTTTTCCCATACCATGAATAAGTTTCATGTTTTGCAAAAAAAAAGAGGGTTGGATCTTTACACTTTAAAGTCATCATGATAGTTCTCTGTTAATAAGGAAGTAAATTTATAGCATCAAAATATGTTCAAATGATTTTAGAAAAAAAAAAATATCTAACTTAGAAAATTTTAAGTTGAGGATTTGTAGTTTTGAGAAAAAGATTAGAAGAAAAATAGTTATACTTGAAAATGTTTCATTTTTATGAAGATTTTGAGTAGATCTACTTATGCTTTATTTTATATTTTTTTTCTACTTAACCAACTCTTGGATTTGAAGGAAATAACTCAACCCAATGAATTATGATCTTCCATTTATTCTTGTTTTTTTCTTCTGCATCACATTTAGATTTATGTTTTCCTATTTTGCTTTGCAGGAGAAGGGTCCGTGGCTAGGAGTTATGTTCTCCTATTTTCTTGTTTTTTTATGCTTTTTAGTTTTATGTAAGTCTCTTTGAGACAAACACCGAATCAATGAAAAATATTTTATTTGTGCCATCAAACTAAAGAAAGAGTGGGAAAATGGTAACAGCAAAAGACGTGTTCATCTATGCCCTCAAATGGCCAGCTGGAGCAATTGGGTTTGCAATATTTGTCCATTGCATCTTTGATAGAAGATGTCCTGATATGGAGGTGTTTCAAGAAGAACAAAAGTGGAGGGGAGGAGGGTGATGTGGAAATGGGTTAAGTAAGGCTTTTGTATAATTTTTGTGTATGATCTTCCATTTATTTTTGTTTTTTTTCTTCTGCATCTCATTTCAATCTATGTTTTCCTGTTTTGCTTTGTAGGAGGAGGACCGGTGGCTAGGAGTTGTGTTCTCCTGTTTTCTTGTTTTATTTCCTTTATGTTTTTTAGTCTTAAATATGTAAGTCTCTTTGAGACAAACACTGAATCAATGAAAAATATTTTAATTTCTATTAGCTTTTATCTTCTCTCCATATATATAGTTGTTGTTTTAACTGTTTTATTGATTTTCTACATATACAGTTTTTTTTCTTTTAGAATATAGAACTAGCCTCCTAATATTTCATCCTAAAACTTTCCTCTTCCATATTGTCTACTCCTTCAAAAATATGTTCAAGAAGAGATTTAGATCCTCCAAGTTTTATTTGGTCGTAAAATGTTGATGAGTATATGTTTTTATTCCATATTAATAAAAATAATAAAAATGGTTGTGTCTGCTTTCTAGTCAATATATATACAACGTACATTAACCAAGTATATGTTTATAAATCAGCATTATATTTTGACGAAATGAACAAAAAACATGAATTAAATTATTAACAGAGGTATTTATTAACAAGAAATTTGTTTTTGGTTACAGTTAATAAGAACATTTATTAACTGGTATTTGTTAAGAAATATTCTTCACCCATCCATCATCCTGTCCTACTACTAGCTAGCTTTATTTATTTGCTTTTCCTTTTATTTAATAATATATATATATATATATATATATATATATATATATATATATATATATATATATATATATATATATATATATATATATTTGTTTGATTTGTGTCTCAGTACTACTCTACACTCAGCATGAACGGAACCTAGTGATGTAACTAAGTAAAGCAAGTGAGCAAACTAAACAAGAGAAAAAAGACACGGGTCCGACGTGATATATTACAAATAAAAACCTTAAATTTACAAACTTTGGTCATGTTTCTTGAGGCACAATAGAAGGGTTATTGTGAAATTTTATTTATATCAAGTTTCACATCAGACCACGGTAACAGGACTTAAGTATCTTATTTATAAAAAGTATCTTAAATTGGAATATCATAATACATACTAAATAGAAAGTATCAGTTAACATCATTTTGAAATTTGATATTTGATGATTTCATGAGCAATTTTAGTTGGTCTGATGGATAGTCAAAACTCAAAAGGTCCTACTCATTTGGGGACACTCCTTCATCTTGAATTCTTGATATTTTATGATCTCATGAGATGGACGCAGTGAGAGAATATGTGATGAGATCATTGATGATATGGTCAGGAATAATATAATCGCTAGCTGGCTTATGGGTTGGATGGATAGGGAGGGGAAACAAATATATGAAGATTTCTCTTCATAGCAAATTATTAGAGATTGCCATTTTGAGAACATTGCATTGTTTGTGTTATTAATTTGCATTGCAGAGCAGAAACAAATACACGAGTAATAACTCAGTGCAACCAGAAATTCTGATAGAATATGTTTTTCAAAAGATTTGAAACTTGGTTGGTTGATGAGTGAAAGTGGTGAGGATCCCTCATCCATCCAATCTGTAGAGACAAACACAATCTTTCCGGGAAATAACTAAACAAATGTTTCACTTGGAAATCTTAGCATGCAAATTAGTAAAAAAAAAAAAAACAGTGATTAACATAATTGTTTAAGTTAAAGATCAGTACTCATAAATCCTCTCCCAATGAAAAAATCAAACAAAGAGCGAGCATGTTTGATTTTACCTGCCCTGCACAATGCAGTTAATAACACTCACCAAACAAACAATATTTTGGCCATGACAGTGATATATATATATATATATATATATATATATATTTGATATATATATATATGACATTCATTAAATAGTGCTTCTCTTTTCAAAACCCGATAAATGATTTTTTTGATATTTTTATGTTTGAAAACTCAATGACATTCATTAAATAAAATAAAACCTACCAATAGATATTTGCTCATTGTTTTGAAAATTATTTACTACTAGTATTCTTTAGGTGTTAACTTATACTTACATTACATGTGTTAGAAGATACATACATGCAACAGCACTAATTATTTCCTAAGTTGTAGTACGTGGATGCTCAGTTACACTGTGAGGAGGGAGAGTAATTAGATTAACCAAAAAAATAAAGGGAGGCAGAGGATAAGCACTGCCCCTGAGGTCATGCATGCCAAATATTCAAACACCAAGTAATATACTCAAATAAACTAGCTGCTACAAGGTAATTGATATATCACCTTTTCCTATTTATAGGAAGCACTCATGCATGCGATATATATTCTAGACAGAGGGATAGTAGACAGAGATTCTCCTTAAGCATGCTTGGTGACCTCTATAAAAGTAAGAGGTTGATATCAAATTCTCTTACCTACTTTCAATTATGTGTGTTTTGGAAATTTCAAGTTGGTATACTAATTTGTTTGTGTTTCAAACTTGAAACAATGTTTAAGAATAAAATTTTCATATACACATACATCAGCTTCATTCCTTTTTAATTTGTCTTCTACAAATAATACTTTTATATATATATATATATATATATATATAAGGGATAAAAGAATAACCTAATTAAACTTTAAGAAAATAGACAAAATGTTGCTATCACCTTAAGAATCTCCCTGCCTACTCACGTGATGCTTTTAGCTTTACTCATTTACCTCCCATTAAAGATGCACTAATTCATAACACATCACCTAAGAGACTCTACCTCCAATCCAATATTGGTGTTTTTCTTTTGACTAAGGGTGACATTAAGATAAATGCATTGTATGTATATTGGATAAATTCATATATGAATGAAAATAATTTATTTGTTTATCCCATTAGATAAATAATTTATTTGTCTATTTTCTTAAAGTTTAGGTTATTCTTTTATCACATTTTGGGGTTTTTAGGATCTTGTGTGTAAGGTGTTATTATTTTTCTAGCTTAGATGTGGGGCTAGTTTCTTTGATTTTGTGAGTTGTGATCTTTTGAGTGTTTTGATGCTTTGGTATTTTGTTGATGTATACTTCAGTTCAAGTGCAATGTCTAAAACATATCAAAATTTTCTAATGCCCACTAAATGAATATTTGGATCGTGTCTCTATAATATTATTATCTCAGAAAAAAGGAAATAGTCTCATTAATAGATATCCGATCTGTCCATAACAAAATTCATACAATCCGTCTGTTATAAAAAATATATTAATGGATTGAATTGGATGAATCCGTTTAATTTGTGGATGGTTGTGATTCATCCATTAATTTTTTTAAATCCAATGGATTACAAAAAGTACACAATCAAAATCAATTGGATAATTATTAAAAATATTGTTATAAAAACATATAAATAAAAATATCACTATATTTATGTGTAAATGTAAATATATATAAATATAAATATTTTTCTTCATTGTGAAACTAGTCGCTCCAATACATGAACAATATAAGCACCTCATCTTCACAAAAGTTACATTATCCACAAAGGTTAAATTTTGGTTTCTGATTTGTTGTTAAATTCTGATTGGTCTAGTGAATGATTGATATGGTTAAATTGTGGTTTGATAGCGACTTCTTAAGCAAAGCTAGAGAGTGGAAGGTTAGATGTGTAATTTTTGTTCACGACTCATCTTCAATGGTGCAAAAGATGGATCAAGGAGATGGCATGTGAGTACAAAATTAAGTTTTATAGTAGCTTCAATGGTATTAGGGTTTAGAGGTTGAAGAAGTTGGGAGAGATTTAAATATTTAATGAGGAACCAAAATCACCCAAAAGTAAGAACTAAAATGACTCATTTTAAATGTACAAGAGTATACATCGAGACTTAAATGGTTCTTTTTTGGTGGATGTTGACATGGCGACTAACGTATTCTCTGTTTATAATTGTCAATGACCACCGGAGGATCTACCTTCATAGTAGTGAAGGCAATTGCCCCCATCCATTAATCTTATTTTGGTTGAATATATTAAATGAAAGAAGTTTTGCCCCCATTAAAAATAAGTATTGTCGCCATAAAATAACTTTTCTAAGAGTAGAGACTTAAATTGGTCCATGTTAACAATTAATAAGGTATATCTAATCTCAAAGAAATGAAAAGTACTTAGTTGGTTTTAAAATAGTCAAATGTTGGTCAAATTAGTCCTTGGTGAGACTAAAATTTTCCAAAAAAATACCTAAAAATTAGTCCTTGGTTGAAAAAAAATCCTAGAAATCTTATCAAATCTCACAAATCAACGAATCCTGCAGAGTTTACAAAGTCCCGTAGACAAATCCATTAAAATCCTGACTTAAAAATCCTGCAGTCTTTCAAAGTCCTAAAAGTCATGAAATTCCTGCAAAGTCTTTTAAAATCTGTTGGACTTTTTTCTGCTAAAAAAGTCCTTTAAAATCCTAAACCATAACACCCCCCTAGATTATTGCGATCAATTTGATACTTCTCATTTCATAGGGATATTTTATGTCTTGTTTTTTTTCTTCTCAAGCACCAATTTGGTTTCTTACTCATATCTCACTACAAGATAATGTGTTTCTAGCTGTGGGCCACGACACCCATATTAGTGTTAGCCTTTTCGTTGCTCGGCCCTAGCTAAATGGTAAAACATGATTTTTTTTATCTTATGCATTGGTGTGTAGTGTCGGACCAACCCACTCTATGACAAGGACCTCATTTAAGCGTCGGCTGACCCACTCTCCCCAAAACCCTCTTTTTTTTGCTGTCCTATGCGGCCAAGAAGACACTAGAGTTCACGTGGTTTTTTTTTAGTTGTCCTCTGCAGCCAGCTTGCATGGGCTAGTGAGCTACGTTTAGGGATTGATCAAAGTGCTAGCAAATTATTGTGACACACACTTTAGCTTCAGCTATGTGTTTGTTGCATTGCCGACGCTAACCTCTCTTGTAGGGACGGTTTTTTCTAGTTAGCGTGGGTTTCTGGCCCACACTACAAACAAAAATTATTGTGTTTAAGCGAATGTACAAAATTTTAAGTAATAAAAGATATATTGTGACTTTTTTTTTAAAAGAAAGATTTTACATTTTGTAAAAACTTATAATATTTTTCCTATATGAAAATAGTATATTTTTGCCCCACGAACAAAAAATATGCATCCGCCACGGTTAATGACTATCATATGATTTATTATTTTTTATGGATCAAAGTGTGTATCAACATTTTTAGGGGGCAAAATGAATATTCACTAATTTTTATTTTATTTTGTGAGAATAAAAAACAAGTCGCCCACAACTGAAAATCACTTGGGTGGAGATTTTTATACCCCACACTTTTCTTCCATATCCCAGATATTTCAATTATTCCCATATTACCCCTGTATATTTTATAAAATGGATTTATTATGATAAATTTGTTTTGCATTTTTCAACTACGGATTTATCTACCAACAATGGTTGGTCTAAGTGAGAATCGGATTTGGATCCCACTCCAGCCTCTCGGGTTCGAATCTAGGGTGTGGCAAACTCTATTGGGAGGAGAACCACACACCCAAAGAAAGCCTGCAGACTTGTGGTGGCCAGGGTTCCCTACGTAGATTAGTCGTTGGCAAAGCGGTATAAATCGTCAGACCGATAACATGATAACAAAAAAAACTACAGATTTATCTATTAAATAGATAATCCATTTTCTAAGAATCTAGCTACTACCTACCAAGGCGTGGGAGTATAAAAATCTCCACCCAAATCACTTTAGCTACCAAGGTTAGTCAATTTAGTAAGAATCTAGCTCATATCCTATAAGGATGTGAGTTTGAATCTTGTTGGTGAGCAATATGTGAGCACTTTTGCAATTGTTCCATGAGTGTTGGTTGATACTTTCCTTGACCTTGAGGAACCTACTAAACCTTTTTGCATTTGAAAATCACTTTCAACGTGTGTAGCAAACTGATCATGATGGCTTAAATATGATGTTAGTTTGTCAAAAAGAAAAATCATTGTTAGGATGAGTAAATATCAACACAAATCAGTTTTTTTAAACAATTCTTTTAACATATATTTTTTTCAAATTAATCTTATCAAAATCTAGAACAACGGTTGGCAATGGCACGTCAATTTCAATTGGATTTGGATCAAAATCTTATCTCAATCTTATCAAAATCTAGAACAAAAAAGTTACAAATGAATAAAATAAGTGTTAATTAGACTCAAGTAGAACAAACAATTTACACCAAACGCAGTCTTAATATATCAGTATTCAATTTGGATTAGCTTAATTTATGTCTGTATGTACCCATTAGTGTTACTATATGACAAGGATAATATTTTAATGTGTATATAGACCACAGTAACAATTAAGTGATCACAAGACCAACCACAGCTTCATTGTTGCATTCTTTCTTTTGGATCATTTCAGTTTGAAACACATTCTTGCAAAGCAAACAAATCTGTGTAGTCTCTCCACCCTTTCGTTTTTGTCCTTGTAACAAATTTCAAACTTGCAGGTACACTTGCTAAAGTGGAAGACAGGGATGTTTGAACTTTGCACAAATGCTGGCTCTAAAACTACAAGGGCAGATGCACCACCTCCTCCATTGCAAACACCACCAACACCGTATTTCCCATTTTTCTGCTTCAGTACCTGCATGCAGTGACTTTTTAACTAACTGAACAAAAAGGAACTTCTCAGATTATCGAAGATATTATTACATGAATGATTGCAATTGTAGTAGTTGCTTAAATGTCACATGATGTCATGATGATCACTTAAAAATTTGATTTGACTTTATGCATACCATGCAAGATCTAATCAGTCAAATGAAGGAATAAAATGGTATATGAGAAAACTTGGGTGGACTTCCATTGTTGCTATGCTATTAGTGTTGTTTTCCAATCACGATGTGACCCATTACCTGTTTATCCATTATATTTTTCAGTATTTAAAAATAAACAGTTTACGTGTCATGTTATTATTGGAAAACAACACCAACATTTATTGAACTGCACTTAAGTTCTCTCCAATAGTGTAATAACTCAATTAGTACTATTATTTGAAATGATTAACTCTGGATAAATAAGCATAGCAAGTTTATTTAGTTGAACAAAGAATTCTAGAGCCAAGCAATATTACTGTCATTTTTTCTTCAAACACCATATATTACAAAAAACAAAAACAAAAATCGAAGTTGTCAACTGAACATACCCCCAAAAGTGTGACCAGGATACGTGCACCACTGCAACCAAGAGGATGACCCAATGATACTGCTCCACCATGCACATTTACTTTTTCCTGGAAAATAGCAGTTGTTTGAGTAAAAGGAATAAATGGAGGTTTATGTTCCACAGTACAAACAGTTTAGAGGGCCTACAACAGCATGCAATTTTCAAGTCATTCAATCAGAAATATTTGCCATGAGGACTTGAACAGAATAAAACTTTCATGTGACAAGGGATAAAACTCACCGAATTAAGTCCGAGAAGTTTCTGATTTGCAAGAGCCACAACCTACAGACAGAAATGTGAAAAATTAAAATTCACAGTGTCATACATTAACATTGACAAACTAATACAATTAAAAGTTAGGCATGAAATCCTACCGCAAAGGCTTCATTAATTTCATAAAAATCAACTTGTGAAGCTTCCAACCCTGCATTGGCAATAGCTTTGGGGATTGCGAGTGCTGGAGCGGTTGTAAATAACTCTGGTTCCTGTAAAAATAAACATCTTATCAACATAAAGTAATAGAACTAACAGTTCAGACACTACAAATAATGTGAATACCAATATGGTTTTACATACCTGAGCAGCATCAGCATATCCAGATATTTTTGCAATGATTTGAAGCCCAAGCTTCAATGCCTTCTCTCCACTCACCAAAACTAACGCAGCAGCACCATCACTGTCAACAAAAACATTTTCATTTGAAAACCAGGACTGTGCCAAAATTAAACTTGCTAGAAATATTTGCAAATTAATAGCTTTTTAACATTAACACTAAACTAATGAAAACTCAAGACTTAGCACAGTGAACATTCAAGGAAGCATATAATATATCAGACAAGTCATAAACATAACTCTCTCCCGACTTCAAGGTTCAAACACAAACAGTAATGTACTGAATTACCTATGGATGAAAGATGGTATAGGTAATAAAATTGTCTGTCTTGTGGCATTCTCTGCCATCTATGCTTGCAAGTGCAACTGTGCAAGCAGCAGATTCACATTTGGTGCTCCTTTACTATACTTCCCCATGTGTATTCCTTTACAATATTTGCCCATGTGTATGATTCATTCGTCTCAAATCGATAAACTACTCGATGTCAACATTACTAGAACAATTTTTTATCTGCAACTTTTTCCTACTAAATGACTCAAGTCTAAATAGGTTCCCATTTATCATGTTTAAGACCAGGTTATGACCACAGCATCTGAATACAAAGAGTAAGTAGAGAAGACACATGAAAAAAATGAGCAAATTCTGACAATAAATTAACATTATGCTAGAAGCATTGCCTGCAGTAACAGAACCTCCACTCTCCTTGAAACTTGGTCGGAGTTTGCGTAAATTAGAAGCATCAAACTGAGATAGCAAAAGGAAAAAATATAACAATATATTGGTTTACATTCAGATGCAAGAATAAGTAAAATTAATGATTACAATAACTTACTAAATTTGCAACTAGAAATATCATAGATGTTTCATCCTTATCGACAATCGTTGACGGACTTCCCCTTCCACCAGAGACTTCAACTGGAACAATTTCCCACGAAAAGGCACCAGTTTCTTGAGCAGAAATTCCCCGTTCAAAACTCTGAATTGCATAGTTATCCTGAGGGGAAAACAGAAATCAACAAAAGTACATTACAAATGATCGTGTCAAAGCCTTTCTGAACAGAAGAAGCTAATCCTAAAAATACCTGGTCGTCTCTGGATATTGAATGGTTATCTGCACACAGTTCAGCGCACACTCCCATACCAACATTCTTATAGACATCCCATAAACCATCTTTCAGCATCCCATAAACCATCCTTATAGAATCAGTTTATTTCAACACAAGAACTAATCTTAAGAAAACTATCAAACATATGGCAATATTGACCTTGCTTCTGCCAGGTATTTGGGTACACTAGACATGTTTTCGATACCACCAGCAACAACAACATCATTTATGCCTAATTGAATACTCTGTGCAGCAAGCATTGTAGCTGCAGTTAACCAGAACAAGTTTAATATCGCCATTCACCATTTAAAAAAACAAATGGAATTCCTTTTTTTATAATAAAGGTACACACCTTTCATTTCGGATGCACACATTTTGTTAACAGTAGTGCACACTACTGATTTAGGTAGTAGTCCTGCTCCAAGAGCAGCTTGTCTGGCAGGAGCTTGCCCCAAATTTGGACTAAGGACATTCCCAAAGAATACTTCTTCAACAAGTGATGGATCAACATTGGCCCTTTTAAGAGCAGCTATATATCAACAAAAAACAAATAAGCATATCTTCAATAAGCTCTGAATACAATAGAATACAATAAGCAGAGATACATGTTTCCATAGCTACCTTCAATAGCTGCAGAGCCTAGCTTTGTGGCTGGTACAGATGACAGAGTACCAAGAAAGCCACCCATTGGTGTACGTGCAATGCCGACAATGCAAACATCTGTAGAAAACAAGCTGATAAGATAAACTAAAATGAAAACCCTCCTTTAAGAGTTTTGAGATATGGCAATCAATGTTTCGTGCTTTTCTTCATGACCTAAATTTCAAATGAATCAAATAAAGGCTATACAAACACAACAAAACCCCAATGTACTTTTTTTTTTTGACAAGAACAATGTACTTTATATTGTATATATCTAAGCCAACAAGTTTGATAAAGACCTCTAGGCTTTATAGAGTCTGAAGATGCTGCTGCCACTGGAGCCATTGACAGATGAAAATTGAATCTGTAATAAAAAACGTAACATATGGATGTATGTAAATTTAATTAACAAGCAGACACATAAATAATCTCTAAGAACTAACTTGATATATGATCAATCGTATGAAAATCAATAGTTATGATTGGCCTCAAATACACAAGTAATAATTCTGTGCAGCCATAAATTATGATAGAATATTGATTTGTAAAGATTTGAGACTAGGTTGGTTGCTGAGTGAAAGTGGTGAGGGTCCCTGATCCATCCAAGATAGAACCAATAAAAATTCCAACTAAAGTTGTTTAAAAGTAACTATGGCTATCTGAAATGAATAGCAAAATAAATGGGGGCATAATAGAAAGTAGTTGCACAATTTGAAGTTTACATATTCAACCATTGAGAACTAAAACGGTATGATCACCATCACGAGTTGTTTACACCTTTTTTGAAATCATCTAATTGCATTCCCTGTACATTCAGGATTGCATATCATTTTAATTTAGAATTTAGAATAAAGAGATCCATACCCACATACATTGACATCCCAGTAGTCGATTTTTATCTCTCTTTTTCTGTCCAACCTTTCGAATCTGTAGAAACAAACACAATCATTCAGTGAAATAACAAAACAACAATGTTTTAGTTGGAAATCTAAGCAAAGTAGTAAAATAAACACATCTGATTATGCTTCACCTTTATGTATCGACCAAATAGAATTTCAAACTTCGGATAACTTTGAGCTCTACCAGTCAAAACTGATTAACTACTTATAAAATTGCAACTTTCTAGCTTTTAGAATACCACGTTGTAATGCTGAGATGATATGTGAGTCTGGTGTCATTCCCTTGTAACACATTTCATTAAACAATTTAACAGCTTTCTCCACATGTCCTCTGTTACAGAAGCTAGAAATCAGGGCAGTGTATGTTACAGTATCCGGTTCTAGTCCTCGGTCAATCATTTCATCAAAAAAGAGAATTGCATCTTGAAACTTATCTGTCTTCATGTGTCCATCAATCAAAACAGTATAAGTAACAACATTCGGACTTATTTCCATTTGCTTCATATCTTTACAGATGGTGGAAACATCCAATGTTGCTGTATTTCCATTTCCATGTGGAGGGGAGAAATGTCTTTCAAAGTTAGCCTGTTTTGAGCTCCCATCAAGTAGAACTGTGTAGGTAATGACATCAGGTTTGATCCCTCTCCTCTTCATATCTTGGAAGAGGTCATGAGCGTCTTGCAAGCAATTCATCTTGCAATAACTATTTATCATAATTGTGTAAGTTACAACATCAGGCATAAATCCTCTCCCAATGAAAAAATCAAACAAAGAGCGAACATGTTTGATTTTGCCTACCTGGCACAATGCAGTTAATACTTTAGAATACATTATATTGCTAGGTTCCACATTTAACAACAACATTGTCTTCAGCAATACCATAGCTTTGCTAATGTCCCCTACCATACAGAGTTTACTAAGTAGCTTATAACATGAACTTTCTTTTGCAATATTTCTTTGGTTTGACAGCGAAAGGAATAATGCATAGGCCTTTTCGGTAAGGTCGGCTTCACAATAGCCATTCACCATGGCAGAATAGATTTCAACATTCTTATCTTCTAGACTGTTAAAATATGCCTCAGATTCTATAACCTTGCCTCCTAAACACAAACCTTCAATGATCATCTTGTGTGTAGTAGAGTTTGGTTTCATACCTTGATTCTCCATATAATCCAAAAGGTCAATTGCCTCACAAGCATGGCCATTTCTAGACAACCCAGCAGCTAGTACATTATAAGTAACAATATCAGGTTCAAACCCTTTTTCCTTCATTTCTTTAAAAATTCCAAAGGCTTTAACAAGTTTATCCTGAAGACAATACCCACCAATAAGGGTTGTGTAGTGTTTGATATCTAAATCGATATGGTTCCCTTTCAACTCGTCCAACATATCTACGGCATCATCCACCTTACCCAACTTACACAGAGCATCAAAAACAATATTGTAAGCTACCCCATCAAGAAGCATACCTGATTCCTTGAGTTCTTTAAACTGATCTACCACTTCCAAATTCATGCCCATCTCGCCCAAGCATTGGAGGATTAAGCTAACAACAACACAATTTGTCTTTATACCCCTGGAAATCATGTCATCATGTAAAGCTACAGCTTTAACCAAATTATGGCTCCTACAATACCCATGGATCAATGGAGAATAAATATACACATCAGGAACAAGCCCCTGACTTTCCATATCCAAAAACACACTCTCAGCCTCATCCAATTTCATTTCATTACAAAACCCACGAATAACCACGGTGTAGGCATAAACCTCTATGGGAGCATTCCTCCTTCTGCATGCTTGGAGCACCTGATATCCCAAATCAGACCTATGATTGTTACAAAGCCCTTCAATGTAAGCTGCATAGCAATAAGAATGAGGAGTCACACCAACTTTCTCCATTTCATCAAACACGTGAACCGCGTTATCCAAATCACCCATCCTACATAATGCCTTGATGATAATGGCATAAGTATAATGGTTAGGGATGAAACCAAGGCTCTTAAGTTGGTTATAAATGGACAAAGCCATATCCACTTTACCATGTTCCACCAAACGGTTAATAAGAAAATTACAAGCAAAAATACTTGGCAAAATCCCATACCTCCTACTACTAATTTGAAACAAAAAATCAATAGCCTCATGGAACATGTTAAGACTAACACAAGCTTTAATAAACCCATCAAAAGCTCTCAACAAGTAATGATATTTCTGATTCTCAATAAGATCATCAACAACATGAACACCCTCCAACTCCAAGAGTGAATCAAACAAATCATGAATTTCAAAAGATAATGAGTCTTGTTTGGAAAGAGCAATGATATCGAGGAAAAGAGAATCTAACCTTCTAACCAAACCCCAGTAGCAGAGTATTCTGATAATGGCAGCATAAGTGGAGGTGCTGTGAGAGAATCCACGTTGATTGAGTTGAGCGAAGAAGGAAAGTGCGAGAGAAGGGTGGTGGTGGAAACGTTGAAGTGTTTGAAGAACAAGGAAGGTGTGTGGGTGTGGGTTATATGATGAATGAGTATCTGTATCTGAGAAAGAGTGGGCAAGTGCAGTGGAAGCGAAGCTTTTCAAAGTTTTGTGATGGTGAGTGGTTTTGGAGAATAGTTTGATGAAGAATAGAGGAAGCCGCATACGCATGGGAGAAAACAGAGCTCTCAGTGGCGGAGATTGCCGCGTGTTCAGATGGGGTTCGACGGGAGTTTGTAATTGGACGGAGAAGGCGCGGCGGCGGCGGGAGCATAGTAGCTAAAGAAGTAAGGAGAGAGAGAGATAGAGAGAGGTTCCGTCCTAATCCAATTTCAACAAAAGAAGTAAGGAGCATAGTAGCTAAGGAAGGATTCGGTTCCGTGAGTAAGTAGACACTTTTAGTTCCTTCCTAATCCAATTTCAAATCTTTTGTTGGATTCGGTTCCGGAAGATTTGCGGGTCAACCCAGATTCGTAACCGTTTAACTTCTTGACGATATAATTTTAATATCCACTTTCGTTACTTGAAGAAAAATATATACCCACTTTCGTTTTTTGAAGAAAAAATATATATCCACTTTCGTTCATAAGAAATAATAATAACTTTTAATCTCAAATAATAATAATAATAATTTATGTATACTTCCAGTTTCTTTTTTTTAGATAAGCATGTATACTACCAGATGATTATCCACTTTCGTTCGAGGATGATTCGTCGCAGTGGTAGAAATGTCATTTATAGACATCTGGTAGCTTGGTAGAGGTGGGAATTGATTGGGCGAAGCTTTGAGCTTTTTACTTTACCGCTGCTTGGCTGCGTTGAATGTGTTAGGCTCGAGCTGCTACTGCGTTGAGCAACGTTAGGCTGGCCCGACTTGGACCTAATGTAGGTTGGGCCGTAATATTGTCGGGTATGATCCCTCGGGTGTTGAGCTTTGATTTTTCCGTTTGTGTGCGTGTGTGTGTGTGTGTGTGTGTGTTAGGTCCTCACACTTGCTAGTCTAACCATCAGATCAAAAACATATGTCAATAAAATGAATAGGGACACATCAACCTCTCTGTTAATTTTAGTCTACTGATATTCATTTAGGTGCTGATGCGTTTCATTATTTTAGTAATTGTGTTAAAGATGGTCTGAATTATTAACTTGTGAGATCAACCAGTGAATCTCAGGAGCATATTGTGTTAATTATTTGAAAGATACTGTGTGAACACTCCCCGTGTTCATCGTAAATCACCAAAAATTAAAAGAAAAGAAAAAGACAAATTGCCTTGAAAGGCAAGGAATCCTCAAAGAGAAACGAAAGATAAAGAAAAGTTTAAAGAAATAAACTTAAATTGCATGAAAATGTAAAAGAGTGGTGCACAGATCCATACATTTGCTTCTGTTGCTCAGTTTTCTCTATCGCTGGAATTTTGAGCGTATGTTGGGATTGTGACCTGTTTTCCTTCTCAGGAAAAACTATATATACTAAGAAGAGGGAAACAAACTGCTTACAATGGTTAATACATTTGAAATTTAAACTAAGAGCCGCTAACTTTCCGACAGCTTGATCACCAAGGTCTTCGACAGCACTGAAACAACTTTCTTCGACGCCATTTTCTAAGCTTAAGCTTGCCATTGTTCTTCACTTTCGTATTTATGTCGAAGTGTACCTTTTGCGCTTTTGAACCTGTTAAATCCCTTCAGTGATCGAAGAAACACCTTTGACATACCCTCTTAGTGTCGAAGGCTCAAAGTGTTCCCTTTAAAGCAAAGGGTCAAACAATGTTGACTACATTTATTTAGCTCTGTTGAAAATACAAGCTAACACTTGGGCCTGATGTAGCTGGATAACAAATAAATTGCGAATAATGGATAAACTAGCTTATAACGGATGAGCAGATAGCGGATATTCTCTCCAGACTCAATTATAAGCAAAAAAGTGCTTAGTTTTGGTGGACTCAACCCAGATTTAATTAATGTTATTTTTCGACAACCACCCTTTAATTAGCTCATTAATATAGTGAGAAGATGACTATTAATTATGGATAATTTAGTAAATTTATTTGTTTTTTCCTTGAATTCAATGAAATTAAATGCACAAAACTACTATCCCTTATATATGTGAAAGTAGTTATTTTTGCTTATAATTGAGTGCGGAGGGAGTATGTTACTAGATTAAATTTAAAATGTTTGATAAAATTAGTGGTGAACAAACTTATAAATATAAAATGACATAAATGGATATTTATAATTAATAGTTTTGTTCGGTTTTGAGGTCGAATTCTATGGATGCCGGATATGAAAGTTTGTTCCACTTCTGTTGGCGATGTCCCACACGTTGTTCTTAGAGGAGGGGGTGGTGCCTGCACAAGCTCTGGCGCCCAAGTTAGTTCAGAGAAAATTAATTAGTTTCGGGTGGAGAGAGAGAGAGAGAGAGAGAGAGAGGGGGGGGGGGGGGAGGGAGGGAGGGAGAGAGAGAGAGAGAGGTCACCATCCCTATAGTAATTGTACGTAGCTGGCTTCAAGAACTATAATCATTTGTAGCTAATTTAAAGGATAACCTTTCTACTAACATTGATAGAGGGAGTTCATGCAATTATTCAGATTTAATTAATTAAAGAACGGGAGTAAATGAGATAAACATAATTAGGCCATCAAATTGTCAAGGATGAAAATGATACGTATAGATCCATCTTTGGGATGTTTATGGAACTCATCTATAGGGTATAGGAGGGTTGAGGCATTTCAATATAGGGTTTTAATTAGGAAATGAATTTCTTCATTAGCATTTCCACTTTGTGAGCAACACTTGAGTGCAAGTGATTAATGCACTTTATTTAAAGGAACAGACTTTGCTAGTACCTGGGTTTGATCCCCAACGCTTGAGTCAAGTTTTACTTACCTCCCAACCGAATTCAGATTTTATTTAGGGACATCACTTTAGCCTAGACACCGGAGCGGGACCAAAAACCTCAAAACAAAAGAAAATCTACTTTGTGAGGCATCAATTGTTTGTTTAAATAATATTATGTATATTATATATTTTTGTTTCTGAATTTCTAAAAAAAGTTATTTTCTTGAAATATATTTTAAGAAAAACTGAAATATTTTTTAAAAAATATTCTTTTTTTTTTACAATAAAAATTCACTTCATTTCATTCATAATAAGGGAAGCAATACATGCTAGAATGTCAAGGAAAACCTGAGACGAAACTACACACAAGGCTACCCCTATAAGAGTATGAGTCACCTTGTTAGTTTCTCTCCTAGAGAACTTCACATGAGAGTTGTTAGAGAAATAAGAAAAAGACTCCCTACAGAAGCGCAAAATACAACCATAGTCTAAAAGTATAGCAGGACAATTATTAAAATCATCAACTACAATTTTAGCATCAAGCTCAAAAACAACATCTTTGTAGTTGAGGACACGAACCCAATCCATTGCTATCAAAAGACCAAGAGCCTCACCCTTGTAAGTAGCAATAACCGGAGTGAAGGAGTGGAGTTTTGCCGCTAAAAAAGTACCTGTACTATCACGAATGCACATGCCAAAGCCCACTGTATTCCCTTGGGTGTCAAAAGCCGCATCTACATTACACTTTACGAAGCCATTCGGGGGAGTTTGCCACACCTGAGGAGCCACGCTAGTGCAGCGACCCACTGCTGTACCTGCGCAACCAGCAGCAGCGCTGGGAGCAGTTCACACAGCTGTCCAATCCGCAAGGAGATTGTTGCCACACACCAAGATCGTTGCCGCCGAATCACGAGTATTATTCCACACCAAGTTGTTACGGCTAGACCAAATACTCCAAAGAGTCATGCACCAAGCAATACGCGTGTCACCTACCAACTCTTCAAAAGTCGGAAAGAACCAAGGGGAACCGACCCGTCTCAATACCGGCTACAATACGCGAAACAATGGGCCCAATCCCAAGAGACCTCCAACATGTCTCTACTAGTGCACAAGTCACAAACAAATGCAACAGGGTCTCATCAAAATCATTACAAAAAGGGAAAGATACTGATACCTCCACGTGACGACGGGCAAGGACAACTCTGGTTGGGATAACATCACGTGCCAAACGCCATAGGAAATTCTTCACCTTAGGCGGCGCCTGCAACTTCCATAAAGAAGTCCAACACTCATCCACATGAAAGTGGGCATTATTTGCATAGTTTGAGTGGTCAACCTATAAGCATTTCTTACTGAATAATTACCGTAAAAGAATATTTTTATAATTGTCCAAATTGATTTTGATTTTGTTGTTATTGTAATCCAATGAAATTAAAAATGTAATTGGTGGATCACAACCATCCACAGTGGATAGATTCAATCCAATCCATTAATAGATTTTTTTTAACGGACAAATTAGATGGATTTTGTACGTTATGGATGAATTGGATATTTGGTGGACAAATAGATGATATTGACACCTCTAATGGATATGATGGTTGCATTCAAGTAGTTGGGTATGCACTGCAGAGTAATATCCGCGCGTGTATTCACTTGTTGTGAAGTAAAGTGGACAAAAAGAAAGTTTTACAACTAGTGTTCTCTCCTTCTTAAGCTCAAAATTAAGGTAAAACATATGTGAACTGCGCATGAAGAGAACATTTAATCATTTACTTACCATTGTTAATGCTAAATAAACAAAAAATAAAATAAGAGCAGGAAGGAGAATGAGGCTTAATTAATAACAATGAAAGAAACGTGAACCTACCTAAGTGATTCTCATTAATAGAGTGAACATGAAAAAATTAATAGTGAGCATGAAAAATTAAAATGGGCAAGCATGAATATGATATAATATAATAGGTGTGAAATACTATAATGTGTCCCAACTTAAAATCATATATTTAAATTATCACTTAATTTTTTTCAAAGTAATAGACTTTCTATTTTCTTTCAAAAAAGTGAATATTTTTATTCTCCTATAAAGAAAGTTGAGTGTTTTATTCGGTGACAAAATAAAAAAAAATATCAAAATCTAAATGAAAACAAACTAAAAAACTATCAATAGTACCTTGACGTTTTTTTTATAACTATTGGAATTTGGGTCCTGCAGTCGGTGTAAAAGAAATAACGTCTATATTCATATAATTAAATATGTTTTTGCTTCCTATAAAATTTGGTTGTTTTTATAGTCTCTAACTTTTGTCCTTATAAAATTTGGATCTTTGCTTTTTGTCTCTCAATATTTTTAATAGCATTTTTTTGACCTATTATAAGTGTTATTAAAAGTCCTAAGGGACTAAAGGACCAAAAACATATTTAACACATTAAATAATGAAGTCTATATTCATGTAAATGTATCATTGGGGGCAAAACAGGGAATCAAAATGTACATGCATCATAAGATTGCAAAGTCTCTCTCTCTCTCTCTCTCTCTCTCTCTCTCTCTCTCTCTCTCTCTCTCTCTCTCTCTCTCTCTCTCTCTCTCTCTCTCTCTCTCTCTCTCTCTCTCTCTCTCTCTCTCTCTCTCTCTCTCTCTCTCTCTCTCTCTCTCTCTCTCTCTCTCTCTCTCTCTCTCTCTCTCTCTCCTCTCTCTCTCTCTCTCTCTCTCTCTCTCTCTATATATATATATATATATATATGCGCGCGGTGTTCACGGTGCGGTTTGGTTTGGTTTTGAGCAAAAAAGTGAACCGAACCGCAAGGTAAAAATAGATGCGGTTTGGTTTGGTTCGGTTGGCTTTTAAAAAAAAACTAAACCAAACCAATGCGGTTTGGATTGGTTCGGTTTGTTCGGTTTTTTGCGAGACAAAACACAATTTAGAACCCGTTTGGATAGAGCTTATTTTGAACTTATGAAAAACAACTTATGCAAATAAATTAATTTTTACGTATGATTCATAAGCATGTAAAGGTAGTTTATGGAAAAATAAATTAGGAAGATACAATTTTTGTTAGTGAGAACTTATGAATTAACATAAAAACTTACTTATCTTCATAAGTTGATTTTCATAAGCTCAAAAATAAGCAAATCCAAACGACCCCTTAAAAAAACCGCTTTCCTTATTCTCTATATACATTGTTTTGTCTAATTTTATTTTTATATATAGGATTTTGCGGTTTAGTTTGGTTTGGTTCGGTTTCTATAATCAAAACCGCGGTCCAAACTGAACCTTGCGGTTCACTAATAAAAAAAACCGAACAAACCAATAGAAAGCGATTTTTTGCGATTTTCGATTTGGTTTGGTTCGGTTTGCGGTTTTCTATTGGTTTTGTTCGATTTTGAACACCCCTACGCGTTTGTCTCTCATCTTATTTTGTGCTTGCTTCTATAGTAGTAGTGGGGTGGTCTGCACCTAAACAAACAAACAAACAAACAAGAATTAACTAAATACAATACTTTCAATATATTTAAACCCCAAATTAAAAACTTATATATCAATGCATGGAGAAACTAAATTTATTTGGTAATTGGTAGTCTTCGAAAAACAAAAATTGCACTTGTGATGTTTAAAACCCCTAAATGCATGTGATGGGCTATGTTCAGTTTGATAAGAAAGGAACAGAAAATATTAAATCCAATATTATTTCACTCACATATAACCAAATTCCCAATTAAAGCATCAAATATAAAATACTAAATTACATGAACAATTGAACATCAAGAATCAACGGCAAGCAAGCATGAGAGGGTTATTTACTGATCATCATCATCTCATATCACATTCTATACTCCTTAAAATTAATGATACTCAATGAGAATACATCAAACTCTCCACTTTCATGAAAGCACAATCAAAGTTCACACTAACACCTAAATGTACTAGAATACATATATTAACTTCTAGCTAAGATTTTGCCTCATTAACTCACTTGATTATAGAAAAATATAAAAAAAAATGTTCTAATGATACAATTTTCTTTCCTATCACAAAATTTTATCATTAATTAGGTTTTATCTAAATATCACAAATATAACACATCTGCTAAAAAACAAAGTTACGCATACCAGATATTTTCCAATTCTGTCCATTCCTAATGCACATGAGCTCATCAGGTACTCCATCAAACAACCCATCAACACACATCTCTTGAGTATATACTGATTTGCAAATCACAGAATCATGTGATCAATGATCAGTGAAAACATTTAATTAATCCAAAAGAAAGTTACTTCAACTTAACATAAGAGATTTTTTCACATATTTATTAATCTAATTTCTTATAAGTAGCTTCTTTGTAAAACTTAGATTTTTTGTTCTTATATCTTTTTCTCAAAAGATTAAAAATAAAAACTTTAAATCATCCAAGTTAGATCATTTCTAAAAGAGTAATAAAATGAATCTAAAGTTGTAAAAATAAAACTTTTAGAACCTTTTAGATTTTTCTTTGTCTAAGCTTTAACATTTTAGCAAAATGAAACATTTGTCTTTCTCATAGCAAAAGGAAACATATAGGAGATTACTCATGAATTTATTCTCCTCGTAGTTAATGTTAATTCCCTTACATAAAAATACCTAGTTTTGTTACATGCCTATCGTCTTTAAAGGCCATAGTTGTTGATCAAAAGGAAAGGGGGAACTTTGTGGTTTTTGTTTGAAATATTTCTATTGTAACAAACTTAGAAAAATCCATTCTTTTTAGTGTGAAATCTTGTGATCAAAACTCAAAAACATGATTTAAATATTAGGAATGAAATGCTTTTTAATTAAAGAAGGAAATGATGAATAAGTCTAAGGATGCTCACCCAAAACAAGGTAGAGAGAGTGGTTTCCTTTTGATGAGAGGAGAGGAGAGGAGAGAAGAAGAAGATGGGTACTTGGTTCCTGCTTTCGGCCCTAAGGCCATGTGGGCTTGGGGCTGGGCCGGCCCACATGGGCCAAATTGACAGCTCTACGTGGGACGCCGTGTCTTTTTTCTCTGGTTTAGTTTGCTCACTTGCTTTACTTAGTTAGATCACTAGGTTCGTTCATAAATGTTCTTGTTAACTGTAACCAAAAAGAAATTTCTTGTTAACAAATACCACTGTTAATAAGTTAATTCATGTTTTTTGTTCATTTCCGTCAAAATATAATGCTGATTTATAAACATATACTTGGTTGAAGAACACAATGTAGTATATATATTATTGACTAGAAAGCAGACACAACCATTTTTATTATTTTTATTAATATGGAATAAAAACATATACTCATCAACATTTTACAACGAAATAAAACTTGGAGGATCTAAATCTCTTCTTGAACATATTTTTGAAGGAGCAGACGATATGGAAGAGGAAAGTTTTAGGATGAAATATTAGGAGGCTAGTTCTATATTCTAAAAGAAAAAAAAATGTCTATGTAAAAAATCAATAGAACAGTTAAGACAACAACTATATATATGGAGAGAAGATAAAAGCTACTAGAAATTAAAATATTTTTTATTGATTCGGTGTTTGTCTCAAAGAGACTTACATATATAAGACTAAAAAGCATAAAGGAATAAAACAAGAAAACATGAAAAAAAAAAAAAAAAAAAAAAAGAACACAACTCCTAGCCACCAGTCCTCCTCCTACAAAGCAAAACAGGAAAACATAGATTGAAATGAGATGCAGAAGAAAAAAAAAAACAAATTAAAGAAGGAAATGATGAGTAAGGATGCTCACCCAAAACAAGCTAGTTTCCTTTTGATGAGAGGAGAGGAGATGAGAGGAGAAGAAGATGGGTACTTGATTCCTTCTTCCACCAAGTTTTTCCTTAAGCTTGTATGACTAGAAAGAACTTTGGAAGGGACAAATTAAATGAAATGAAAGATGAAGATAGAAAGAGGGAGCTAGGGCTAAAATTTTCAGTAGATTTTGAAGATTTTTTGGAAACCTTTTGTGCCTTGATAACCACAGTGAAGCAAGCACAACATCAATTACACAACAAGCAACACAAACAACTCAAAAATCATCCTAGAGTCTAACCCACACATAACACTCATCATATACTCTATTATAGGTGAAAGAGAGCCCCCTTACCTCAATAGATTGAAGAATAAGTACTATCTCCACCAAGACTTCAAGATCCACCAACAATCAAGCTCCTCTTCCTTGAACTCTCCACACCAACTCTTCTATTCTTCTTCTTCCTAGAGCTGTCGCACCTCTCTCTCTCTCTTTCTCTCTCTACTCTTCTCACTTTACCTTTGACTTTTCTTTGATTTTGGTTGAAATGAACTCTCTCACCATCGACACCTAACTTATATCATGGATATGTGTCTAACTATCATGGGTCTCTATTCACACCTCCTCTATTACTTGCACTACTCCCTCTTTTAATTAAATTACCACTCACTTTTTACTAACCACCACTCCTCATTTAAATCAAATACCCTATCATTATTTTAATATAACAAACCAATATACCACTTAATTAAATAAATACTTGAATTATTTTTGGGGCGTTGCAAGGTGCACTGTTGTAGGAAACTCTGCACCCGTGATGTTGTTGTATATTGATGTTGTTTGTAAACTTATTGGTGCTTTCGGTGTTAGTGGTAATGCGATAACAGGTGATGTGTCTATTTTATTGACTAAGGTGATGGGTGATGGGTCTATGACCAGTTGTTGATGTTGGTGTTGTTGTGTCAATTTAGATGGTCATGGTTGTTGATTGTCTCTGGTGCATTGTTCATGGTGTCGCATACATCTCATAAGCATTATTTTGGTGATTGAAAGCTTCGGCCTTAGAGCTATAGGTGATGATGATGATGCTCAATAAACTTGGTGATGATATCGGTGATGATGCCCATAGTGGCTAATTTTATTGGTGATACCATTTTTGTAAAATTCATACAATAGCTTCTGACAATAGGCTACACTTCAAGCAACAAATTTTTTCAAAAACTGTACATCTTAAGAGCTCATGCATATCTTGAATTTCAACGACTGAGGAATTGTAAAGATCTACCAAATCCTTGTTATTCATTGAAATAGATAGTTTGCAATTATATTTTCCTAATAAAAAAATAAAACAAAAATGGTAAGTCCATAATACAATGAAACTTATCAACAAGGATTTAAAGGTTACAACCATACCTTTCATATAAGAGTAACCTATCACAAACGTGGGAAACTGAAATAACCATGACCTAACCTTTCCCCACGTTATCGCTGAGTGAGTGGCCTCTCTATCTCCGATTGCATGATTCACTCTTCCTCTATGAAGTGTGGTATCCAAAAGACATTCAATTATCTTCCAAGGGCTAAGATAATCTTCTTCAAAATCCAATACATGAGTCGTGAAAACTCTCTTGGCAATTTCTGTATTCACTTCAACAACCACGTCTTTCCAACCATCTTGTCTATTAAATACTCTTTGTATAGTAATTGTACCAACATAGTTGCCCTGTTTCCAGCTGAAAGAGCCTAACAAGTAAAAAAAAAATTAATAATTGAAGAGGTGGAAATAATGCAAGGCCATAACCAAAAATAATGCATATATATAATAAAAAACTAAAAAGATGCACAACTTCCATATCGACAAATTCACGTGTTTGGGGGGTATTTAGCTGTTTAGGTGTTCTACGTTGTGTTATTTGGTGTTGGCGTGTTCTTGTAACAATAGGCTTAGGCCCTATTTGAACATGAAATGTTGTACTAAAAAAAATTTGCTGTTTTAGGAGTGCCTCTACACTTTGGCTGATGTGTAATTTTTTGTTGTCTTTCAAGTTATGCGCATGCACAAAGCAATCATTCTTTGATGTTTAGCAATCATTATTGTTATTAATAATAAGACTTCATTGGATGCAATAACATCATTATTATTTAACCTAAAAAAATTAATAACTAATTTTGCAGGACCATAAGAATTTAAATAAAAATTGTTGCTACTTACCTCATATAACTGCCCATTTCCAAAAAGTCTTTTACTAAGATCTAGACCAGCGACCAAGATTGAGAGGCTGTCTTTATTTGTTAGCTAATCAAGGAAAAAATTGAGACAATGCCTATTATAAACACAAACCAAAACCCATGGAAAACCTTTTGGTGTATGTATCTTTAAAAATGCTGAGGGGGAAGAGGGATAGAAAATGGAGAAGAATGGACTTTGAAGCTCCTAAAAAGATTGAATTAACTTAGGTAGATTATTAGCTTCTAACTAAGATTTTGTCCCATTAACTCACTTGATTATAGAAAAATATAAGGTTCTAATGAAGACAAAGTTATGCATACCTTGAGATATTTTCCAATTCCGTCCAATCCTAATGGATATGAGCTCATCATTTACTCCATCAAAAAACCCATCAACACACATCTCGAATCATGTGATTAAGGATCACTGAAAACATTTAATTAGTCCAAAAGAAAGTTACTTCAACTTAACACTAGAAATAAAAACTTTAAATCATCCAAGTTAGATCCTTTTTGAATTAGTGATAACATGAATCTAAAGTTGTAAAAATAAAAAATTTCAAACCTTTTAGATATTTCTTTGTCTAAGCTTTAACATTAAAGCAAAATGAAACATATTCCTTTCTCATATATAGCAAAAGGAAACATATAGGAGATTACTCATGAATTTATTCTCCTCATAGTTAATAATGTTAATTCCCTTACATAAAAATACCTAGTTTTGTTACCTGCCCATCGCCTTTAAAGGCCACAGTTTTTGATCAAAAGGAAAAGGGGGAACTTTGTGGTTTTTGTTTAAAATATTTCTATTGTAACAAACTTAGAAAAATGCATTCTTTTTAGTGTGAAATCTTGTGATCGAAACTCAAAAACATGATTTAAATATATAGAAGGAATGAAATGCTTTTTAATTAAAGAAGGAAATGATGAGTAAGGATGCTCACCCAAAACAAGCTAGTTTCCTTTTGATGAGAGGAGGAGAAGATGGGTACTTGATTCCTTCTTCCACCAAGTTTTTCCTTAAGCTTGAAATGAAATGAAATGAAATGAGAGATGAAGATAGAATGAGGGAGCTAGGGCTACATACGGTTGTGGAGGAGAATATATAATGGGGAGAAGAGGAATATCACTTAGGAAAAGAGAAGAGAATAATAGGTGAATGCTTTTAAAAATAAATAAATGAGTTAGGTGGACAAATGACAGTACTAGTTTTATAAGTGTATGTAGTAAAAGCAATAGTAGTTTAAAGTCTATTTATTTCTCACACAGGGGCCTTTGCTTTAAGAAAAATGCTTTTTTGTACTAATTGTTGAAAAAATTCAACATGCATATATTTGGTTAATCATGTGGGAAGGAACTGAAATTTTATTTTGATTTGTTACCAACGTGGAAAATAATAACCGTAAACTATGTGGGAAGAGAAGTGAGAAGTGAATTCTACATAATTTAATATTTGTTTAATTAATATTTGATAGTAAAGAGAAGTGAGAAGAGTGAGAGAGATGAAAGAGAATAGTAGGTTTTAAAGTGAAATAAAAAAAAATCAAAAGATGATATAAGAGAGAGACCCACTAATGATAAAAGTGAGTTAGAGAAAAAAAGTGAAAGGGATAATATAGTAATTTCGTTGCTACTTCCGTGTGGTTCACGAAAAAAGTGGATGAAAGTTAATTATTATTATTTTAGAAAATATAATTTTAGAATTTTTGTGAGCGGTATCATTTTTTTTACAAATAGTAGTGATTAAATTAAATGGGTTTAGTAGTTTGAGTAGATTATAGTAAATTTTACATAATTTAATATTAGTTTAATTAATTTTATGTAATTATATTTTTTATCAAAAATATTATTCTTTAAATTTTTTTTTGGTAGTGAGTTGTTTGATTATGTTGATAGTAAAGAGAATTGAAAAGAGTGAGAGAGATGAAAGAGAATATTAGGTTTTAAAGCGAAATAAGAGTGAGATCCACTAATGATAAACGTGAGTTAGAGAAAAAAAGTGAAAGGAATAATATAGTAATTTTAGTGGTGGGTTGATGATATTTATTTATAGTAAAAGATAGTAGATATATTATAGTAGATAGATAGATATTATATAGAGGTCACCAAGCATGTTTCTTAGAGGTAAGAGATAGATAGATATTTCCAAAACACATAAATATAATTGAGAGTAGGTAAGATAATTGACGTAAAATATTGAAGCTTTAATTATTTCCATAAGCATGAAAGAGATGAACAAAGATAAGAGAGAGAGAGAGAGAGGTGTTATTTTCTTTTAGCTATTCTTAGAATTTGATATCAACCTCTTAATTACTTTTAGCTACAATGTTATATTTATATATAGAGGTCACCAAGCATGCTTCCTAGAGGTAATGAGAATCTCTGTCTATAATAAAAATATAGCATGAGTGCTTCCTATAAATAGGAAAACGTGATATATCAATTACTTTGTAGCAGCTAGTTTATTTTGTTGGTATTAGTAATATTGGTTAAGGGTAGTTTAGTAAATAGGCCCTTAGTCAAAGTCAATTAGAAATGCAAATGTGCTTCAATTGTAAAAGTTAGTTTTTCTCAGTTACACAATTAGTTACAAGCTTTGAAGGAACACCTCTGTATATAATCTTCACTGTGTAATGAGTTGATCAGTTGAATGAATTTACTCTTTTGTGTAATCTTTCTCTTCTTGATCCTGTTCTAACAAACTGGTATCAGAGCTCTCTCGAGGGCCTGATCCAGAAAGAAGCATTTCACGAGAGAGCGAATTTGGTGTGAATCGAAGATCGTTGAAATGGCTGAACGAGAGTTCCTCACACCCTCAGTCCCGAAATTTGATGGATTCTATGAGCATTGGTCGCTATTGATGGAGAATCTGCTTAGATCAAAGGATTATTGGAATGTCGTAGAGAACGGCGTGCCACCGTTAAGCGAGAATGCTACGCCGGAGAACGTGAAAGCCAATGAAGAGGCTAAGTTGAAAGATTTGAAGACAAAGAACTACCTCTTTCAGGCAATTGAAAGAGGTATCATCGAAACAATGATTTCACGAAATACATCGAAAGAGATTTGAGAATCGATGAAGGAACGCTATTAATAACAACCATAACTGACTTTAAGAGCCTACAATTATTACCATAGATAAGCACAATTTTAAATCAGTCATTAACATTATAGATACAAGACACCTCAGAAATTAAAATTAACATGCAAATTAAAGTCAGTTATGGCTGTTATTATTGTTCTAAGCCATAATATTGTAAAAACAACTCTTACTATTTTATTTCCAAAACCACAATAGCCCTTTTTTTTAAGAAACCACTCTTACCTATTTTTGGCTACCTACTCCAAAAAGCAATGCAAGTAACAGTGACTTCTGATAATAGATGTTTAAAAGGTGATAGTAACATTTGGTCACGTGAAGTTTTAAAGGTAATAGATGTGGTGTACAGATCAAAGGATTATGCAGGGAAATCCATTACTAGGTGATAGTAACATCAACTCAGCAAGCATCACCAACCCAATGAGCTTACAAGCATCGAAGTAAAATAAATGCATTTATTACAATGACTGAATTAAAATAAATGCATTTATCAACTCAACAACAATAGTGTTGTGTGCCAAAAGAAAAACATCAATTAATATTGGATTGGAGGTACTATCTTGATGATGAAAATGGTGCTATATATCTTGCAAGTCATGGCATTCATGTGGACCGGAAGCCATCGTGTGTACGTACACTTAAATCGAATCATTTGTCATTGTTTTGTCCTTGAGGGTGTTTTAGTCATTTGAGACAAGGCATATTGTACTATAAGTGCACCAGGCACTGCCAGGCTAACGTGCCAAAGAGATGCACCTAGCAACCAAACAATTTTTACTTCCTTCCCACTCCTTGGCATCTATCACCCTTGGGTATTTTTTTTTTACCCACACACCTAACCCAAATATTCCCACCAGACTTGCGAAAAGACCAAAATGCCCTCCATAATACGTAAAAACCACAAGATTTACCTCACGCTCTTATTTTTCTGTTTCCTTCTCTCTCTCATCGTTTTCTCTCTTTTTTTCATTCAACGGAGTTACGTTAAATTCGAGCGACGGAAGTAAGTACTTCCATAGGCAAATTTTTTGTATTATTTACCAAAACGGACATAAATGGATATTTATAATTAATACTTTTGTTCGGTTTTGAGGTCGAATTCTATGGATGTCGGATATGAAAGTCTGTTCCACTTCTGTTGGCGATGTCCCACACGTTGTTCTTAGAGGAGGGGGTGGTGCCTGCACAAGCTTTGACGCCCAAGTTAGTTCAGAGAAAATTAATTAGTGTCGGGTGGAGAGAGACAGAGAGTGAGAGAGAGAGAGAGAGGTCACCATCCCTATAGTAATTGTACGTAGCTGGCTTCAAGAACTATAATCATTTGTAGCTAATTTAAAGGATAACCTTCTACTAACATTGATAGAGGGAGTTCATGCAATTATTCAGATTTAATTAACGAAAGAACGGGAGTAAATGAGATAAACATAATTAGGCCATCAAATTGTCAAGGATGAAAATGATACGTATAGATACATCTTTGGGATGTTTATGGAACTCATCTATAGGGTATAGGAGGGTTGAGGCATTTCAATATAGGGTTTTAGGAAATGAATTTCTTCATTAGCATTTCCACTTTGTGAGCAACTTTAAGCTTGAGTGCAAGTGATTAATGCCCTCTATTTAAAGGAACAGACTTTGCTAGTGCCTGGGTTTGATCCCCAAAACTTGAGTCAAGTTTTACTTACCTCCTAACCGAACTCGGATTTTATTTAGGGACGTCACTTTAGCCTAGACACCGGAGCGGGACCAAAAACCTCAAAACAAAAGAAAATATACTTTGTGAGGCATCAATTGTTTGTTTAAATAATATTATGTATATTATATATTTTTGTTTTTGAATTTCTAAAAAAAGTTGTTTTCTTTTGATGAGAGGAAATGATGAGTAAGGATGCTCACCCAAAACAAGCTAGTTTCCTTTTGATGAGAGGAGAGGAGAGGAGAAGAAGATGGGTACTTGATTCCTTCTTCCAACAAGTTTTTCCTTAAGATTGTATGACTAGAAAGAACTTTGGAAGGGACAAATGAAATGAAATGAAATGAAATGAAATGAAATGAAATGAAATGAGAGATGAAGATAGAATTACGGTTGTGGAGGAGAATATATAATGGGGAGAAGAGGAATATCACTTAGGAAAAGAGAAGAGAAGAATAGGTGAATGCTTTTAAAACAACAATGTTATTTTGACATTTTTGTTAGACAAAAGTAGACAAACACCAACTTACAACACCAATTAACCAAGTTTTTAGACTATTTAGCCAACCTGTTTTTTCACAGTTTTCGAGGCGTATAAAAAACTTGGTTAAATGGTCTAAAAAACTTGGTTAATTGGTGTTGTAAGTAGGTGTTTGTCTACTTTTGTCTAACAAAAAATGTCCGAATAACATTTTTGCTTTTAAAAATAAATAAATGAGTTAGGTGGACAAATGACAGTACTAGTTTTATAGTTTAAAGTCTATGTAGTAAAAGCAATAGTAGTTTAAAGTCTATTTATTTCTCACACAATGGCCTTTAATTTGCTTTAAAATGTAACCATCTGAATTCTGAAGCATGTCATCAATGCCATATTGATACAGTACTATTGATAAGGGGTTAAGAAAAATGCTTTTTTGTACTAATTGTTGAAAAAATTCAACATGCATATATTTGGTTAATCATGTGGGAAGGAACTGAAATTTTATTTTTACTAGTGCGGTGACCCGTCCGATGGACGGGGCCAATGCTTCAGGTTCTATGGAAGGAGGAGGCAATTGAATATTAAAAGGCCATATAAATGACTCTATTATCGCATAGATTCTATGAAAGCTTAGACAAAAATATTTGAGTTTGAAGGCACAGTACAGTTATGCAACATAATACTATTATAACATGCTTAAACAGGAAAACAGATAAACTAAGAATACTTTCATAGCAAATACGAAACCAAACAAACACCCAACATAAAACTACATTGGCTCCTAAATTAATTTACCAATTGAGTATTAACAGTCAATATAGAGGATTCTACTATGGTACATAATCTATGGAAGCTTAGACATCAGGACTATAGGAAGAGAATCAAAGAACAAAAGTGAATTAATATTAAAGGAAAGAAACATTGCATATACAAAATTAAATTGACCAAAACTCAATCAAAAAGGTTACATACACAAATAATCTGGCTCATGAAAGGCCTAAGGAGTCACAATACAACTGATAAATTTGGAAATAAACCCAGACAACCGAAAATACATGTCCAAAAGGATCCTGCTGGGAATAACAACTAAAAGAAAGGAACAACATTAATGACCAGATACAAAGTTGAGTAGCTTTCTCTAAATCCCAAAATAATGCAGCCCAAAATTATGCCAAGTACACCAATTAAAAAGCAATACCATGGAGCCTGAGATACAGAGTTGAACAATCATCCCTCCCAATGCGCAAACGTGAAATTAGTTTTTGTCAACTGCTTAATCAACAAATGATGAAAGCATGACGGACCATATTAGAGACAAATTCCTTGCAGACAAACCACAAAAAAAATCAAAACCAAAGAACAATTGACTCAAATCTATCAACTAATACATTGTAGGATAGGCAACCTACAAAAGAATTAGAACAAACCAAAGCTACTAAAAAATATCAACAATATGCAATTCTATACACAAATTTTGATTCCATACATTTATAGCTATCGAAAAATTACCGGGAGTATCCAATTCTAATCCAACCTTCCATGTGAAAGCCATAAAATTTACGCATGGCATTCCAACACTGATTCAAATACACCTTACTCCTTTTTTGAGAATATAAATCTGATGTTGATTTTCATTAGAGAGAAATAGATTCACCAATTCTATACAAACAGTTGTCATGTATTGAATTCTTCACTGAAGCTTCAAGGTAAAAAGATCTTTTGCAACATGTTTTCTTAGTTACAAAACTGATAGTTTACATAGAAGATCCAATGTCATAGCAATTTTTGCAACAATGTTTTCCTCCAAGCATTGAGAAACTCTTTTGTGGGGATACTATAAACAACTATGCTTATCTTTTTTGAAACTAAAATCTATTCAAAGCTTGCTAACTGAGAAATGACATACCACTGACACCAGACTTCATCAAGAAGAGGAATAACCCAACAATTTCGCAGTTCCTAATGCCATGCTTTGAAACTCATGAAATCATAGAAAAAATAACAAATGAATAAATAGAAGAAAATAAAAATAAAGAAGCAGAAGATAGAAGCTGTTATTACCCCCTATCGAAAAAAATATCTGATGAGAAACTATAGTCTTGACTTTTTCTTCCTTACTAAGTAGAGTTTTATTAGAAGTTGCCTTAGATCCACAAACCACAGTCCTCACACTCAACACACCAAGCCCAAATAGATGTGCTTTTGTAACCATCATGTTGTGACACTTCAGTTTTAAATTAACTTCCTTTATGCCAACATCTTTGCCAAATAGAAGCCAAAAAATTGGAGATGCTAAAAAACTTGAATCGGAGCTGCTTGGAAACTTGCACAATTAAAAGAAATAAGTTGAAATGGATTTAGATTATAATGTTCAAATGCATTAACCAAAATAGTTATTCTAGCAAAATGAAACCAACTATATTATGTACTAAAAAAGTGGTCAAAGAAGGAATATATCATTTCTCGTACATTAGAAAGCACATACATTAGTAGTATCTAAATTCCCAATTTAGTAACATGTTTCATGCATAAAGTGCCATTTGTGTAAAATGAAAGAGGTACAATCATAAACATATGAAAGAGGGTAAAAAGTACGTAAAAATCAACCAATTAGTTGTTCATCCATTGTTCAAGGCGAAATCATCCTCATTGCAATCCACCAACCACTAAACCTTTCACATGAACACATCCTACAATATTATCCTCGGACCACACATGGATTCTCCTAAGGCTGCCCCCACTTCTATTGGAATGCATAATAGCAAATTACAAAATAAGAGAACCTCTATCTCAAGAAGACCCCAGTTTTATAAAGGCAACACACAAAGAAAAGTGTTCGAAACAAAAGCAGGAGCCCATACACAAAATATTGAACCCCAAGCAAAGATAATAGCCAATTTTTGACAAACAAACTTAGAAAGTTGATAGCACCACCCTTGTACCTGCATTTTATGGTCTCATCTTCAACTTTGTTGCAGCTTCTGTAGTAGCCACCAATGAGATTTTTCATCTTCATAAAAAGATCATGTTGATCAAACAACTAAGAGGACATAACAACATTGGAGATGACATACAACAATGCTTGATGATGGCATTTCATCTGATTTATCATGTTATTCATTTTGTGAAAGAATGATGCGTTGGAGAGCACCATGCTATATGTACCCGTCCACCACACAGGCCACACCAACCACCATATCTAAATTTGTCACCATAACCTTTATGTAATCAGATTGAATAACATGAAAAATCAGTCTTAATTTTTTCATATATGAATGTTGTGCGAAAAGGTGATGTGCAAGTGTACACAATCGCAACAAGTAATATATTGATAAGTAAAGTTCGTCTCCACAGGGATTGATGTTAATTTTAGAGTTTAAAAAAAAGAATTACACGTAGGGGAACAAGTAGCAAATAAGTTGAGTGACAAAGTTCAAGTTAACAAGAGTTGTTTAAAGTAACAAACTAAAGCGTGGGTAAAAATATAAGAGAAATAAGTTGGATTGCCTTTACTATGTAAATCCCCAAAAAACAAGACGCTATAACGTCACACGCTATAGCGTTAAGCGTATTAGAAACATTTTGTGCCTTTCAATCACTAGCGCCCGTGTTTTCACTACAAGATGCCTATGTCTAGGTTCTAAATAGGTTCACCCCAATATAATCAAGATCCCACACTTTATGCCTTATAAACTATTGCAACATCTATGTCTAGAAGAAGCAAAAATTGATTAAATGTCTTCAACCAACCTTATCATTTATATTAATCCTTGAGTTCTTTCTATGGTTCATGTCCGAATCCACGTAAATACTTGTTTTACGTGGCCAAATATAAAACAAGTTTGGAAGAATAATCACACAAGGATTAAAACACAAAACGTGAGAAATTATATACGAAGCATTAATGGTTCATTACAAGCTATAGCAACTCCAACTCAAAGAGTTTAGCTCATGTTGAGCTCCATCAAAATAACACAAATGAGAATACTTGCATTACCGTAAATAAAGAGGAAATGACAAATGCAAAAGATACACTCTTGAAGTCTCCTAATCATCCACGTGAAGATGGCTCATCATCAACCTTACACCATGAGTACAAAAACAGAAAAATACAAAGGAAGAAAGTAAAATAGCAAAAGCTCTAAGATGTATCAATGGAGAAGAAGAAGTGTCACACTTTCTCTCTCTATCAATACTCTCTCTAAAAACTCACTATCTCTAACAATAATATTCGTGGGAAGGGGAAAAGAAAAATCAAGACAAATCTTCTAGCCTTGCTAGCATGTGGTACAATCTCCTCAAAAGTCAAGAAAGGTGATAGTTGCTTTTTCACCAACTCCACTATTTCTTTCTCACGCAATGCCAAGTGTCCACACATATCCAATAAAATCCGCACATGTCAAAGACGCACAAAGATCAAAAGATATGGAGCTTGGATTAATGAGCTTGGCGCCAAAATTGCACTTTCCCTAAAGATGCTCGGTGATCTCACTTGACGCTTATAGCGTTAGGACGCTATAACGCTAAACACCGCACTACTTCACAAAATTCATCAAAACACTCACAAGGGCACCAATTGTGCCAAATTCATAACAAAGCAAAGTTTAGCCCTTCCTTTCCTAATATTCACATAAATATACTAAATACTATACTAATATTACTTGAGAACTTACTTAATTTAATGATTAGAGGTATAAGTAACTCATATAAATATGAGTTATCACACCCCAAACTTAAACCATTGCTTGTCCTCAAGTAATGACACTTGCAAAGACAAACAAACCGACACTATTTACAACACACATGCTCGATCAACACTTCATTTCTAAGCATACTCACTCAAACATTTTCTCAATGGGCTAACAGTTCGATTCACACTCACACCAACACACCAATGCATTTATTCAACTTCTAAACTTATTCTCGCTCAATAGTGTGTGTGTGATCTCTTGACTCATCTCAATTCCTAGCTAGATTTGGATTTCTCTTTAGCCTTGGAAAGAATGGTCTTCTTTTGGTAAAATCAAGAACTCTTTCAAAACAATGACTAGATTAACATTTTCACACAGGAATGGGGATTTTTAGGCATGACAAAGGGTTTAACTAGGCACTTCAAGTCTATGGTCAGTGTTCCTAACTTATTGAATCTAAACAGCTCACGCTATAGCGTTTGCTTGCGCTATAAGCGCTTGGACAAAGATAACAGATTTACTAGTCAGTAGCCCCTCATTACTTGGCTCCTCAGCAATTATTCTATATTTTTTTTTTTTTTTTTTTTTTTTTTTTTTTTTTTACATAAGGCTTTGCCTCTTTCTTTGCCTTTGGGACAGCCTAGCTTTTGTTTTGGGTAACTACAGCTTTACAACATATTTACATTAAACTTTTAAGTCACTGACCACCCTAAAACCTTTGTACCTAACCTTTATATAGCCCAACACCCCCAAACTTATGCTTCAACAACTCTTCAAGTTTTTATTCAAGCCTTGATCTCACCTTGGTTAACTCAGACTAGCCTAAACCTCAGATAGTCCTTGGCTAGCTAAGCTTCTTCTTAAGCACAGAGATTTACGTGTGAGAGCAATAATAAGCAAAGATTTCATCAAAAGCACTACTCTCTCTTACTCACTCACACCATTATCATTACAATTAGCCCAAAGGGGAACGCATTCAATGACTATACCTAAAAATGAGGCACTTGAAAGAACATTTTGAAAAACATTAACAAAAACATTAACAACTTTAGGTCCTCCCCATTAACAAAAGTGAGCAAAGGTCCTCACCGCTTCTTTAAAGACTAGGAGAGGCCTCAACTTAACACACAATAAAGTAATTCAAGACTTAAAACATTTGTGAAGCGCAAGATGACAGCTATAGCGCTTCACAATTTATTCTTGTTCACAAAACATTAACCTTATACAAAGAGAAAATTAAATTCACTTCTTAACCGCACTGCACTGCCCTTGAGCTAACACGGATGGTGAGGAGGCTTTACACCTTTTTCTTCTTCTCTTTCCTTCGTTTCTTCCTCGGGCACGCTATAGCCTCGTGACGCTATAGCGCGCCACCAGTGTTGCCTTCTCTTCTTTCTCGCTTTCATCTCTCGCTAACTTTGTAGCGACCTCTTCGCTCCTGCTCGATACTTCTTTCCCGATTACTTGTGCTTCTTGCTGCACTCTTTCTTCATCCACTTCCTCAATCACAGTCAGCTTGGCTCCTGGGCTCCTCCTTGCAGATACATAGGTTGGCCTTTTTGCTGCCACATGCTTCTCCTTCAGCTTTCTGCTTGGAGTGCCAGATGGCACTGGGCCTTGGGCTACTTCCCTGCGAGGACTTTCTGCCATTGCTTGAGCTTCTTCTTCACTACCTGCAAGAATGTTAGTCTTTGATTGAGGACTCCTTTGGGCTTTTTGTTTAAGCCTAGAGTCTTTGTTGCACTTGATACGTAAGATACCGGACTTGATCGAGGTTCAGCGCTATAAAGATCGACGCTATAGCGCTTGATGGCCTTCTCTGCGAGATTTTGGGAAACAGATTGCTGTGGTGATGCAGGTGGTGGGCTTTGTTCTTTTGCTGGAATTGGGGATTGGACTGATGGTTCAGGCTGTGCTGGTTCATTTAGGTTTGGTGCTTTTGTAGGTGAAGGTGATTTTTGTTTTTCTGGCTCTGTTGGAGGTATGGTTGGTGCAGACTGTGGAGTTTCAGGAATGATTTGTTCCTGGGCTTGTGGTGAGGGTGGTCTTGTGGGGCTAGGAGTGGGTTCAAGAGATACTTCTTCATCTTCTTCACTTTCGATTCTTTTTCCTTCTCTCGCTCTCTCTTCACTGCACTTTTCCTCACTTTCTCAATCTTCATCCTCTTCGAATCATTGACTTCTTTCATCACCCTCCTTGTCTCCTCTTCATCATCTTCACTCAGCTCTTCTAAATCCTCAGTGTTGAGGGACTCTTCACTACTCACCTTCGCTTTCTTCTTAGCAGGGCTCTTTACCTTTTTCAAGCGTGGCTCCCGGCTCTCTTCTTGCTTGGATCAAGCAGCAATTCTTCTTACTCACCTTTTCTTTTGCTTGGGGTGGCTCCTTCACACCCTCATCTTCAATTAGCCATTCTGGGAATACAGGGGGCTCCATTAACTCCTTGCCCTTGATAATTTCTCTAACACACCCTTCTCCCATTCAAACTTAGCTTTGACAAACTTACACAGACTGCCGATTCTTTTTCAATTGATTGAGCGCTATAGCATCGACGCTATAAGCGCTAGCACTTCTCTGTCTGGGTTTAAAAACAGCAGAAATATCTCCTCGAGGAGTCCTCCTCTCATCACGGATTTCAATTTCAACTTCACCGCTTGCATAATTCAAGAATTAAACAGGGACGGTAGAGATTACCGCGGTTTTGAGCTCGCTTTTCTCAATTTCTCTGGCAATGATTTTGCCCACATCTATGCTTTCACCTTCCGAATAGCATCAAGCACTATCAACTGTCCTTCTCCACATTTGTTGTGTGGGAAGTAGGCATGAGTGAATGCTCGATGAAAGTGAACCACATTGCAGCCTTCATCCACCAAAAATGCCTTCTTGACTTTAAATTCTCGAGCCAAACCTCTCCCATGTTGCTTCCTCCACACAGATTCTCCTCTTCACCTCCTCCATTTCCTCACATCCCCATGTATCAAGCTTCTTGTCTAGGGCCTTCTTTCAATACCCTAATTTGAAGTAGTCATTGATGGAACTTGGACCAAATCTCAAGCTTCTCCTCCGACCGCAGAATAAGTTTGGGGCTTTCCCCTTTTGGAGGAGGAATACCTGGTAGAAACTCCCTTACCAAAGGAACGACATACTCCCCTCGTGCTTGATAAACTTCGCCACCCTAACGCTATATAACAGTGGATGTGAACACGTCGTGGGGCCTTTTCTGCTTTGAAACCCCTTTCAATGATGAAGTTCATCTTCCAATAGCGCCAGATCGCCCTTGGGGTCTATGGCTCTTGAGGAACCGGGCTCAGAGGTCTTGGTCTTTTCTCGGGTTTTTCAATGGAGTGTTTCTTCACCATTTTGGGATTTTGGAAGAAATGAAAGAAATTTGTGAATTTTTGGAATTGATTGTGGGATCGGTTTGCAGAGAGAAGAAGAAATGCAAAGATTATGGCTAGACTGGGGTTAGGGAAGAAGAAGGCTCAACAGCTTAGAAGAAAGAAGAATAGGGAGTGGTTGAGTGGGAGGTTATGGGGAATTGAATGATGTGACCGTTTGATGGGGCGGAGTGACCAGAAATGATCGGGCTTGTCACACGTGGGCGCATAGGGTAAGGCGCAATTGAAGTGCACAGAGCAGGCCGCGCGTGCCACGTATGATAACGGACCCATTTCTTTTAAAATTAACAATGTTTCTTCCCGCCACACACCTCTTGACGCTTATAGCGTCCATATCACATTCCGTGCCTTCAAATTCCCAAAAATTCTCAACACCAAAATTCTTTCTCCCGCAAAATAAAACACAAATAAAAGAAATGTTAATTAGTAAAACCTCGGGGTGCCTCCCAAGAGCGCTTGTTTTAAGAGTCATCACCTGACTTCTTCATTTTATGTTAGGGATCATGAAGATCAATTGAGGTCTTGTCCTCATTACAAAGGTCACCATGGTATTGTTTTACCCTTTGCCCATTCACCTTGAAAGTGGTGTTGGTTGCTTGATCAAATAAATCCACCGCACCATAAGGGGTGGACCTTGACTAATTTAAAAGGGCCGACCACCTTGATTTAAGCTTGCCAGAAACAATTTTAATCTAGAATTGAAAAGGAGCACTTGGCCTCCTTCAATCACTCTCTGCTCGGATCTTCTTGTCATGCCACACCTTTGTTTTCTCCTTATAGATAGTGAGCTCTCATAGGCAAAGATGCCTAATCTCATCAAGCTCATTCAATTGCGTAGCCTAGCCTTTCCTCGCCTCTATCAAAATCAAAATTGAGCTTTTGATGGCCCAATGAGCTTTGTGTTGTAATTCAATAGGGAGGTGGCAAGCTTTCCCAAATACAAGTCTGTAGGAGACATTCCCAAAGGTGTTTTGAAGGTCATCCCCAGTAAGCCCATAATGCATCATCCAAATGGATCGACCAATCTTTCCTTGTAGGTCCCACCATCTTTTCAAGCATCCTCTTGATTTCTCTATTGACAATTCAAATTGCCCATTTGTTTGGGGTGGGTATGCAAAGGCAATTTTGTGCCTCACTCCATATTTTCCCAATAGAGACTCAATCAACTTGTTACAAAAGTGAGAACCTCATCACCGATAATTGCTCTTGGTGTGCCATATCCGGTGAATATGTTCTTCTCACAGAAACTTGCTTGATCGACTTGGCATCATTGTTGGGAAGAGCCACAGCTTCAACCCATTTGGACACATAATCCACAGCCACCAATATATACAAATTCCCATGAGAAGGAGGAAAGGGACCCATGAAATCCATGCCCCACACATCAAAGAGTTCAATCTCTAAGATGTTGGTTAAGGGCATTTCATGCTTGTTTGAAATGTTCCCGATCTTTGACACTTTGCACACGACTCTTAACCAATTCCGAGCATCCTTGAATAATGTAGGCGAAGAATACCCACATTGCGCACCTTTGCAAAGAGCCTCTAGTGCCTCCAAAGTGTCCACCACACGGGGAAGCATGACAATGCTCTAACACTTGAGGTTGTTCTTCTTCTGCCAGGCACCTTCTTATCAACTGATCTTGACATTTCTTGTAAAGAAAAGGTTCATCCCAATAATAGTCCTTGACTATATGGAAAAACCTTTTTCTTTGTTGGTAATTCAGATCTGCAGCAGTGATCTGCTCACCAAGTTATTCACAATGTCTCGCAAAACCGTGGAGCATCATCTTCGTGACGCTTATAGCGTCTGGCGTTATAAGCGGCAACCGCTATAGCGTTACATTTTTGCACGATATCATCAACGGTTTCTCATCCGGGAAGATTTCTTTTATTTCACCCCGTGATGTACCGCACCTTCCAATCTAGATAAATGGTCGAAGAACCCGGTTCTCCACCCCTTTTTTATCACGAATTTCCAAATCAAATTCTTGGAGGAGGAGAACCCATCTAATTAACCTTGGTTTTGCATCTTTCTTAGAGATCAAGTACTTGATGGCAGAGTGGTCTCAGAAAAACAATAACTTTTGTGCCCACCAAGTACGATCCGAACTTGTCAAATGCAAACACCACAGCTAATAGCTCTTTTACGTGATGTTGTAATTTAATTGTGCTTCTACAAGTGTTTTGCTTGCATAATATATAGAATGAAAGATTTTCTCATACCTTTGACCGAGCACGCCCCACAAAGATAGTCACTTGCATCACACATCAATTCAAAAGGTTTACTCCAATCGGAGTGACAATAACAAAGTGAAGTGACTAATGCCGTTTTTAACTTCTCAAATGCCTCAAGACAGCTTCATCAAAATTGAATGTGATGTCATGTTGAAGGAGTTGACATAGGGGCTTTGAGATCTTTGAGAAGTCCTTAATGAATCTCCTATAGAAGCCAAAGATGCCCAAGGAAACTCCTTATACCTTTGACACTTGAAGGTGGTGGCAATTTTTCAATAACTTCAATCTTGGCCTTATCCACCTCTAGGCCCTTCTTGAGATCCTATGCCCTAGTACAATTCCTTCTTGCACCATGAAGTGACATTTCTCCCAATTAAGCACAAGATTTGTTTCCTCACACCTTATCAATATTTCTTCCAAATTGTCTAAACACTTCTGAAAACTATCCCCAAACACAGAGAAGTCATCCATAAAAACCTCCATAGATTTTTCAATGAAGTCAGAGAATATGGACATCATACATCTCTGGAAAGTTGCAGGGGCATTGCACACCCAAAGGGCATTCTTCTAAAAGCAAATGTGCCATAAGGACATGTGAATGTGGTCTTTTGTTGGTCTTCGGGAACTATTGCTATTTGATTATAGCCAGAGTAGCCATCAAGAAAGCAGTAATAGTCCTTACCAGCAAGTCTGTCCAGCATTTGGTCAATGAAAGGGAGAGGGAAATGGTCTTTCTTTGTGGCTTTGTTCAACTTCCTGTAGTCCATGCAAATCCTCCAACCACCAACGTTCTTGTGGGAATCAATTCATCTTTGTCATTTGTGATTACAAAGACACCACCTTTCTTGGGAACACATTGCACAGGCTTACCCATGCAATCGTCGTAAATAGGATATACAATTCCTGCATCTAGCCACTTGAGGATTTCCTTCTTCACCACCTCTTTCATAATGGGATTAAGCCTTCTTTGTGCTTCAATGCTATGTTTAGCATTTTCTTCCAACACAATCTCTGTGCATGCAGTTGTAGGACTTATCCCATGTATATCGGACATTTGCCAACCTATTGCCTTCTTGTGCCTCTTCGTAGTTGCAATGAGCTCTACCTCTTGATTTTGATCCAAACCGCGAAATGATAACAGCAGAGTCTCATTCTCCCCCAGTATGCATGCATACTCAGGTGCTTGGGTAGTTCCTTCAACTCTAATTCGGTGGTTGCACAATAGAAGGCACACTCTTCTTTAGGTTTGAGTTCTCTTGCTCTAGTGACTCATATCTTCTAGCCCAAACCTCATTCACAGCTTGCTTGCCTTCTTGAAATTCCTCTCCTTCCAACAAGTCATGTTCTTCGAATTATTAAGCAACTTTCCCAAGTGGTTGTTAGTTTTTTCAAAAATGTTTTTGAACCACTTGGTCAAGAGAAACCACAAAGGAACACTCTTCAAAAGATTTGACATCCGGGAGTTTTAATGCATTCGAACATTGATCTTAACTTCTTGATCATTAACTCTCATAGTCAATTCTCCTTTTTGTACATCAATGAGTGTCTTCCTGTTGCGTAAATGGTCTACCTAATATGATAGGTACCTCTCTGCATCCGCTTTCAAAATCTAAGATAACAAAGTCAACAGAAAAACAAATTTATCTACTTTAATTAAAACATCCTCCAAGTATTCCTTCAGGATAGGCAAGTGACCTATCGCCTAACCGGAGGCTTACGTAATAGGCCCGGCGCCTCCTATACCCAATTGTGTGTAAATGGACTTGGGCATTAAGTTTATACTTGCACCCAAGTCACATAAAGCACGACACTGAATAAAAATTTCCAATGGAACAGGTATTGTGAAACTACCAGTGGTCCTTTAATTTCCTGGGAGTTTGTTTTGCATCAACATGCTGCATTCCCGATCATTGCCACGATTTCAAATTCTCCCAACCTTCTTTTCTTTGTCAAAACATCTTTCATAAATTTGGCATAGTTGGGCATTTGTTGTAATGCCTCAACTAGAGGAACATTAATGTGCAATTGTTTTAACACCTCAAGGAATTTATTAAATTGTTTGTCCTCATGTGCCTTTTTTAACCTTTGAGGAAAGGGGAGCAGATATTCGTGCACCAATTTAGGTTCGTGTGTTCTGTTTGCATTTGACGCTATAATAGCGTCGGTGCTATAACGTCTGAAAATTCTTTTCATTTCCAAAGTAACACTTGACTCTAAATTCTTGGGTGCGAAGTTACCTCTTTACCACTCCCGGTGGTTATTGCTTTCACATGCTCCTTGCACGGTGCATGAGATGATGATGGTTCAATGGTAGAAGGAAGTCCACCATTTTGCCTTTGAGTGAGAGCGGATGCAATCTGTCCCACTTGATTCTCCGAGTCTTGATTGATGCTTCATGAGTCCGCATTGTTGTTTTACAATCACCGATGAATGACCTTAGCAGAGACTCCATTGAGTTATCCATTGGAGGAGCAGGAGCATTTTGTCTAGGAGGTTCTTTGTTGTTGTTGTCTTGGAAAACCCGGGGAATAGCGAGGAGCATTTGTACTTGTATTAGCATTATTTCCTCCCCACCTAAAATTAGGATGGTTTCTCCAACCGTGGTTGTATGTATTGGAATAAGGGTTGTTGCCCTTGTTGTACCCTCACATAGTTGATGAAGCGAGATTAGTTGTGCAATCTTCATACAAATGAGCTCCTCCACGAAGAAACACAACTTGCTTCTCCAGAGGGGCTTGTTCAATTGCTGCAGCTAGCTTGACCTTTCAGCGCTTATAGCATCGGACGCTATAAGCGTTGGCGATGTTCAACTCCTTTATCATATTTGTCGAGTAGCCACTTGGGAGAGAGCGAAACCTCACTCACTTCATGAACCCCACTACTTTCCTTGTAGAAGTTAGCCTCTCGGAGGCCATGAAGAACTGTTTTATGGCAATGCGCTCTATAAGCTCACAAGCTTCATTGTATGAAGAGTTAAGGATCACACCTCCGGATGAGGCATCCAAAGATAGACCTTGTAGGTGCCTCTAGTCCATTGTAGAAAGTCTCCATTTGAATTACTATAGGAATTCCATGATGTGGACATTTCCTAAGCAGCTCCTTCCACCTTTCCCAAGCCTCATGCAATGATTCACCTTCTTTTTGCTTGAAAGATGTGATGTCATTCCTCATCCTAGCATTTTTGTTTGGTGGGAAATACTTCTCCAGAAATTTCTTTGTCATATCTTCCCAAGTTGTAATAGAATTTGACTCCAAGGAGTTCAACCAAGCCTTTGCTCTGTCTTTTAAAGAATAAGGGAACAACTTCAGCCTGAAAGCATCCTCACTCACTCCTGGAATGATGAAATTGCTGCACACTTCTAGAAAGTTTCTCAGGTGAGCAAAAGGATCTTCTTGAGTGGAACCTCCAAATTGTCCAGTTGTTTGGAGCATTTGGAACATCATAGGCTTGAACTCAAAATGAGTAGCAGTCACAACAGGCCTAGTGATACTTGTCTCCATGGACTGTGGATCAAACACAGCATAATCTCTCATTGGCCTGTCTCTGTCATTCACCATTTGATCTGGAGCTTGGTTCAAAAACCTTTCTCTATACCAGTATTCATCATCAGGTTCAGTATGGGTAAAAGGACCTTGCCTTCCACCTCTTTGGCCTCGTCTTCCTATTTGAGAGGGTGTTCTTCCACCCATTGAACCTCTAACAGTAGGATTAGAGTGCTCAGACATAGTTGGTCTGAGTTGTTGTAGTCTTTGTTGGCGTCTTAGCCTTCTGAATCTTCTCTCGGTTCAGATCAAACTCAAAAGTGGGTGGTTCGATGCGGGCATACGCTATAGCATCGACGCTATAGCACTTCCCGTAACACACCACGAGAAAAAATACCAAGGTAAAACCTCCCTAAGGATGTAATAATTTCTTAAACAATAAAAATTAAATGCAATCCCTAAGACAACGGCGCCAAAAAACTTGTTGTGCGAAAAGGTGATGTGCAAGTGTACACAATCGCAACAAGTAATATATTGATAAGTAAAGTTCGTCTCCACAGGATTGATGTTAATTTTAGAGTTTAAAAAAAGAATTACACGTAGGGGACAAGTAGCAAATAAGTTGAGTGACAAAGTTCAAGTTAACAAGAGTTGTTTAAAGTAACAAACTAAAGCGTGGGTAAAAATATAAGAGAAATAAGTTGGATTGCCTTTACTATGTAAATCCCCAAAAACAAGACGCTATAACGTCACACGCTATAGCGTTAAGCGTATTGCAAACATTTTGTGCCTTTCAATCACTAGCGCCGTGGGTTTCACTACAAGATGCCTATGTCTAGGTTCTAAATAGGTTCACCCTGTATAATCAAGATCCCACGACTTATGCCTTATAAACTATTGCAACATCTATGTCTAGAAGAAGCAAAAATTGATTAAATGTCTTCAACCAACCTTATCATTTATATTAATCCTTGAGTTCTTTCTATGGTTCATGTCCTAATCCACGTAAATACTTGTTTTACGTGGCCAAATATAAAACAAGTTTGGAAGAATAATCACACAAGGATTAAAACACAAAACGTGAGAAATTATATACTGAAGCATTAATGGTTCATTACAAGCTATAGCAACCCAACTCAAAGAGTTTAGCTCATGTTGAGCTCCATCAAAATAACACAAATGAGAATACTTGCATTACCGTAAATAAAGAGGAAATGACAAATGCAAAAGATACACTCTTGAAGTCTCCTAATCATCCACGTGAAGATGGCTCATCATCAACCTTACACCATGAGTACAAAAACAGAAAAATACAAAGGAAGAAAGTAAAATAGCAAAAGCTCTAAGATGTATCAATGGAGAAGAAGAAGTGTCACACTTTCTCTCTCTATCAATACTCTCTCTAAAAACTCACTATCTCTAACAATAATATTCGTGGGAAGGGAAAAGAAAAATCAAGCACAAATCTTCTAGCCTTGCTAGCATGTGGTACAATCTCCTCAAAAGTCAAGAAAGGTGATAGTTGCTTTTTCACCAACTCCACTATTTCTTTCTCACGCAATGCCAAGTGTCCACACATATCCAATAAAATCCGCACATGTCAAAGACGCACGCTGATCAAAAGATATGGAGCTTGGATTAATGAGCTTGGCGCCAAAATTGCACTTTCCCTAAAGATGCTCAGCTGATCTGCTTACTTGACGCTATAGCGTTAGACGCTATAACGCTAAACACTGCACTACTTCACAAAATTCATCAAAACACTCACAAGGGCACCAATTGTGCCAAATTCATAACAAAGCAGTGTTTAGCCCTTCCTTTCCTAATATTCACATAAATATACTAAATACTATACTAATATTACTTGAGAACTTACTTAATTTAATGATTAGAGGTATAAGTAACTCATATAAATATGAGTTATCAATGAACTGCACTAATTTCAAGCAAAACAACTCATTGAAATAATATTCTTCAAAAAAAGATTATTGCACGATACGCAGAACACCAGAAAAATTGAAGAGTATAGAACAACATTTCAATATTTAAGTGAGTGTGATTGGAACCAGAAAATGGGGCACATCGAGGACCTTAGGCTTAAGAAGATAACATAGATTATAAGATTATTGTGAGAAACTGCGGCAAAATATTAAAGAAAAACTAACATTCAAATGTATCTCACCGAAGGGCTTGCATTGCTTGGTAGCTCATCCTACTCCTACTCCAAGAGCTCGATTCAGGTTCCAAACTAAACAACAATAATTCAGGACCATAAATCACTCACTTATTCTTCAAATTGCATATAAAATAAGAAAATCTGGAACACAATTCTTCCACAAATAAAAAGTAAAAAATAAAATACACCTCACTCAAGTGAGGCATTTTATCAAACAGGTGGTGGTTACCACTTAGAAGAAAACTAATAAATACAAAAGCAAGATGGTATGTGCCCATTGTTTTCATCAAAAAGCTATGAACATATATATCTGCAATTACACAATCTCACAAATCAGCAAGTGAATCAACAAAAGAAAGAACGGTAAGAGAGGAGGAAGAAGCGTAATAGTAAAGTTGAGCTGAGTGAATGAGGGAAAGAAATGAGAGATTTTTGTGAAAAGGTTACCTGGTCGGGATTGAGGAGCTAAGCGACGGCGGTGTGGCTCCCTTCTTGTCTGCGTTTTTACTTCCTCCATTTTTTTTGGCGATGGTCGAGTGGAAGAGAAGAATCAGAGAGAGCGATGAGAGAGTGAAGATTAATTAGAGAATAAAGCGAGAGAGAGTGAGAGCGTGAGAGTGTGGAAAAATAGCTCTATTGCTTGCTTTCAACTGAGAATATGGAGGAAGACATTTTGTTGCCCTTTTTGTCTTTGTTAGTATCGATTGAGAGAGAACTGGGGGGAAAACATGGGTGAAGAGCAGAAGGAAAAACACACTTGGCTGAAACAAAATCTTTGGTGACGTCGGTATGAGGAACGAAGATTTGGCCGGCTAATCCTTGCTGACAGAAACCTTGCTGGGGCAGAAGAACAAAGACACTTGGCTCAAACAAACTGCAATCAGATCTTTGGTGATCTAGGGGAGATCTTAAAAATGCGAAATTTCTCTCCCTCTCTCATGGTGAGAGTCGGTGGTGAAGAGCATAGAGAAGAAAAAACGGAGAGAGAGAGAAGAGAGAACTGAGTGAGAGAGAGAGCGATGAGAGAACTGAGAGAGAAAGAGATGAGGTGGGAAGAGAGAAGAGAATGCAGAGAGAAGAGAATAGAGAGATTGAAAGAAAGGAAGCGTGAGGAAGAAAGAAACAGTCTTTTCACCTGACATCTTCACATGGGAGTGGCAGGATATCACATGGGAAGGAAGCCAAATCCAAGATGGAGCTTATGTGGCATACATGGTAGCTAGTGAGTGGCTGGAGTTTTTGGCGGGAATGACATGGCAAAGGTGACGTGGAGACTTAACAGGATGTATTGTCTTTGATTTGTTACCAACGTGGAAAATAATAACTGTAAACTATGTGGGAAGGCAACAACATAATTTGTGACTATATTTGAAATTGTTATTAAGTTAAATATATTTTTAGTCTCTATAAAATTAAATTTTAATAGGTGTTTTTGTTCTTCACATATTAATTTTTTTTTGTGCTTCTAAGCAATTAAAAGTCATGAATGACTTTTGTCAAAAAAAAAAAGGTCATGAATGACTAAAATTGAATGCAATAAATTTGTGAGGGCCAAAAATGCCTATTAAAATTTAGTTGGGATTAAACTTGAAAGATCGACCATAAACACATTTAATTCATTGTTATTGAAAGAAAAACACCAATATTGGATTGGAGGTAGAGTCTCTTAGGTGATGTGTTATGAATTAGTGCATCTTTAATGGGAGGTAAATGAGTAAAGCTAAAAGCATCACGTGAGTAGGTAGAGAGATTCTTAAGGTGATAGCAACATTTTGTCTATTTTCTTAAAGTTTAGGTTATTCTTTTATCACATTTTGTAGGGCTAGTTTCTTTGATTTTGTGAGTTGTGATCTTTTGAGTGTTTTGATGCTTTGACATTTTGTTGACATGTACTTCAGCTCAAGTGCAATGTCTAAAACATATCAAAATTTTCTAATGTCACTAATGAATATTTGGATCATGTCTCTATAATATTATCTCAGAAAAAAAAATCTCATTAATGGACATCTGGTTCGTCCATAACAAAATTCATACAATATACGTCTATTACAAAAGAAATAATATTAATGGATTTAATTGGATGCATCCGTTTAATTTGTGAATGGTTGTGATCCATCAATTAATTTTTTTAAATCCAATGGATTACAAAATGTACACAATCAAAATCTATTGGATAATTATTAAAAATATTTTTATAAAAAATATATAAATAAAAATATCACTATATATGTGTAAATATATATATATATATATATATATATATATATATATATATATATATAAAATATAAATATAAATATAAATATAAATATTTTTCTTCATCGTGAAACTAGTCACTCCAATACATGAACAATCTAAGCACTTCATCCTCGCTTTTGTGATTTTGTGTGTGTCATATTGTTCTCTATTTTATGTGTGATTGTGATCCTTATTTTTTGTTATAAGTGTATCTAATTTCCTTATTTCCAATTGCTACAATGGTTAAATTGTATGGTTTAAATTTCTGCACAAATGTTAAATTTTCGACAATGGTTAAATTCTGATTGGTCTAATGTTTTTATTAATCCACCCTCGCACCAGAGCCACTAGCAATAAGACCACCTCCAACCTAGGTTCTAAACAGCAATTGCGCTCGCGTTAAAGTTTTCGCGATTTCGGCTGTTGCATTACAAGTTGTGATCGTCGTGGTGTGAATTAATCACAATAATGCATAGATTTTATTAAAATTATTTGTCGTTGGTGTTTTGTTGCGGTAACGGTCACTATCGAGACAATTTTGTGGCTGTCGTTTTTGGTGTAATGGGCCATTTTTTTGAATCTTGCCTCCAACGAGACCAAGTGGCCAACCACTTACTCATCTACTCAACCATAATCCTACTTCACCGGTGTGTATGTAATCGGTTCGACCATCTTCAATATCTTCAATGGTGCAAGGAGAGAGTGGAAAGTTAGGTGTGCAATTTTAGTTCACGACTCATCTTCAATATCTTCAATGGTGCAAAAGGTGGATCAAGAAGATGACATGTGCGTACAAAATTAAGCAAGGTCGACCACCATTTGGACTTGGTCCTCCATTTCAGCATTGTCCTTCTTCAGGCCGTCCACTTCCCCTTTGAGCTCTTTCACCTGAGCAGCTAACTCCTTGTTTCGTTTCACCACCTTAGCCCGGTCCTCGTCGGCCTGATCTTTGGCTTCCAAGGCAGCATTCTTTGAAGTCAAGGCCTTCTCAAGTTTTTTCTTCACGATCTCCAGACTGACGAGGGCCTGGTCCCTTTCATCTCGGGCCTCTGCAAAGGTCACCCAATCGACCGATCTTAAATTAAAGCGAAGGCGTGCTAGAGAGTTAAAATACCTGCAGCTTTTCTCTCCCCATCATCTGTCAACTGCTGCATGGCCTTACCCACCGCCATGCACAAGGAAGCACAAACCACCATGGGCTCCCGCTTGAACCGCTCGAAGTCGGTCTCGCCCAAGCTGTCGATCTGAACCACGGGAATCTCATCATCAGGAGTCTCGTGAATCTGCACGAGCGGGTTTGTTTTGCTACGTTTGGGGCTCCGACTGTCCTGGCCCTGAGGGGAGCGACCCTTGCGGCCACCACTTTTGCCTTGGCTACGAGGGGTTTGTTGGGAAGAGTCATCCAGGTCGACCACCTGCTTAACCGGTCTTGAGGACGAAGGCTTTGATGAAGATTTCAAGGCCATCTTTTCCAAAGAAGCCCAAGCTGTTCCTGCCATTTTCCCTACAAAATAGAACGATTCAAAGGTTAAACGAAACGGTCAATAATCGAAATAAAAAGACAAGGGAAAAATCGAACCAAGTGTAGCCTCAACGGCACGGCCGACCAAAAGCGTGAACGGCCGGCAAGGTATGTCGCCTTTGGGATCAGGGAGCATAAACTCAAATCCTTGGTGGCGTAGATGTAGTCACCAGCGCGTCTGAAAAAGTGAGCTTCGTTCCACATATCGGAAAGTAAGGATCACCGATCGATCCATCAGGCACCGTCTCGGCGATCGCTTGGCCGGCCTCCTTAGTGGGAACGATCCATAAATAGTGACTCTTCCACGCTCCTCCCAGCGACTCTGAAAACGCCTTGAAATATCTGTGTTGGGTCTTTTGAGTTTTAACGGACACTTGCTCCCTCTTCTCTTTGTTGGCTTTCTCCCTGAGCCAACTCAGCTCGAAGATTGTGAAGAACAGTTGGATCGACACCGGCCTATTAAGCCGGCCCAGCAATACCTCAAAAGTCTTCAGGAATGCCCACGCGTTTGGGTGCAGCTGTGATGGGGCGACCCCAATGTAGCGCAAGACATCACGCTAAAACTCGGTGAAGGGAGGAACGATCCCCATCTTCTCGAACACGATCCGATGCATCGTGAACTTGAGGTTGTCCGAGTAGGTCGCTATGTCTTCGCCTTCTTTCATCCCCCTCACCCTCCAGCCCGATAAGTTTCTGAAATGACATTGTAATTCTGGCAGCGCCCAGTGGCCGACCGCGATCACGCTCCTATTGGATTGAAGGGTCTCTGATACCCAGGACATGTCCGCCCGATCTCGAGCTACATCCGGAAGAACGTCGTCCTCTCCTTCGACCAGCTCTCCATCAGTGTTCGCATCCCGATTAGAGGAGCTTTCGACAAGACGGTCGACAACCTCTTCAGCCGCAGTTTCAACTCGGCCTTCCTCGGCATTGGCCGATATTTTCTCTTCAACGGCGGGGGCAGCATCTTGCGCTCCATCACCCTCGATGTCTACCTCCTCATCTTCTCCTGCGTTGCCGGCCGGGGAAGATGATGGTGGTGGATGTAACGCCCCAAAAGTGATTAAGTAAATAATTAGACAATTTAATTAAGTGATGATTTAGTTGGCCTTATATATTTAAAATAAGTATAAGGTAATTAATTCAATTAAAGAGTGGGGTGTAGTAAATAATTAGAGAGTGTTTTAGTTAAATAGGGAGGATGTGAGAAAGTAATTAGGAGGTGCAATTAGGGCCCATTGGAGTTAAGTGACCCAAACCCAATTAATAAAAACATTAGGGTCTTAGGAGAAACCCTCATTAGAAGCAAAAGATCAAAAATTAGAAAGGAGAGGAGAGTGAGAAGAGTGCGACGACTAGGGCTTGGGAGAGGGAGAGATTGCGTGAAGAACCAAGAAGGAAGAAGAAAAACGTGGATTGTTGGTGTCTTGGGAGGTGTCCTTGAGAGCTTTGGTCTTCTTCTTCAATTTTAAAAAAAAAAGGTATGGGGGCTCTCTTTCATAGTTAATAATCTATAAACCATGAAATCATAGGGATTAGGTGTTAGGAGAACTTATATATTGATTTTATGGTGTACTTGGATGATTGAATGGATTAATTGAATGAATATGCTATTGTTTCCATGATTGTATGGTGTTGTTATTACATATGAATGGAGTTTGAAATTGTTGTTGGATGTTAAATTGTATCTAAGGGGATTTAGGATTAATTCAATATAATTAAGTAAGGGAGTTTATGATGCTTATTAGGTGTTTGGTGATTTGATTGAATGAGTGGTTAATGGTGTTGTATGGTGAGTTTTCTTCTAGCTGCAGTATGTTTGATCAGGTGCTTTTCTTTGGTAAGTGGAATTTGAAAAGCTGTAATCAACTTACTCTGAAGTAATTTTATCTTTATCGGTAGAAAAGTAGTTTTATATTTTTGTTACTCTACTTTAAGACAATCGCTAATGCAGCAATATATTATGGCTTATTATCATATAAGATCCAAATTAATGGTAAGTAATAACTGGTTTAGGCCAAGCACATAGGAATGTAAAAGATAAATATTTATCGCACAAGCATAAACAAAAAGGTGAAAATAAAAGACAAAGTGAGACTTATTTTGCAAATCCTAAAGCCCAAATGTCGAGATATAGGTCGATATATCTTTGTGTCTTCATTCTTCCAAGTCTTCCGTTTTGTTTACATAATCGGACACTATATTTGATATGTTATGTTAGCCTTAGCCTCAGAGAAAGGGAAGGATTTGTGAGCCAATACACCGTGATTCCCTATGTGAACTGTTACGAGGATTCAATTCTAAAGTAAGAAATTGTGCAATCTAATTCGAACAAAAGCTTGATTAAGCCAATGTTTTTTGAGAAAAAGCTTGAAACTGTCAGTAAAATCTTCATATTTAGACAAATACCCTTGGGTTTATAATTATTTGGCAAATAAGTAGTAATGGAAATTAAAGAAGTGAGTAAACAAATTAAGTAATAAGTATTTTTCATAAGAGGAAATCAAAGTCCAGGCAGAGTAATAACAATAATAACACTTGAATACTCAAAAGAAAGAAAAGGAGTAAAATCAGAAGAGAAGAAAGAGTGCATTATTCAAGTTGAATGTGTGGATAAACCAGTTGACAATCCCTAAGCCAAAGCAAACATAATTAGCATAATATATATTTCTCTTTTTCTTTTATTCTTTCCCTCCTTGGAAGCAACACCCTGCTTTATTTTTTTAGCTGCAAGTTACAGATGAAGGCTAATCACTCTATTAACGTAATACAAAAAAAAAAAAAGAGTGCAAACAGTCCCAAAATTGGTTAATAGATTGGTGGCAGAGCATGAACATTGAGTATTCCATAAGAGATTTTTTTTCATTAATCAAAGTGGCACTAATGGATAAATCAGCTCTTAGGTGTCACATTAGTCCTTAGGAGGTGATTTGGTCACTAGGTGTGGGTTTAGTCCCGGGCGTTGACTTTAGTCCTTAGGGTGACTTTAGTCCTTTGGTGTGGAAATACTTAGTGGTGTTCTTTTAGTCCCCGTAGGAGTATTAATTATGGTGTTATAAAATAAATGGTGAGTATATTGGTGATGAGAGGTCTATGACTCTCCTTGGTGATTTGGTGAACATACATGTAATTATTGGTGAGCATGTTATTGCTTTATTTTGGTGTATTGGTGTTTTTGGTGCATAGTCATGGTGTCGCATAATCATATGCATTTTTGGTGAATAGGCCTCGGCCTCTGAAAATATTTTGGTGTTTTGGTGAATGCCCTCAAGGCAATTTTAGTGATGGATCCACATGCATATGCCCAGTGGAGTTTTGGGTTGCATTGCATACATGTTCTGGTGTAACTGTATTTGGTGTGAATGTATTAGGTGTACCTGTATTTGGTGTAGCTGCATTTGGTGTAACTGTCTTCATAGTGTATTTAAATTTATTGTATCTCTGGTGTGCCTTTTCTACTGTGTTTCTTGCTTTATTTATTATTATCTATGCATTGAGACTCACCCTACTACGTCGTGTTGCCTCGTACGTCGGCAACCTGCACTAGAGGTCCTTCTTCTAGTGTCGTCGAGTCGCTCTGATACGTAGCACCGGGGGGATGTTTAGTTGTTATTTCCTTTACGTTTTGAACTATTGTTTAAGTTGTTATTTTTCCAATACTTATTCCCGGATATTATTTGGTGCTATGTATCCTACGTTTTGGAGTTTTATTTTAATTAATCTTTTTGGAGGTTTGAAAGGTGTTTTGTTTAAAATGTGGCACCCTCAAGTGGTTGCACTAAAAGTTTTTACGCACTCTGATTTTCAATTAATTAAATAGTAGTTATGGTAGAAGGGGGGTGTTACATTAGTGGTATCAGAGCAAAAGTTCGGTCTGTCCGGCCAAGTCTGTCTGTCATAGTGTCTATGACAACTAGGTAGTGTTAGTTTGGTTTTGAAATGGTGTTAATGCTGCAGTGTTAGGTTGAGATGGCCAGGAGGGTGGATGCTGCTCTTGCTGAAGGTTTGCAAGCGATAGCTCAGGCGATGGGGAACCAGCAGACTAGTGGTGAGAATGCTGGGACTCGTAATTTGGCCACGTTCCAAAGGGAGAGTCCGCCTACTTTCAAAGGTCGGTATGATCCTGATGGAGCTTTGCCATGGTTGAGGGAGATCGAGAGAATTTTCCGGGTTATGGATTGCACTCCGGCGCAGAAGGTAAGGTTTGGTACGCATATGCTAGCTGAGGAGGCCGATGATTGGTGGTTGGGAACTCTGGAGAGGTTGGAAGCTGTTGGTGGAGAGGTCACTTGGGAGGTGTTCAAGGGAGAGTTCATGAGGAAGAACTACCCAGAGGATGTGAGAGGAAAAAAGGAGTTGGAGTTTCTGGAGCTGAAGCAAGGAGATAAGTCTGTAGCGGAGTATGCGGCAAAGTTTGTGGAATTGTCCAAGTTCTATCCTCATTACACTAATGATGCTACATCTGAGTTTTCGAAGTGTATCAAGTTTGAGAACGGGCTAAGGCATGACATTAAGAAGGCGATAGGTTATCAGAAGATAAGGGTGTTTAATGATCTGGTGGATAGCTGCAGGATCTTCGAGGAGGATAGCAATCGTTCATACAAGATAGTGAAGGAGAAGAGAGGTTCTCAGTTTCGGGGAAAGCCCTATGAGGTTTCAGGTGGTAAGGGCAAGGAGAGGAGAGTTCGAGCAAGAAGCCAAGTGGGGAGAAGGCTGCTGCGGGCATAGTGTGTCATAAGTGTGGTAAGCGGGGCATAAGAGTCCGGTTGCATGGTCAACAAGTGCTTCAAGTGTGGGAAAGAAGGTCATATAGCTGCTAAGTGTGAGAAGCCAGATGTGGTCTGCTACAACTGTGGGGAAATGGGGCACATTAGTACCAAGTGTCTAAAGCCGAAGAAGGAGAGGTCTAGCGGGAGGGTGTTTGTCCTAGCAGGTACGGAGCCTACGGAGGAGTGATGGTCGCAGCTAGAGGTATGTGTTTCGTTAAGGGTGTTCTCTAGAATCTATTGTTTGTGTGGTGATTGTTTGAGTTGTGCAGTGTCTATAATATTTAAATTTTCGAGGACGAAAATGCCTAAGTAGGGGAGAGTTGTAACGCCCCAAAAGTGATTAAGTAAATAATTAGACAATTTAATTAAGTGATGATTTAGTTGGCCTTATTTAAAATAAGTATAAGGTAATTAATTCAATTAAGGAGTGGGGTGTAGTAAATAAATAGAGAGTGTTTTAGTTAAATAGGGAGGATGTGAGAAAGTAATTAGGAGGTGCAATTAGGGCCCATTGGAGTTAAGTGGCCTAAACCCAATTAATAAAAACATTAGGGTCTTAGGAGAAACCCTCATTAGAAGCAAAAGATCAAAAATTAGAAAGGAGAGGAGAGTGAGAAGAGTGCGATGGCTAGGGCTTGGGAGAGGGAGAGATTGCGTGAAGAACCAAGAAGGAAGAAGAAAAACGTGGATTGTTGGTGTCTTGAGAGCTTTGGTCTTCTTCTTCAATTTAAAAAAAGGTATGGGGGCTCTCTTTCATACTATAAACCATGAAATCATAGGGATTAGGTGTTAGGAGAACTTATATAATTGATTTTATGGTGTACTTGGATGATTGAATGGATTAATTGAATGAATTGTGTTGAATTGAATGAATATGCTATTGTTTCCATGATTGTATTGTGTTGTTATTACATATGAATGGAGTTTGAAATTGTTGTTGGATGTTAAATTGTATTTAAGGGGATTTAGGATTAATTCAATATAATTAAGTAAGGGAGTTGATGATGCTTATTAGGTGTTTGGTGATTTGATTGAATGAGTGGTTAATGGTGTTGTATGGTGAGTTTTCTTCTAGCTGCAGTATGTTTGATCAGGTGCTTTTCTTTGGTAAGTGGAATTTGAAAAGCTGTAATCAACTTACTCTGAAGTAATTTTATCTTTATCGGTAGAAAAGTAGTTTTATATTTTTGTTACTCTACTTTAAGACAATCGCTAATGCAACAATATATTATGGCTTATTATCATATAAGATCCAAATTAATGGTAAGTAATAACTGGTTTAGGCCAAGCACATAGGAATGTAAAAGATAAATATTTATCAGACAAGCATAAACAGAAAAGGTGAAAATAAAAGACAAAGCTGAGACTTATTTTGCAAATCCTAAAGCCCAAATGTCAGATATAGGGTCAGATATACTGTGTCTTCATTCTTCCAAGTCTTCCGTTTTGTTTACATAATCAGACACTATATTTGATATGTTATGTTAGCCTTAGCCCTGTAGAAAGGGAAGGATTTGACAGAGCCAATACACCGTGATTCCCTATGTGAACCTGTTCTGAGGATTCAATTCTAAAGTAAGAAATTGTGCAATCTAATTCAGAACAAAAGCTTGATTAAGCCAATGTATTTTGAGAAAAAGCTTGAATCACAAGAAAATCTTCATATTTAGACAAATACCCTTGGGTTTATAATTATTTGGCAAATAAGTAGTAATGGAAATTAAAGAAGTGAGTAAACAAATTAAGTAATAAGTATTTTTCATAAGAGGGAAATCCGAAGTCTGAACCGAGTAATAACAATAATAACACTTGAATACTCAAAAGAAAGAAAAGGAGTAAAATCAGAAGAGAAGAAAGAGTGCATTATTCAAGTTGAATGTGTGGATAAACCAGTTGACAATCCCTAAGCCAAAGCAAACATAATTAGCATAATATATATTTCTCTTTTTCTTTTATTCTTTCCTCCTTGGAAGCAACACCGCTTTATTTTTTTAGCAAGTTACGTATGAAGGCTAATCACTCTATTAACGTAATACAAAAAAAAAAGAGTGCAAACAAATCCCAAAATTGGTTAATAGATTGGTGGCAGAGCATGAACATTGAGTATTCCATAAGAGATTTTTTTTCATTAATCAAAGTGGCACTAATGGATAAATCAGCTCTTAGGTGTCACATTAGTCCTTAGGAGGTGATTTGGTCACTAGGTGTGGGTTTAGTCCCGGGCGTTGACTTTAGTCCTTAGGGTGACTTTAGTCCTTTGGTGTGGAAATACTTAGTGGTGTTCTTTTAGTCCCCGTAGGAGTATTAATTATGGTGTTATAAAATAAATGGTGAGTATATTGGTGATGAGAGGTCTATGACTCTCCTTGGTGATTTGGTGAACATACATGTAATTATTGGTGAGCATGTTATTGCTTTATTTTGGTGTATTGGTGTTTTTGGTGCATAGTCATGGTGTCGCATAATCATATGCATTTTTGGTGAATAGGCCTCGGTCTCTGAAAATATTTTGGTGTTTTGGTGAATGCCCTCAAGGCAATTTTGGTGATGGATCCACATGCATATGCCCAGTGGAGTTTTGGGTTGCATTGCATACATCGCATACATGTTCTGGTGTAACTGTATTTGGTGTGAATGTATTAGGTGTACCTGTATTTGGTGTAGCTGCATTTGGTGTAACTGTCTTCATAGTGTATTTAAATTTATTGTATCTCTGGTGTGCCTTTTCTACTGTGTTTCTTGCTTTATTTATTATTATCTATGCATTGAGACTCACCCTACTACGTCATGTTGCCTCGTACGTCGGCAACCTGCAGGTGACGGTGACTGAAGGTGACTAGAGGTCCTTCTTCTAGTGTGGTCGAGTCGCTCTGATACGTAGCACCGGGGGGATGTTTAGTTGTTATTTCCTTTACGTTTTGAACTATTGTTTAAGTTGTTATTTTTCCAATACTTATTCCCGGATATTATTTGGTGCTATGTATCCTACGTTTTGGAGTTTTATTTTAATTAATCTTTTTGGAGTTTTGAAAGGTATTTTGTTTAAAATGTGGCACCCTCAAGTGGTTGCACTAAAAGTTTTTACGCACTCTGATTTTCAATTAATTAAATAGTAGTTATGGTAGAAGGGGGTGTTATAGTGGAGAAGACCACGATTTGGTCTTAGAATTGGCAGAGCTGGAGTCGGAGCTGCCTAAGCTGACCGACCCCTTGTTTGGAGAACTGGAGCTCGAGTCGCTCGAGGACGACTTAGAACTTTCCTCGCACGTTACGATCTGGGCTGGCCGCGTCATGTTTTGAGCTAGAGACTGCGATGGCCCCCCGGGAAGACGTACAGTTTGTTTCAAGCGCGGCATATAAGAGTACCTGTGAAAAGAGGATCGGGTCAGGTCGGTCGAGCTATGCACTCGTGAGAGGGGGCGACCTGGTCGTCCCCGGAGCTGACACCCCCTACCACAAGGCGCGAAACTACAATTAAAGGAAAACTAAAGAAACTAAAGCTGAGAGAAAGATCGACTCATACCTGTAAGAATGCTGGATATCGACCGAGAAAGTTAGGATGCTCGGACACAAGGATTTGCTTCGAAAGCAAGTCGGTTGCAGACAGGTCGGTCGGTAGCAGAGCACTTCAGAGGAATGTGAGAAATGATTTCTCGAGGGTGTACTTATAGCACAGCCCTGAAGCGCTAGAAGGTTCGGGAGACGAAACGTCGCAACGTTTCACCTTCGCATTAAATCAGCCATTGAATGGCCTCGAGATCACCAAGCGTCACGTGTAACATCCCTAATTTCGTTAATTTCGAATTTAGAAATTAACGAGTGATTTATTACTCGAGTAGGTAATAAATCAAGTCACTGATGTGAAGTTGTCACGGAAGCAATTTATAATTGCTTGAGTATATAATTTAAATACATAATTGAGTGGAAATTAGAACACTAGGGGTATTTTAGTCTTTATACCACTCACACTAAATGAGATCCAAAGACCCAAAAATATCCAAACACTCTCTCATTCCTCACTTAAGTGAATAAAGAAAAGGAAAGAAAGAAATAAAGAGAAAAAAGAACAGAGAAGAAAAAAAGAAAGAAAAGAATAGAGAGAGAGAGAAACGTGAAACCGAGAGAGAGAGAGAGAGGGGACGTGAGGAAGAGAAGGAGAAGAAAGGAGAGATCTCCACAGATTCTCAACGGTTGTAAGTGATCTTTGTCTCATTTTCTTCCATTTTTCTTCCTCTATCTATTGATACCAATTTCACACCCTAATTTCTTCTCTAACTCAAATCACCATTGTTGAACCTTAGAGCTCAAAGTGGGGAAAAAATCGAAATTGGGTGACTTGAAAGCTTCGTATTGATCGTGGGAAGCTCAACTACTTGCTTGGGAGTGTTGGGTACGAGTTTTATGGTGGATTCGAGTCGATTGAAGCCACAGAAGAATTTGGGGCTGTTGGGTTCTGATAACTCATATTTATATGAGTTATTTATACCTCTAATCATTAAATTAAGTAAGTTCTCAAGTAATATTAGTATAGTATTTAGTGTATTTATGTGAATATTAGGAAAGGAAGGGCTAAACACTGCTTTGTTATGAATTTGGCACAATTGGTGCCCTTGTGAATGTTTTGATGAATTTTGTGAAGTAGTGCGGTGTTTAGCGCTATAAATCTAACGCTATAGCGTCAAGTAAGCAGATCAGCTGAGCATCTTTAGGGAAAGTGCAATTTTGGCGCCAAGCTCATTAATCCAAGCTCCATATCTTATGATCACTGTGCGTGTTGACATGTGCGGATTTTATTGGATATGTGTGGACACTTGGCATTGCATGAGAACGGAATAGTGGAGTTGGTGAAAAAGCAACTATCACCTTTCTTGACTTTTGAGGAGATTGTACCACATGCTAGCAAGGCTAGAAGATTTATGCTGATTTTTCCTCCCCCTTCCCACGGATAGTTGTTGTTAGAGATAGTTATTTTAGAGAGAGTATTGATAGAGAGAGAAAGGGTGACACTTCTTCCTCTCCATTGATACCCCTTAGAGCTTTTGTTATTTTACTTTTCTTCTTTCGTATTTTTCTCTCACTTGATTCTCATGGTGTAAGGTGATGATGAGCCATCTTAGCGTGGATGATTAGGGGACTTCAAGCTTGTATCTTTTGCACTTGTAATTTCTTTCTCACCTACGGTAATACAAGTAGTTTTATTTGTGTTAGTTTGATGTTGCTCAACATGAGCTAAACTCCTTGAGTTGGGTTGCTATAGCTTGTAATGAACCATTAATGCTTCGTATATAATTTCTCACGTTTTGTGTTTTAATCCTTGTGTGATAACTCTTCCAAACTTGTTTTATATTTGGCCACGTAAAACTAGTACCTCTGTGGATTCGCATGAACCATAGAGAGAACTCAAGGATTAATATAAATGATAAGGTTGGTTGAAGACATTTAATCAATTTTTGCTTCCTCTAGACATAGAAGTTGCAATAGTTTATAAAGCATAAGTCGTGGGATCTTTATTATACAGGTGAACCTATTTAGAACCTAGACATAGGCATCTTGTAGTGAAACCACGGCGCTAGTGATTGAAAGGCACAAAATATTTGCAATAGCCGCTTAACGCTATAGCGTGTGACGTTATAGCGTCTTGTTTCTGGGAATTTACATAGTGAAAGCAATCCAACTTATTTCTCTCATAGTACATTACTCTTTAACTTGTTACTTTAATCAACTCTTGTTCAACTGAACTTTGCTACTCAACTTATTTGCTACTTGTTCCTCTAAGTGTAATTCCTTTTTAAACTCTAAAATTAATATCAATCCCTGTGGAGACGAATTTTACTTATCATTATATTACTTGTTGCGATTGTGTACACTTGCACAACTACTTTTCGCACAACAGGTTCGGTTTGAGGGAGCTGAGAATTCGGTTTTGGAGCTTTTGGGAACGGTTTCGGAGCGGGTTCGTGTGTTACGGATCGATTGAGCTTCGGAGAGTTTCGGTTATGTGTGATTTTCATCACACGAGGTGAGTTTTACTCACATTAGAGAATTTTAAAATGTGTTTATGTGTTATGTTTAAACGATTTTCGAAATTTGGAGTTTCGTAAATTTTCGAGTCAAAACGATATTTTACGGAAATTATGAGTAGTGGAGATTTAAAAAGAAATCATATTATTTTGATTATTGAATTGTTATGTTTAAACTGAATATATGTGTGTTGTAGCTGTGCGTGGTTGAATTGGATTGAAATACAGTTCGGGATCGATCGGAGAACGAAACGGAACGGAATTGGGCACTAAGTTGAAAAGTTCCTATGTTCCCAATTCCCGATGTTTCGTTTCGACGCTCCGTTCGGCTTCAAACTTCTTTTAAATCTTTTTCTATCCGTCCGTAGCGTATATGGATGATAATGTTTGTTTTGTCTGTGGTTTTAAAGTTGTTTGGTGTAATTCGGTTGAATTCTAAAATCTTTTGGAAAACCGTGAATTTTGTATATGTGCGGGAATTAATGATTTTTGAACAAATTGATGTCTGGACTGGTTTTACAGGTGATTATTGTATTTTGGGATGTCCATATTTCAGAGGAAACTCTGCCGAAATTTTGTTGGCAATTTTTATGCAAATTCAAAGTGATTTTGAAATAACGGTTAATGATTTGAATATTTCGAAAAACCGTAAAACTTAGAGTATCGTGTGGGAACAATTGTTTTAAGAACAAAATTTGGTGTCTGGACTGGTTATGCAAGTTCATAAGAATAACCGTATGATATGAATTTATATCATAGAGTAAATTATGTTTGAACGGATATATATATTATGTCTAGTCTGGGTGACGACCCACCGGTTAGCATACTAGGAGGGGGAAGTCATGAGCCCCAAACCTAGGCTCGATGATAGGGTTCACCTGGACTAGCGAGTTTTTGCGATCGGTGTTATGCTAAAAGTATTATTGTATCGCGCTGGGATTAATCGGTTAGCATACTAGGAGGGGGAAGTCATGAGCCCCTAAACCTAGGCTCTCGATGATAGGGTTCACCGGACTAGCAGGTTTGCAGTCGGTGTTATGCTAAAGAGAATTAACGTACTGTGCCGAGATTAGCAGATGTGCAGTCGGTATTGTGCAGTTAGTAACGTGCATGGTTTATTTATTAAATCAAGAAATTAATTAATGTTTTATAAATGGACCGAGTGATAGGTAAGGGGTCACGGTAAGACTCACTGAGACAAGTTGTCTCACCCTACAAATGTTGTTGTTTTTCAGAGAAACAAGGAAAGAAGATCCTTTATGGCACGAGTGGATGGCGTGTTCGAGAAGGAAAGGGAAGACGTAGTTCTTCTATTATTAGATTATGGTTTTCCCTTGTATCTTTGTTTACGATTTTTTTAACTTGAATTTATTCTAAGTTATGTATCGTTTCCGCTATTCTTGTAAAGATGTAAATCTAAGCAGGAAATGTATCTCTGATGTATGCCATTAAGTACGCTTTAGTATTTCTACTTGATAGAAATATGAGGGTGTTACATTTTGGTATCAGAGCAGTTCGACCTCGTCGGACGTAGAGGCCTTGTGGTCAAAAGGTTAGATAGAGTCAGCTAGGGACTTAGACAATTAAATGTCAGAACCTTTCAGTATATTATGTGAAGTATTGAGTCAGGATCCACTCAATGTTTCATGTGAGTTACTGAGAATGATGACAATTATTTGCCTCAAATTTCCGAAAATGTCCAAACCCTAAACCATAGGAATTCGGCCTTCTCGGTTTATCGAGCACGTAAGCGTAGCGAAGGGCTACGAGATGGTGTTCTGAAGAAAGCAATGGGCAGCCAAGTTGGTTCGAGGAAATTAAGGGCGACTGTTCAGTCAATGAACTCGATGCAATTGTAGAATTGCAGTGGAAGCTTTTGTAGGTTCTACAGGGAACTACATTAAGCAAAGCCTTTGGGCACTAATAAAGCTAGTATCGTAAGATTTGTTAAGATTAATTGAAACACTACAATCCTGACCATTGATTAGTCAGTCTATTAGTTACCGAAATACGGTTTTACGGTAACCTTACCTTATGGTTAAAGTAAACCCCAGCTTATGTCGCAGTTAGAGACATTCTTTCAGATAACTGCAAGTGTTGATCAGGTTCTTTTTCTCAAAGCCACATTTCGAAATGCCATGAATCCGATCTAGTAAGATGTAAAGGCAATTTCAAAGATTGACTACAGAACTAAATGTTGATGGTGTCAGTTCCCTATTACGGTTTCTGAACCAAATTCCATTCAAGATGAGATTAGTAGGTTATGGTAACCGAAATAACCTTATTATTACCTTGGGATTATGAGCAAGCCAGTCTCGGTCTGTGAGAAATTTTCGTCGGTTCTCCAACTTGTTTTATTTATAACTTTTAATTCGGAACTCCGATTTTTATGTTCCGGGATGCGTTGGAAAGCTAACGAAAATGTCTACACATCTGAGGAGGATTTGAACTAATTGTTCAATGGTATTCTGAAATGTACTTATGCCTTACTCTAAGTTGTTAAGCCTTAAAGTGTTTATCGGCCATATACCCATTAGAGGTCCGGAGAGTTGGACAAGGACTTCCAGTCATTAAGAATAGATTCTTAGAACCCGGTTTAGAATGATAACCATTGTAGTTTCCAAGAAGTTTGTTTCTTGGAAATGGTCATTATTAGTTATGTACCTCAGCCGTAAATGGAGTTTTTAAAAGCCAACAACAATGAGGTATTTTACTCGTATACTACGGATACTACAAGGATGGAACTTTCAATGACTTAAAGTATTGGAAGCGGTGTTGTCCTATAGGAAGACTGAATCAACTAAGTGTTAAACACCTGACTTCTTGCTAGGCAAGACACGTATCTTACCAAATGGTTACTCTAGGAGTTACGGTTATGTTTGGAGAGTTGTGGGACCAAAGGAATGAGTAGAATAATGAGAATTGTTCTAGGAATCAACGCTGGAAGCATTATCTTGTGCCCGTTTGATTTCGTGAAAGAATCCTTCTATTTTGATTATTTCTTTGATGTTATAATAATTAGCTCAGCTCCGTGATTGATCTAAATATGCATGTTCCGCCTAGAGTAGTCAACAATACAACATGATGGAAAAAAGTTTAGAATTTTCTAGTAAGTCTTACTTAACTAGGAAAGCTGTTATGTATCAAGCGAGAGATCTTTATTGTTAAGATCTTCTCATACTTAAGTGAATGAATAGTAGACTCAGTTCAAGAGAATAGTCGGTGGACTTATAGGTTCTGAAAAACCATACACCTGCGTGAGACTTTTCAGATTTAGGAATTGAATTCAAAGACTGAGTCGCGATGTGAAGATACGTCTTATTAGTATTTTGGGTTAGCGAAGAAACAAACTCCTATGGGTAAGTGAGAAAATTATTTTATATTCAAACGTTTTTAAGAAACTTTTACATAACCTTTACCCATTTGTGAGTCAGTTATGAACACTGTAGTGACATAGTTTAACCCGAAGTTCTAATAGTACTACATCCAATAAAACCGAAAGGTGATGTTCCCCAGTTTATTACAAGTTGGGGTGCTCCTGTGTTACTTGTTGAAAAGAAAGACGGGAGCAGGAGGTCGTGTATGGATTATCTCCAGTTGAACAAAGTTACTATTAGGAATAAGTATCCTTCCCAAGAATAAGTGATTTGCTTAATCAGCTTCGAGGTGCAGCAGTGTTTTCAAAGATTGGTCTAAGGTCGGGTTATCTTTAAATTCAAGGTTAGGGCTTTAGTTATTCCGAAGACAACTTTCCATACTAGATATGGACATTACGAGGGAGTAGTGATGCCCTTCGGTCTAACTAATGCTCCAGAGTTATTCATGGATTACATGAACTGAGTTTTCCACTTGTACTTGGATTAGTTATTGAAATTTTCACTGATAACATCTTGGTGTACACTAAGACCATTGTGGATCATGATCAGCATCTCCACATTGTTCTGAATGTACACTGAGGGGAGAGGTTGAATGCTAAACCTTTGAATTGTGATTTCTTAGGTGCGTCGAGTGCCTCATAATATATATGAATCAGCTTGAGTATATTTTCCCTCACATGTGATATTTTATTTTTCCTTACTGCGGTCATTTCTTAGAATCAAATAACGGGTCATGAGTGCCATCCAGTTATCGGCGGCCATGTCCATTACATAGCTTGATGGGAAACAAGTTTTCGAGAATGGAATAAAAAGATGTTAATCAAGTTCCTATAAGCTGTATGAGGAAGTGGGAAACCGCTGTAGGAAAGGTACAGGAAGGTTAAGGTCAATGCCTTAAATGATGATTCTGAGGACAATGATGATGAGGCTGCTGAAGTATGTGATATTGATAAGCAGAAACTGTACGAGGCTGTAAATTTGGAGGAGAGTAAGAGAAATATATGCGATATTGTAATGAGGCTTTGACTATATATATAATGTAACTGATATCTATGGTATTCAAAAAGGAATCAGTCAAGAAGTGTTGTTTTGCATGGAAGGTAACTGGTTTTCATCGCAGATTCATCTGAGAATTCTCGCAGTTAGTTATTCCACTCCCTCGGTTAACTTGTAAGGGACGACCGTGTGAATGAGATTCTGATTGTGGAGAATGTTTTCTAGAGTTGCAAGAGAGGCTAATTTATGTTTCCATCCTAACTCTTCAGGATCCGTCCATGAGGTTTCAGAGTTATAATGACGCCTCGGAGTAGGGTTTAGGATGTGCTCTTAAGCAACATCAGTAAGTGGTAGTTTATGAATCCAGGCAATTGAAGTTGCATGAGGAGCACAGTTTGACTCATGACTTTAAATTGAAAACTATTGTGTTTATAGTGAGAATGGGAGATAGCTCAGAGTTGTTCAACAGAAATATGTTGTCAAAAGGAGTAGACCACTAGAGTTAAATCTGGTGACCCCGTATTGTAAGAGTTTCATTAATCATTGTTACAAGAGAAACATCGTCTTCTGTATATTGGATCTTTCCAAATCATCGAGCGTATTGTCTTTGGTGGGGTGCTATATAGCTTTACCTTTTGTATTGTCCAATCTACGTGATGTGTTTCACGTCTTCCAATTGAGGAAATACCTTTCCAATCCAAGTCATATCCTAGAATGTAGAGAGAAGACACTTCGGACGCGAACAATTCCAATTGCTAAAGTAGATTGGGAATGGTTAGTCGGCCGAGAAGGTTTCATGCGGATTGGATGATGATATGCGGACGGAGTATCCGTATTTGGTTTCTGGAAGGTATGTTTGTTCAATTTTGAGGACAAAATTTTTCAAGTTGGGGTGATTGTAACATCCCTAATTTCGTTAATTTCGAATTTAGAAATTAACGAGTGATTTATTACTCGAGTAGGTAATAAATCAAGTCACGGATGTGAAGTTGTCACGGAAGCAATTTATAATTGCTTGAGTATATAATTTAAATACATAATTGAGTGGAAATTAGAACACTAGGGGTATTTTAGTCTTTATACCACTCACACTAAATGAGATCCAAAGACCCAAAAATATCCAAACATTCTCTCATTCCTCACTTAAGTGAATAAAGAAAAGGAAAGAAAGAAATAAAGAGAAAGAAAGAACAGAGAAGAAAAAAGAAAGAAAAGAATAGAGAGAGAGAGAAACGTGAAACCGAGAGAGAGGGAGAAGGGACGTGAGGAAGAGAAGGAGAAGAAAGGAGAAATCTCCACGGATTCTCAACGGTTGTAAGTGATCTTTGTCTCATTTTTCTTCCTCTATCTATTGATACCAATTTCACACCCTAATTTCTTCTCTAACTCAAATCACCATTGTTGAACCTTAGAGCTCAAAGTGGGGAAAAAATCGAAATTGGGTGACTTGAAAGCTTCGTATTGATCGTGGGAAGCTCAACTACTTGCTTGGGAGTGTTGGGTACGAGTTTTATGGTGGATTCGAGTCGATTGAAGCCACAGAAGAATTTGGGGCTGTTGGGTTGGGTTGAGGAGCTGAGAATTCGGTTTTGGAGCTTTTGGGAACGGTTTCGGAGCGGGTTCGTGTGTTACGGATCGATTGAGCTTCGGAGAGTTTCGGTTATGTGTGATTTTCATCACACGAGGTGAGTTTTACTCACGTTAGGGAATTTTAAAATGTGTTTATGTGTTATGTTTAAACGGTTTTCGAAATTTGGAGTTTCAGTAAATTTTAGTCAAAACGATATTTTACTGAAATTATGCGTAGTGGAGATTTAAAAAGAAATCATATTATTTTGATTATTGAATTGTTATGTTTAAACCGAATATATGTGTGTCTTTGTAGTCGTATGCGTGGTTGAATTGGATTGAAATACGATTCGGGATCGATCGGAGAACTAAAAGCGGAATTGGGCACTAAGTTGAAAAGTTCCTATGTTCCCACCCCCGATGTTTCGCTTTCGACGCTCCGTTCGGCTTCAAACTTCTTTTAAATCTTTTTTCTAACCATCCGTAGCGTATATGGATGATAATGTTTGTTTTGTCTGTAGTTTTAAAGTTGTTTGGTGTAATTCGGTTGAATTCTAAAATCTTTTGGAAAACCGTGAATTTTGTATATGTGCATGAATTAATGATTTTTGAAGAAATTTATGTCTGGACTGGTTTTACAGGTGATTATTGTATTTTGGGATGTCCATATTTCAGAGGAAACTCTGCCGAAATTTTGTTGGCAATTTTTATGCAAATTCAAAGTGATTTTGAAATAACGGTTAATGATTTGAATATTTCGAAAAACCGTAAAACTTAGAGTATCGTGTGGGAACAATTGTTTTAAGAACAAAATTTGGTGTCTGGACTGGTTATGCAAGTTCATAAGAATAACCGTATGATATGAATTTATATCATAGAGTAAATTATGTTTGAACGGATATATATATTATGTCTAGTCTGGGTGACGACCCACCGGTTAGCATACTAGGAGGGGGAAGTCATGAGCCCCTAAACCTAGGCTCTCGATGATAGGGTTCACCGGACTAGCAGGTTTGCAGTCGGTGTTATGCTAAAAGTATTATTGTATCGCGCTGGGATTAATCGGTTAGCATACTAGGAGGGGGAAGTCATGAGCCCCTAAACCTAGGCTCTCGATGATGATAGGGTTCACCTGGACTAGCGAGTTTGCGATCGGTGTTATGCTAAAGAGAATTAACGTCTTCGTGTTAGGGATTAGCGGATGTGCGATCGGTATTGTGCGCTTAGTAACGTGCATGGTTTATTTATTAAATCAAGAAATTAATTAATGTTTTATAAATGGACCGAGTGATAGGTAAGGGTCACGGTAAGACTCAACCGAGACAAGTTGTCTCACCCTACAAATGTTGTTGTTTTTCAGAGAAACAGGAAAGAAGATCCTTTATGGCACGAGTGGATGGCGTGTTCGAGAAGGAAAGGGAAGACGTAGTTCTTCTATTATTAGATTATAGTTTTCCCTTGTATCTTTGTTTACGATTTTTTTAACTTGAATTTATTCTAAGTTATGTATCGTTTCCGCTATTCTTGTAAAGATGTAAATCTAAGCAGGAAATGTATCTCTGATGTATGCCATTAAGTACGCTTTAGTATTTCTACTTGATAGAAATATGAGGGTGTTACATCACGTCATAAATGACAGCAATCCAACCGTCGCGTCAGTACGGCCGACGAAGGACGGCAGCGACCGTCCCAACGATCATACGTTTGCGGCGACGCCTGCTTAGCGACCTAGGCTCGGGGGCAACGATTCAAGTCTCGGCCACTTCTTGCCGACCTAGGCTTGGGGGCAAGCGTTCGGGTGTATCAGCAAAACCGAGAGGTTCCATTAGCATTGGGCCATCGGCCCATACCAGCGAACCGGCCCAAGCTCGATTGCTTGGAGCGCACTTCGCGGTAACCGGCCGAAAATCTCGCAACGGTTGGTAATCTCAATAGTATAAATGCCGCACACATTCTCATCATCAGGTACGTTATCTTTACCTCGTGATACCCTGCCCGAGCGAACACTGACTTGAGCGTCGGAGTGTCATTGCAGGTACCACCCGCGTGCAGCCAAGACCGGTCCGTTCAATCCTTCAATGACCGCCAACGAGCGAAACAACATCAACAACATCAACACGATCACAAGTGTTCCATGAGTTTGATGGAAGGATTAGTTTCAATCAAAAGAGTTCCATGAGTGTTGAGACTTTCCTTTTTAAAATAGCCTTGAGTAACACTTTAGCTAGGATGAGAAAAAAATCCGCTTTATTTTGATGGAAGGATTAGTTTCAACTTTTTTATCAAATAAAAATAAATTCTATGCGTGGAAGCCACAAAACTCTTTACATTTATAAATCAAAACTATTTTACTTTATCATTCAAATTGAATCAACTATTCTAAAACTCGCTTTTAAAATACCATTATGAACTCACATCAACTTTTTAAAATCAATTATTAATATTTTCTCTAATTAACCTTATCAAATTGTAGAACAACCATCGGTATGTCAAATTGATTCAATTGGATTTGGTTCGAGCGCAATCGGCTTACTAAAATTTAAAATTTAAAAGTTAAAAGATAGCATAATTGAAAGGCAAAGTTTAAAAATAATAGAGTTAAAAACAGAAAAAGAAGATAACAAAATTAAAAATAATAGAGTTAAAAACAAAGTTTAAAAAAAATAATAGAGTTAAAAACAGAAATAAGAAGATAACAAAATAATGAAGAAATAATTACAAGACTATAAAGTGATTTTAAAAATTAATAGAATTTAGAAAACAGGATTGAAAAAAAGAATTAAAAGATAATTGAAAAAGAATTAAAAGACATGAAAGGTTTTTAAATAAAAAAAATAACGGATCTGAGAAAACAACATAGCCCAAGGAAATAACGGATCTGGCCCGAAATGAAGGAAAAAGGCACCTGTACTGTAATGGAGACAAATAAGAACAGTGGAAATGCGATCGAGAAGAAGGAGATGCAGCTATAGAGATATGTGATGCAAGAGAGATGGAAGATGTATCTATGAGGTAGGTAATTAGATTTAGGATTAAGAAGTTGTTAAACAAAAGTAAAAGTTAGTATTATAGTACGTAGTGTAAAGTAAAAAAAGAAGTAAATTAACTAGAAATAAAACCAAAGCTAATTTCTTCTTTAATCATCATCACATGCTTGCTTGATTACAAATAACATAATAAGAAAGATACATAGAGAGGAGAGTGTCCCAAATACATACTACTACTTGTTACATTAAGAGCCTATCTAATATAATCTAATCTAACTACTTGCAAGCATTTTAACCCTTTCTTCTTTCCTTCTATTTCTTTTGGTTTCTACCCTCCTTCCACTTCTTATCTACGAACTCCACCAGGATAAAATATCCCTCTACTGCTGCACGTTCGACAACAAGCCCAACAATTATCCCTAGGATGGCCAAAAACACTTTCTCCATTTTGCTTCTTTCTTTCTTTCTTTCTTTTTTTCTTTCTTGGAGTTGAGTGAGTGAGGGAGGGAGAGGGAGGGAGAGAGTATATATAGAGAGATTATGTGTCTTGTGTTGATGCAACAATAGTACGTACATTAATGATTCTTTTAATTTTCATCTTCAAACTCACCTCTCTAGAAAGGGACAACCTTAGTCAAAGTTTTTCTTATAATGATGCTGACTGATGATGTTAGAAATATGGTATATATATAGGTGTTGAAAAGGTAGTAATTGATGTACACTACAGAGGTCGCTTTTCTTTGATCTTGTGAGGTGTGTGTGATCTAATCATCATGTGCTCTGGTGTTACTTACTTTGGTCTATCTTTTGAGCGTTTCAATTTTCCTTTACTCAAGTTTCTAGTGATGTAGTTTTGCATATTAATAAAAAAATTAATTGTTAAAATATATATATATATATCATGATTCTTTTTTTTTGGTCATCAAAGATATGGCTTTCAATAGATGAAATGGGCCAAGCCCAACCAAAGCAACACAAGAAAAACAACTAAACTTGGGCCGATACAAACTAAGCCCAAGCTAGAAAGTCAAACAAGAAAATTACAAAACAAACACAGAAAAACCCCGATAGAAACTCTAAACCAACAAACGATAAACTAAATCGACAACAAGACGAACCCTAACAAAATCCTCCTAATCTTCAATCACCATTATCAACAGCTTCGAGATTAGAGAAAATGTTCACCAATGAATCCAGCTTGAAACAACAACAACATAGCTTGATTCAACAGCACCAGATTAGAATTGGGGAAGACATAACCCTAACATCAAACAAACTGCAGATACAAGTATCAAAGATAATCCAATCAAATCTGATCACTTCCATGCATACAATCTTTTTGAAGGAGAGATCGAAGCACAAAAGGAGGAGAGAAGATCCAATTAGAAGGCAATGAATTTGTTGAAGCTAGATTCGCAACACAGTCCGCGACACAATTTCCACTACGATTGATCCAAAGAAAACTCACAGAGGTAAAGATCTTATTAATCTCTATAATATCACGCACAATCATCTGAATCTCACCTCTAGTTTTGATCCCTTTGCATGTTTCAATCAATTCGAGAGAATCCGATTCAAATTCTACATCGCAGATTCTGAGGCTAGCAGCAACCAAAGAGGCTTCACGAAGAGCAAGAGCTTCAGCAACAATAGGAGAGACAGCAAAGATTCTAGAGGTACTCCCTGATACTAATTTACCATTACTATTTCTAGCAACAACACCTGAAAACCCTTTCCCAGTCTTCAAATTAAATTGAGCATCAGTATTGAATTTAATAGAGTTGCTTTTAGGAGGACTCCATTTAGGCACAATTCTCCTATTGACAGTCACTACATTTTGCTGATTAATTGAAGTAGATACAGGAGTAGTCATAGAATTGCAATTAACTTTAATTGCAAACAGAGTATCATTAGGAATAGGATTCTTATCTTCAAAACATTTAGCATTCCTAGCTTTCCAGATGTTCCACAGAGCAATCATCACATAACTGATTAGCCTAATTTTATCTTCACCTGAACACCAATTAGCCTGAAGGATAGATTCAAACCATTCGCCAAAATGAGTGATATTGGAAGAATTAGGCACATGACATAGTTGAAGCCCAAACCAAACTGGAGTTGTCCAAGGACAAAGAAACAATAAGTGTTCTATGGATTCCTCATGAATATTACAAACTGAGCAGATAGGGGAAGAAGAGATTCTCCTTTTGACCAAATTTAGAGCAGTACTGATAGCATTATGTTTAAGTCTCCAAACAAATTGTTTAATCCTCCCTGGTACTCTAGCACCCCAAATTTGACCCCATGACTCTTCAGAATGAACATAAGAAGTACATGGCCGACAAAGAACCTTCTCCAACCTACTCCTAATAGCTTTATACCCAGATTTAACATTATAAATACCATCTTTAGAATATGGCGAGTAAAACTTATTATCAGCATCCAAAATACTAATAGGAGTTTGTAGGGCTCCTATAGCACTCTCAGGTGATAGATTACTTTTAAGAGCATTTAAGTTCCAAGCTTTAGGAGAAGACTGAATTAACTCTTGAACAACAGAAACATTACAATCTGGATTCGTTTTAGCTAACAGCCCAGTTGCCAACCAACTGTCATTGGCAATGCTAATATTATGACCATTTCCTATACTCCACCTCCCTTGACTTTTTAGAAGATCCCTACCATGAAGAATACTCCTCCAAACCCATGATATCCCAGCTTTAGGTTTCACAGACCAGAATTCATCTCTTGAGCAATAGATACCTCTCAACATAATTGCCCAGTAATCATTTTGACTATGTAAACATCTCCAAGCTTGCTTTGAGAGGAGAGAAGAATTCTGATTAGAAAAATCCTTGAAGCCCATACCACCTTTATTCTTACTACTACACATAAAATCCCAAGATTTCCAATGAATACCCCTAGAGTTAATTTTTGAACTCCACCAGAAATTTGCCACTGCAGAACATAAAGATTGGCAAAAATTCTTTGGTAACCTCACTATTGACATAATATAGGAAGGAATAGCTTGGATTACAGATTTAATTAACACCTTCTTCCCAGCCTGAGATAAAAGTTGCTCCTTCCACCCTTCAACCTTAGAGAATACTCTCTCCTTTATCCAAAATTGATGAGTTGGTGTTTTGTTGATAATGCAGGTTGTAGCTCAAGTGCAATGTCTCAAACTGAAACATATCAATATTTTCTAATGCCACTGAATGAAATTTTGCATCGTGTCTCTAAAATCTTAGTATCTCATAAAAAGGATCTAATTTAAGTTTTCTTCTAAATATTTTTTTAGTAATACTTTTTTATACCCACTTTTTAGTAAACCTATATTTCAAATCAAACCCCCTAATAAGGGTATCTACTTTACAATTGTTGAAGACACCATTCATTCACTTTGGGAGGGAATCTTCAAATTTTGCCTTATATCACTTGGTTATTGCACTATTCATTCACAATGGCGTGTATGTAAATAATGCAAAGGTCAGATGCAATTTTATATATATCCTGCATTTATTATCATTACATTTATTAAAGTTAGTCCCATCAGTCTCTTATATATGTCTTCCTCGCTGCAACAACTGACTGCCCACCTCAATATCAGATCCGCCGCCGTCGACCAAAAAATTGAGGAACTTGCAAATCTGTTTTTATGTTTTGTTGTATTTTTCCATTTCCCTCTACCCACCTCTTCAGTTCTCTTGCCTTTTTCTCTTCCAAATCCACCGCTTGGTAACCATTTGCTTTGGTGGCAACTGAAATTGGAGCCACATGGATGGAATAACAAAACTATTTTACTTAAAGGAAAACATGGTGTCATTGAAGAAGGATAATAGAAGATAATTGATTTACTTTAAAATTAATCTCATAAAAGACTTTTATGAGATGTAGAATAATCCAAAATAACAGTGATGAAGAACACCCATTTGTAGCATGAGAGGGATCAAGATCAATGGGAGTAATACAATTTTGGGAAAAATTAAATCACAACCATTCATATCTTTGTTGTCACGTGTCTGATTATGAAATAAAGAAATAGAAGTTCATTTCTTAGGGGTAAATTGCGGGGATCCGTTTCCCTAAGTGGTATATGTACCGGCTTTTGAATTCTCTTCCCGTTGTAGATCTTGTTACTTCATGCTACTAAGTTGTTTAATTAATCTCATTTACTCTATTTGTTTCTTAAATCGTATATACGTCTCTGTGGCGTATATGCGAGTGGTGGATTTCAGGGCAATCGTATATACGTCTCTGTGGCGTATATGCGAGTGGCTGGTGGTCAATTGTAGGTATGACCAATAATGTGAAAGAATTGTGATTTTGTAAAAACGCAGGGGTATTTTGGTCTTTTCACAGGGTGGGTGGGGGTATGAGGGGAGAGAGTGGGGGTCCCAAAAAAAACCCATATAATAATGGTCAGGTCTTTTCTTTCATTATAAAAAGTACTACAAATATAGATATTGAAAAAACTTCCCAATTGAGTAAGGCCACCTAAATTAATCAATAACCACTTATTTTGCTGAAAAACAAAATAGTAGATTACACAAAAATTTATTTTCTATTTACTTTGAAAAAGGATAAAACTTATATGCAATACCAACCAAAGCATGACACTTAGATTGTTTATTTTATATTTCCTTTTAATAAAGTTTTTTTGACAAAACCTACCAAGTAACGTTTAGTAAATAAGCTGATGAAAAAAAAAATAGAAATGTGTGATAATATTAGCTTATAGCATTTTTTACTAATTTATAATATTTTTTTAAATGTTACTTAAAGTAGTGTGTCAGCTTATATATTATAGCATTTTTACATATAGTTGTTGGTTACTTTCTTAAGGCAATAATGTTAATTGGATATTTTTGTTAGACAAAACTATATAAAAATCAACTTACAACATGAATTAACCAAGTTTTTTAGACCATTTTACCAACCTGTTTTTTCACAGTTTTCGAGGCATTGTTAAAAACTTGGTTAATTGATCACTTGGGTAATGACTTAAAAAACTTGGTTAATTGATGTTGTAAGTTGGTTTTTGTAAATTTTTGTCTAATTTTTTTTGTCCATATAACATGGTCCTTCTTAAGGGGGATGATAGTTTTGGAATTATAATATGGGCTGTGAGTAGAGGGGTGGACACGCACAATGGTCCTTATGTTCATAATTTTTCCGTAAGGAAGCGGTACATTTCCATTTTATCCATGTTGAGTGGGGAGTGTATGTTTTGCATGTAACAGATCTGGTGGACCCACCCCAGTGATTCAGTTAGTTAAAGTAGCATAGCGAGTGATTGAGTGGGAGTGCATGTAATTGAACAACAATGGCAAGCAAATTGGGAGAAATCAAATACAGTTGATTAAAGGAAATGCTAGCTCGAAATAATAAAGTGGTTATTTATTAACAAACTAAACTAAGATAGTACTGTAATTCCCTAACATCTTCTTTCTTCATTTAGTGTTTGGCTTTAATATGCTAGAGCCCATGGGTACGCAAAGCATTTTCTGCAAATGGAACAACAAATGATCTTGGGGGGGCGAGGTTGAGGCCTGTTGACAAGAACCGAGTTGCCTTTGGCAAACCTCAGCGCCTCCCATTCTATCCACTGGTAACATATTTTGTATTTCCATGATATGTTTTTCCTTCCACCAATTAAAAGAACTCGGAAACCTTTTCCGATGGCTGTTTCCAAGCAACCCAACATGTCGCCGTCTCCGGTCACCAACACCAAGTAGCAGGGCGGGCCCTTCAAATATATGTTGTTCAGGTCATCGATAAGTTTTGAATCAGTTCCCTGAAATACAGCTAATAATAATAAAAAAATAGTTAAAATTAAAATAAAATATTAACTAAATGAAGAAAAAGACCTTTTCCCCTCCCCCTACCCCCCTTTTTTTGTTCTCAAAACTTTCTCTCCCCCTTTTTTTTCTTCCTTTTTTCCCCTTCATATTTTTATTTCCATTTTCTCCTCTCTCACTCTCTTCTTTCATGTTTTATATTTTAGTGGTACTTTATGATTAAATAAAAAATGTACCTCCATAATCAAATTTTTGGAATCGAACATTAATTTCATAACAAATTATAAAAAGTGTAACGCTATACAGTGTCCCAAATACATACTACTACTTGCAAGCATTTTAACCCTTTCTTCCTTCCTTCTATTTCTTTTGGTTTCTACCCTCCTTCCACTTCTTATCTATGAACTCCACCAGGATAAAATATCCCTCTACTGCTGCACGTTCGACAACAAGCCCAACAATTATCCCTAATATTTTCTAATGCCACTGAATGAAATTTTGCATCATGTCTCTAAAATCTTAGTATCTCATAAAAAGGATCTAATTTAAGTTTTCTTCTAAATATTTTTTGGGTTTTTTCTTTTGTACCCCCACCCTCTCCCCTTAAACCCCCACCCACGCTGAAATCTCCAAAATGCCCTTCAAAAAATCTTTTTTTTTCACTAAATTACACGAATCGTATATATCTTTTTTGTGGCCTATATACGATGGGGAAAATTTTGACATCGTATATATGTTCATTGTGCGTATATATATGATTGATGATGCGTTTTAAGTCAATCGTATATACGCAAAATGAACTTATATACGATGTCAAAATTTTCCCCATCGTATATATGTCCCAAAAGAGATATATACGATGGGCTTTGTTTTTGTTAGCAGTTATGATTTTATTACGATTATAATTTGAAGTCTCGCGATTTGATTAACATCAACGCAGCGTAGTGCTATTGGATAAAGTAAACGCGTATAATTACAAAAACGCGATATAGTATATATACACGTGTAATACAAAATATGTGTGAATCTATCTACAAGCCGTCAATAGAATCATCGGCTAAATCTATACATCTAGACGCATCATTTGTGGTGAGAGGCCGCGCGGGAGGACACATAGATCGCCATAGGGTAAAACGTCCGGCATACGGATGCAACCATGAAGCGGACTCGATGCGTAGTCTTTGGTACCACCGTGGGGCAATAGGAGGCAACGGACAAGTGGGAGAGATTGAAAGATTCAACCATGTACATTTTGCTTGTTCGTAAGCGGATATGATTTTCAACTTAGATGAACTGTAAGTGCCTCTCAAAGGCGAGATAAGTGAAATTCATAGGTAAAGAAAAGCGAACCAATGCAACATTATACCGGTTGCAACCATATACCCCATCTCGTGCAAATCAAACAACTTTGACTCCTACGGTGACGTCCAGTATGACTCGATAGTTAAAGCTTTGCGAAGCTCTCAACGATCGGTTCTTCCCAAACATGTCGAATACAAGGTTTCCCTGTCCTTTGTTTCCTGCGGTTTTAGAGCAGTCGGGGTTGGACTTGACATGGGTGAGGACTCCTGGCCTCTGATTAGGCAAGCTTTGATTCAGGAAACAAAGGACAGGGAAACCTTGTATTCGACATGTTTGGGAAGAACCGATCGTTAGAGCTTCGCAAAGATTTAACTATCGAGTCATACGGACGTCACCGAGTCAAAGTGGTTTGATTTGCACGAGATGGGGTATATGGTTGCAACCGGTATAATGTTGCATTGGTTCGATTTTCTTTACCTATGAATTTCACTTATCCGCTTTTGAGAGGCACTTACAGCTTCATCTAAGTTGAAAATCATATCTGTTCAAACAAGCAAAATGTACAATCGTTGAATCTTTCAATCTCTCCCACTTGTCTGCTTGCCTCCTATTGCCCCATTGTTGGTACCAAAGACTACGCATCGAGTCCGCTTCATGGTTGCATCCGTATGCCGGACGCTTTACCCTATGGCGCCTATGTGTCCTCCCGCGCGCCTCTCACTCACGCGAGATGCGTCTAGATGTATAGATTTAGCCGATGATTCTATTGACGGCTTGTAGATAGATTCACACATATTTTGTATTACACGTGTATATATACTATATCGCGTTTTTGTAATTATACGCTGCTTACTTTTATCCAATAGCACTACGCATCGCTGATGTTAATCAAATCGCGAGACTTCAAATTATAACCGTAATAAAATCATAACTCGCTAACAAAAACAAAAGCCCATCGTATATATCTCTTTTGGGGACATATATATGATGGGGAAAATTTTGACATCGTATATAAGTTCATTTTGCGTATATACGATTGACTTAAAACGCATCAATCGTATATACGCACAATGAACATATATACGATGTCAAAATTTTCCCCATCGTATATAGGCCACAAAAAAGATATATACGATTCGTGTAATTTAGTGAAAAAAAAAGATTTTTTGAAGGGCATTTTGGGGATTTCAGCGTGGATGGGGGTTTAAGGGGAGAGGGTGGGGGTACAAAAGAAAAAACCCATATTTTTTTAGTATTACTATTTTATACCCACTTTTTAGTAAACCTATATTTCAAATCAAACCCCCTAATAAGGGTATCTACTTTACAATTGTTGAAGACACCATTCATTCACTTTGGGAGGGAATCTTCAAATTTTGCTTTATATCACTTGGTTATTGCACTATTCATTCACAATGGCGTGTATGTAAGTAATGCAAAGGTTAGATGCAATTTTATATCCTGCATTTATTATCATTACATTTATTAAAGTTAGTCCCATCCGTCTCTTATGTCTTCCTCGCTGCAACAACTGGCTGCCCACCTCAATATCAGATCCGCCGCCGTCGACCAAAAAATTGAGGAACTTGCAAATCTGTTTTTATGTTTTGTTGTATTTTTCCATTTCCCTCTGCCCACCTCTTCATTTCTCTTGCCTTTTTCTCTTCCAAATCCACCGCTTGGTAACCATTTGCTTTGGTGGCAACTGAAATTGGAGCCACATGGATGGAATAACAAAACTATTTTACTTAAAGGAAAACATGGAAGAAGGATAATAGAAGATAATTGATTTACTTTAAAATTAATCTCATAAAAGACTTTTATGAGATGTAGAATAATCCAAAATAACAGTGATGAAGAACACCCACTTGTAGCATGAGAGGGATCAAGATCAATGGGAGTAATACAGTTTTGGGAAAAATTAAATCACAACCATTCATATCTTTGTTGTCACGTGTCTGATTATGAAATAAAGAAATAGAAGTCCATTTCTTAGGGGTAAATTGCGAGGATCCGTTTCCCTAAGTGGTATATGTACCGGCTTTTGAATTCTCTTCCCGTTGTAGATCTCGTTACTTCATGCTACTAAGTTGTTTAATTAATCTCATTTGCTCTATTTGTTTCTTAAATATGTTAACCTGAATTGTTTATGTCTAACTCATGGTACTTATTAACAGACCTTCATCTATGTGCTTATAATCCAAGATATTTTGTACCGTCTTCACATATTTTTTTCTCATCCCCGCTACCTGCTTTACTTTTCAGCATTTGTGTTATACTCCAAATTCTATTTTTGTTCTCCAAATGGCTAACTCAGCATTCCATAATGAAATCCACGATATATACGACGTGTTAAAACTACGCATCGTATATATGTCCCAAATGACATAAATACGATGGGTTTGAAATTTGTATTTTCTTTTTGCAGTAAAAAAAATTTTAACGGTCATGATTTCACTTTCAAAGTTGATCAACGGTGTGGATTGCACGACAAAATCAACGGTTGATAATCTTTTACCTCAACTATAAATACCCACTCCAACCATCACTATTTTCACTCCAAAAATTCAACTTCCTCCTTCTCTCACACAACACAAGTGAAGATGATGCAGGCTTCGCTAATGACATAACCTCCACACTGCTGCGTGACCCTCAAAGACGCAGTGTTCAAGGACTCATAGATGGCAGCTAGTGCACCTGCACCCCATGCATAGCCTCCAAGAACCTCTGGACTCAGATCATGCAGGTAGATCAGCCACTTAGCCTCAGCCCTGTCTCCAGTCTTCGTAGTGAAGATACTCGTAGTCGGTCGGCCGAGCGCGATAAACCCTCACAACAACGGTAATGTCACCCCCTCCTCCAAATTACGCTCATAAACCCGCTCCAGCCTTTTGAAGCTGTAATATGGACCCCCACGAGTGTTGTTAGCAGCCTCAACCCGTGACACACCCAGATATGTCTCAGCAAGCTGTGTGGCATACTCCGAGCTCACAGTGATGGTGGGAGGTGTGGCATAGTTCCCCGGATGGGAAGGTCAAAGCAGATGAGAGATGTCATCTAGAGTGATCGTCATTTCACCAAATGACAAGTGAAATGACGAAGTATCTGAGTGCCATCTCTCAATAAAAGCCGACAGCGAACTCATGGTCTCTTTGTGGCGTGGCGATCTGGAGAAATGGGGCCAGTTTGGAGTCCCTGACCATTGTGGTGCGCTGAAGTAGGGTCGGGTGATGTAGATGGAGTCTAGTATGGACTTTGTTGCCATGAGAACATACTTTGACAACCCGCAGATAGTCTTGAATTAAAAATAAATAAATGATGTAAGCAAAAAGTGCAGACTATGTGAGTTAAATAAATTATTTAAACAAAAAATGCAAAACTTACCGGGTCAGCGAGTATAGAACTGCAGACATGATCTGTCAGGTCAGTGAAGAGAGAGGCCTGAGGCTGAGGCTGAGGCTGATCCTCCTCCTGATGCCCCTGATCCTGCTGGGGTTGTTTTCCCCGATACTCGGACATAGGTAGTGCGAGTAATAAGTATCGACTCAGGCCGCTCTCCTGCGATACTCGGAGTCGGTGCATGGTAATGAATAGGTTGGGGATGGTAAAGAGGAGGTTGTGGATGGTACTGAGGAGGAGGCTGAGAATGATACTGAGGAACCGGCCTCCCTCTATGCCAATCCTCCTGCCGAGTCTGCTGCAGATAATCCCCAAGATAAAATTGCCTATCATCCTGGAAATGAGCTGGGTGATGCTCAGGCTGATACTCAGCTGGGTCAGCCTGTCTCTGTCTGCTAGCGGAAGCATGCAGCTGATTATGCCTCCTCGTCCTCGTGCTCGGTGCAGCGGAAGATGACTCCCCCTCTCTCTCTCGATGAGAAGATACCTCCCGCTCTCCTACATGCTACTGGGACACTGCAAGCAAAGGAAAAAAAATTAGTAAAAAAAATAAAATTGCTCATCGTATATAGGGTCTGTTAGGCGTATATACGATGCTTACTCTTTAACTCGTCGTATATAGGGTCTGCTGGGCGTATATGCGAGTGGATGAATTCTGGCTAATCGTATATACGCCTGGAAAGAGGTATATACGATGTGAAGAAAATTGTTGATCGTATATAGGCTTGTGGTGGGGTATATGCGAGTGGTGGATTTCAGGGCAATCGTATATACGTCTCTGTGGCGTATATGCGAGTGGCTGGTGGTCAATCGTAAGTATGACCAATAATGTGAAGGAATTGTGATTTTGTAAAAACGCAGAGGTATTTTGGTCTTTTCACAGGGTGGGTGGGGGTATGAGGGGAGAGGGTGGGGGTCAACAAAAAACCCCATATAATAATGGTCAGGTCTTTTCTTTCATTATAAAAAGTACTACAAATATAGATATTGAAAAAACTTCCCAATTGAGTACGGCCACCTAAATTAATCAATAACCACTTATTTTGCTGAAAAACAAAACAGTAGATTACACAAAAATTTATTTTCTATTTACTTTGAAAAAGGATAAAACTTATATGCAATACCAACCAAAGCATGACACTTAGATTGTTTATTTTATATTTCCTTTTAATAAAGTTTTTTTGACAAAACCTACCAAGTAACGCTTAGTAAATAAGCTGATGGAAAAAAAAAATAGAAATGTGTGATAATATTAGCTTATAGCATTTTTTACTAATTTATAATATTTTTTTAAATGTTACTTAAAGTAGTGTGTCAGCTTATATATTATAGCATTTTTACATATAGTTGCTGGTTACTTTCTTAAGGGGGGTGATAGTTTTGGAATTTTAATATGGGCTGTGAGTAGAGGGGTGGACACGCACAATGGTCCTTATGTTCATAATTTTTCCGTAAGGAAGCGGTACATTTCCATTTTATCCATGTTGAGTGGGGGAGTGTATGTTTTGCATGTAACAGATCTGGTGGACCCACCCCAGTGATTCAGTTAGTTAAAGTAGCATAGCGAGTGATTGAGTGGGAGTGCATGTAACAGAACAACAATGGCAAGCAAATTGGGAGAAATCAAATACAGTTGATTAAAGGAAATGCTAGCTCAAAATTATAAAGTGGAAATTGATTAACAAACTAAACTAAGATAGTACTGTAATTCCCTAACATCTTCTTTCTTCATTTAGTGTTTGGCTTTGATATGCTTTTCCAGAGCCCATGGGTACGCAAAGCGTTTTCTGCAAATGGAACAACAAATGGTCTTGGGGGGCGAGGTTGAGGCCTGTTGACAGGAACCGGGTTGCCTTTGGCAAACCTCGGCGCCTCCCATTCTATCCACTGGTAACGTATTTTGTATTTCCATGATATGCTTTTCCTTCCACCAATTAAAAGAACTCGGAAACCTTTTCCGATGGCTGTTTCTAAGCAACCCAACATGTCGCCGTCTCCGATCACCAACACCAAGTATTGATTAACAAACTAAACTAAGGTAGTACTGTAATTCCCTAACATCTTCTTTCTTCATTTAGTGTTTGGCTTTGATATGCTTTTCCAGAGCCCATGGGTACGCAAAGCGTTTTCTGCAAATGGAACAACAATTGGTATTGGGGGCGAGGTTGAGGCCTGTTGACAGGAACCGGGTTGCCTTTGGCAAACCTCAACGCCTCCCATTCTATCCACCGGTAACATATTTTGTATTTCCATGATATGCTTTTCCTTCCACCAATTAAAAGAACTCGGAAACCTTTTCCGATGGTTGTTTCCAAGCAACCCAACATGTCGCCGTCTCCGGTCACAAACACCAAGTAGCAGGGCGGGTCCTTCAAATATATGTTGTTCAGGTCATCGATAAGTTTTGAATCAGTTCCCTGAAATACTGCTAATAATAATAAAAAAAATAGTTAAAATTAAAATAAAATATTAACTAAATGAAGAAAAAGACCTTGTTGTACCTGGCGTTTCGATGTGATCTATACCAACGGCTTTGGCCTGTTTTACATAAGAAGCGCGAAGAGAAAGCAAACAGAGAGAATAAGAAGCACGAAGAGAGTGAAGCACAAGCGTGGCTTAAATAGATTAGAGCTTACTTTCAAATCCGTATTAGCTTACTCTTTCATAAAAAAAAAAAAAAAAAAAAAATACATCACGTATCTAAGAATATACATCCTATTGAGTCTCTCCCTTGTAGGACCTACATAAATTCCCTCATAAATTCCTATCCTACCACTAAAGAGTTGATGCAGTAAAATGATCTAAACAAAAAATTTTTTGATGCATATCTAAACAACGTTTAGTATGAAAACCTAGGAGCAGTACACAGGTGAACTGTGGGGTGGTGGTCGATCCAAAAATGGAGGTTGGCAAGTGGTTATGGGCAAGAAAAACAAAAGATTGATACATCACTAATACCTACTTTTTTTCACAGGAGACAATCTTCTCCCAATAAATGGAGCTGACAAAAAAAACTATAAAAAAGCAAATTCATACAAAAATCGTAAACCGACTTTTTTCGATTTTTCCTCTTACATGTTTTAGCAAAAACCTACTTTAGCAAAAACTAAAACTTCTTCATAATTTTCTTTAGGCAAAAGTTGATTTATTTCCTTCAAATCTAAGAGTTGGTTAAGTATAAGAAAAAATATAAAATAAAGCAGAGGTAGATCTACTCAAAATCTTCATAAAAATGAAACATTTTCAAGTATAACTATTTTTCTTCTAATCTTTTTCTCAAAACTACAAATCCTCAACTTAAAATTTTCTAAGTTAGATCTTTTTTTTTTTTCTAAAATCATTTGAACATATTTAGATGCTATCAATTTACTTCCTTATTAGTAAAGAACTAATTTTTTTTATCATGATGACTTTAAAGTGTAAAGATCCAACTTTTTTTTTTGCAAAACATGAAACTTTTTATGGTATTTCTTTACTACAGCCTCACAGTAAAAATGGAAGAAAAAAAAAAGCAAATAATACATGTAAAGTAAAGGAGGGAACATACCTCCATGTTTTACCAATTCCTTCCATGCCCCATAGCACAATTGTACACAAGTTCCTCCACCATAAATCAACACTGTCGGAGGGTCCAATTTGTTTCTCGTCCAAGTTAGATCTACAAGGTTAATAACTAATTTTGCAGGACCATAAGAATCATCCAAGTTAGATCCTTTCTGAAAGAGTGATAACATGAATCTAAAGTTGTAAAAATAAAAAATTTCAAACCTTGTAAATATTTCTTTGTCTAAGCTTTAACATTAAAGCAAAATGAAACATTTTTCTTTCTCATATATAGCAAAAGGAAACATATAGGAGATTACTCATGAATTTATTCTCCTGATAGTTAATAATGTTAATTCCCTTACATAAAAATACCTAGTTTTGTTACCTGCCCATCGCCTTTAAAGGCCACAGTTTTTGATCAAAAGGAAAAGGGGAAACTTTGTGGTTTTTGTTTAAAATATTTCTACTGTAACAAACTTAGAAAAATTCATTCTTTTTAGTGTGAAATCTTGTGATCAAAACTCAAAAACATGATTTAAATATATAGAAGGAATGAAATGCTTTTTAATTAAAGAAGGAAATGATGAGTAAGGATGCTCTCACCCAAAACAAGCTAGTTTCCTTTTGATGAGAGGAGAGGAGAAGAAGATGGGTACTTGATTCCTTCTTCCAACAAATTTTTCCTTAAGCTTGTATGACTAGAAAGAACTTTGGAAGGGACAAATGAAATGAAATGAAATGAGAGATGAAGATAGAATGAAGGAGCTAGGGCTACATACGGTTGTGGAGGAGAATATATAATGAGGGAAGGGAATTTGAAGTGAGGTTTGTGTAGAGTGGAGGGGGGGTTATAAATAGCGCAGAAGAGAGAGATGTGTGGAGGGGGTATAATTAGAAAAGTTGAAGTGAGGTTTGTTCAGCATAAATAAATAAATAAATAGCGCACAATTATTTTTACTTAAAAATTAATTCAGTATACGCTTTAACAGATCTACAACTGTGGACATTAGACAACTCAGCAATAAAGAATATATATAGCATGCTAATTATTATTATTATTATGAGATCATGCACAAAATGTTGAAGGCCATATTAATTATATATGCTTCTGCTTGCAACTCATGCTGCCAAGTCTTTATCTAACAAAAACAAATCATGTTACTTTAAGATATATAGTAATAATAATGTCACGTACTAATTCAAATATAATGGCTTCTCTTAGTACAACAATGACACGTACTATGTAAAATAAATGCATTTATTACAGTGACTGAATTAAAATAAATGCATTTATCAACTCAACAAACAATAGTGTTGTGTTTGTGTGCCAAAAGAAAAACATGAATATTGGATTGGAGGTACTATCTTGCAAGCTAAAAGCTTCACGTGAGTAATGATGAAATTGGTGCTATTTACACTTAAATCGAATCGTTTGTCATTGTTTTGTCCTTGAGGGTGTTTTAGTCATTTGAGACAAGGCATATTGTACTATAAGTGCACCAGGCACTGCCAGGCTAACGTGCCAAAGAGATGCACCTAGCAACCAAACAATTTGGGTGTAAGCGTCTTTTTTTTCAAGAAAAATTCACGCGTGTCGAACGCGGGCTTGAGCGAGTTCGAATGACATCGTTCGAGTGTGTTAAATTTTGACTTCACACCTCTTGTGCGTAATTTCACTGTTGTTGAGCGAGGTCATTCGAACTGCTCGCATGACCTTGTTCGAACACGTTCGAACGACATCGTTCGTGAGTTAAATATTGACTTCACACCCTCTTGTGCGTAATTTCACTGTTCGAGCGAGGTCATTCGACGTGTTGAACAAGTCGTTCGAACAATTATTAAACACGTTCTCACAGCGTTTCACGTGAGGTTATTTTTGGAATAAAATTTGTTAAGGGGTGTGAAAGAGTAGGAGGGGGAGTGGGAAAAGTAAAAGCCAACAATTTTTACTTCCTTCCCACTCCTTGGCATCTATCACCCTTGGGTATTTTTTTTTACCCACACTCCTAACCCAAATATTCCCATCAGACTTGCGAAAAGATAAAATGCCCTCCATAATACTTAAAAACCACAAAAGATTTACCTCATGCTCTTATTCTTCCGTTTCCTTCTCTCTCTCATTGTTTTCTCTCTTTTTTTCATTCAACGGAATTACGTTAAATCCGAGCGAGAGTACTTCCGTAGGCAAATTTTTTGTATTATTTACCAAAACGGATCTATAATAAATCTGTCAGGTGTCAAATATTTTCGAAACAGATTTATCATAAATTTGTTACCTTCTTCGTAGGCCAAAACATGTTTATGTAAATAAACATAAATCAGTAGTTAAACTTTTTACAAAACAGATTTATAGGTAAATCCGTTGGAAACAGACATATTTACATGTAAATCCGTTTTGTAAAAAATTTAACTACGACTATTATGATAAATTTGACGACTATTTTTTGCCAAAACAGATTTATCTTCTGCGTCAGGTAAATCCGTAGTGGTTTCTTTATAGGGGTAAAATGAGAATACGTTTTTTCGTGGGGGTATTTTGTCTAGTTGTGGGGTAAAAAAAAAATACCCATCACCCTTTCAACATTCCCTTTCTTCTCCTTGCTTCTTTCTATCTATCTCAAAGAAAGCACCACACCAAAATGGTGACACCCATTCCCTACACCCCACCCACACCTGTAATTCCCAAAATGCCCTTCAAAAATCTGTTTTTTCACAAAATTACACCCATCGTATATATCTTTTTGGAGCCTATATACGATGATGGGTACAATTTTGACATCGTGAGATATGTTCATTGGCGTATATACGATTGATGCGTTTAAGTCAATCGTATATATACGCTGAGGAACCTATTTACGATGCGTTAAAAATGCACATCGTATATATGCCCCAAACGAGATATATACGATGGGCTTTTTTGTTATGATACATTTTATTAACTTGATTTATAATTTACGATCTCGTGATTTGAATAAACGCGTGCATATATTGGATAAAATAAACGCGTATAATTACAAAAACGCGCTATAATCATATATACACGTGTAATACAAAAATGTGTGAATCTATCTACAAGTCGTCAATAGAATCATCGGCTAAATCTATACATCTAGACGCATCGCAGTGAGTGAGAGGTCATGCACGGAGGACACATAGGCGCCGCCATAGGGTAAACGTCCCGCATACTGGGATGCAACCATGAAGCGCAGACTCCGTGTAAGTAGTCTTGGTACCACTGCGGGGCAATAGGAGGCAATGGACAAGTGGGAGAGATTGAAAGATTCAACCAAAGGTACATTTTGCTCGTTCGTAATGTATATGATTTTCAACTTAGATGAACCTATGCGTGCCTCTCAAAGCGCGATAAAGTGAAATTCATAGATAAAGAAAATCAACCAATGCAACATTATACACCGTTGCAACCATATACCCCATCTCGAGCAAATCAAACCACTTTGACTCACCGACGTCCGTATGACTCAAATAAATTTGTAGCGGCGGGAAAGACATCAAGAATAGCATACATACAAACAGATCTCTGTCATCAAGAAAACTCGAGGATGAATAGAATGCAACTCACATATACCTCGCACTTTGCTCAATACCCAAGAAAATGAATAGCAAGCTCCCGCCCAATATAAGCAAATGCAACGTGGAAGCTTATCTCGGTGTTTGTGACTCCCACAATCTGTAGAAGAGGCAAATTATATCTCATTGGTCTTGTAGGTTGAGTCAAGAATGATAACTTTGGAAACAACTTTCAACTTTATAGAAGTGGGATGAGCCCACATGATATCACCGATTTACATCAGTTGCGGAATCTTTCTAGACCAACATAGATAATTATGGGATTCAATCAATCTCAACACTCCCGAATGTCCGCTCTAGGACCCTCTTTGTAGACCAGGTGTTTGTGCCTCTGCTTATAAACTTGACGAAGACTAGTCACATTCTCCTGATCTAGCTTCTTCAAAGCGATAATAGTAGCTTTTGGTCCCACATCAAGATCCGCATTTGGTTAACCGAGATCCTTTTGCGCTTTGGCACAGACGCCCAAAAACAAGTACCAATGGAAGTTTTTGAGCAAGTCGTCGTGCGTGTTCTACCACATTTAACCGTGACACACCAACCCCCACGGCTAACAAAGTGCAAGTAAGTAGCCTTCAATCTAAAAGGACAAACCCTCTCCTTCTAGAACCGAAAAACCCTTGAATCATTAGTAAACTCGCCATGTTTCTCGCACCAAAAAACAACCTTTCTCGCTTCCCTCTTTGTGGGGATCTCACAATAACAACAACTACACCGATAGTTCTACCAACTTTGGCCCACTCAACACTTCGTGTAGAAAATATCTACAAAATATATAACTTACTAAGTACTTAAGTAAATTAATTCCATTTACCAAACTTGAGTAACAAAATTATACCGTATCCGCCGTCGTGAAAGTCAATGTAGTATCAATATCAACGATGCAACCGAGAGTCAAGATGCTCGTGAATGTCAATATCTGCTCCAACAAAACAGATATCAACTCAAGAAAAAACGAAAAAATAGCCCGATCGTATATACCTCCTCAACCATGTATATACGATGGGTATTTTTTTCACATCGTATATACATGGCCCTTGTATATACGATTGATCTTCAAAAGCACACTCGTATATAACCTATATACGATGGGTAGTCAACGAAGCATTTAATAATGCAATCGTATATATGCCTTGAAGGACATATATACGATGGGTATAACATAAAGTCTTGAAGGACATTATAATGAACATTTTTCCGTGTCGTCTTGATTAATTAATGTAATCGTGATATACCTTCCATGGAGAGGTATATACGATAAATTAATTGAAAGTCAAAATGTAATTTTGATAATCGGTATCACAATTGGGTGGGGTGGGAGGGATGGGGTTATTAAAAAAACCCAAATGGTGAATGTGCCAATTGATTTTTATTTGGAGGCCTAAAGCCAACTTTAAAGTGAGACCTTTAAGGAAGATGATAACATAAAGGCTGCACATTTGGTCTCCTATTTTACTAAAAATATTCATTTTGATCCCCCTATTTTATTTTGGTCAATTTTTGTTCTCGTATTTTACTAAATGTCCAATTTTGATCCCCTATTTTATTTTGATCAATTTTGGTCCCCGTATTTGACTAAATGGGCAATTTTGATTCCCTTATTTATTTTTGTTCCATAATTTTTATATAAATAAACTATTTTTATATTTTATTTTTTTATAAAGTAAAATATTTATTTAAAAATGGACAATTATTAAATTATTTGAAATAAATAACTATTTTTATATTTTATATTTTCAATAGTTAAATATTTATTTAAAAAATAGAAAATTTATTCAATTATATAAAATAAATGAGGTGGTCCCCCTATTTTATTATTTTAGTTTATACTTTAATAGGTTATTTATTTTAAATAATTTGATAATTTTTTATTTTAAAATAAATACTTAACTATTTAAAAATAAATAATATAATTGGTCTATATATATATAATATAAAAATAGCTTCTCAAAATTGTTCTGGATCCTCCTCCCATGTGTTCATAAAGCAAGGTTATGCATCACACCAAATTCATGGAGACAATTTAGGACACCAAAAATGAAGGAAAAGTAATTTATTTTCCTATAGTGTAGCTTTTGTTATGTTTTTGCTTTGTTTCCTCACTGTTACATTGATTTTACCTAGTTTTCCAAATTATAGAACTAGCTTCGCATCACTGGCACTTGTGTGTATTGATCTAGAAGTTAATTAAAGATCACAAAATGAAGCAAATTTCCAGTTAATCCAGTTAAATACTTACATTCTCTTCTTACAACATCAACAATAGCAACTAGATAATTTATGATGGATTTCATTCGACTACAATATCTGCTTTTCATGTTACTCCCATCCTTTTGACGGTGAATAACTAATATAAAGACATTTGATTGAAAGTGTATCAAGATTAATAGGAAAATCATCTAAAAAGTATCTAAATCGTAATTATAAAAAGTTATAAACAGAACTCTTACACTAAATTCCAATGCAAAAATTCCCATATATTGTAGGATAATCACGTTTAGGGTGTGAATGTCTTCACATTTTGTTTAAATATAATATACCCATTGTTATCCCTACTTGAGATAGGTTTGACATTTTTGTTTTATTCTCTCTGATTTCACTATTTTAATGGAATTAACATGTACCAGTAAACATGTACCACTATTAAATTACAGATTAGAATAACTTCCTCTATCTTTACACTTAGTTATGCACATCTTTTGTACACAACAAAAAGTGTTAGTTGAATAGCTATAGTATTGGGTAGTTACTGCGTTATTGGACAGGCTCGCTGTATATAAATAGATAAACTCTTTAGATCAAATATTCATTTTCTCATGCTATATATCAAATTATATTATTCGGATACATACAAAACAAAATATAGTTTCTAGTTTCTCACAGCAAACTTGACGAGCATCTAAACCGCCACTTTTTTTTGCCCAGTTGACATTTACACATCAACGAGAAGAAACTAATAAAACATCACTCAAACCAAACAAAACTTCGTCGATGCTTAAATACTACTTGGCGTTTGATCTTCATGATACAAATACAAGCCAAGGCCAAACCGGGCACAAGCTTTGCAGAAAGCGATTTCCTCGGCTGCTGAAACTGGATCACCAATAGAGCCCTCATTAGGTGATATTGTCCCAGTTGACTCACGATATGCCTGTTATCAAGAAAGAAAATCAGTAACTTTTGAACATTCATGATTACAAAACTGTTTTGAAGTTCATTTTATGATTTCAATCATGGGGGTATCTTGATGATTTTTGTTTCATGGTCTTGAGCTGAATTATGGATTTGCTCTGTAATTGGTCGTGTGATGCAGGTTAAACCCGCATGACATGCTCAGGGACTTTAGATACGATGCCCAAATCTTTTTACTATTTCTTACCTCTTCAACCAAATTCTTTAACTGTATCAATTGCTCAAACATGATGCAACGATAACAGACTTGAGTTAACCACTAGAGGTGATGATCAAAATTATATTGTAGTTGCAAAATATGAAATGTGATTGAAGAAAGGAGTACATCAATAAAGAAGAGATAGAGAAAGGAACATGTGAGAGGAGAAATGCTCAACGAGTGCCATTACATACATTACTAATCTATATACAAAAATTACCACGCTAATCCACATTTAATCTCTTTAAAGAATAGCTACAAATTCAAAAATCCAAGTCACCACCTACCATAGACAATGCAAGGTTATCAAAACCAGACCAACCACCTACTGAGAACCAGACCCATGTCCGATCTGAATAAACCCAAAAACTGCCTATCATAAAAATAAAAAAAAAACTGAACCGAAAACCAGAAAACTGGGATCAAACTGCAAAACCGAACTAAATTGGCGATCAACCGGTTCGTAACAGTTCATTAAATTTTTATTACTGACTTTATTAATCTCAGCAATCCCCTGACTCAAACCATATTCATAGTCACTTCCCCTTCTTTGTTTGACTATTCAATGTGGGACTACTGCTAGCATAAATTTGAGGGTGGGGAAGACAGGCATGCAACTAGTTTGGATCAAACAATGGATGTTTGTGGTGGGAGTTTTAAATTGGAAGCCAAAACGGAAGCAGTATGAAGAAACGGAAGCTCGGTGGGGGAGCTTTGCGAGGGGACGAGAGGTGGGTGTGGAGCTGATTGGCATTGATGGTGAGAGAGACAAGAGAAACGTGAAGGAGACTGCTGCTATGAGTTACATACAGGTGAGGAGGGGTAAGGGTTTTGATCTCCTTCACCTGCTTCAGTAGTACCCAATTCTTCCTTCTACTTACTATTGCAATTTTCGCTATTGACAATTGCAATTGCTGCTCCACCCATTTAGATCCATTCACATTTGACCATGATAATGTTTCAGTTGGGGGTGTTATTAGAATTCCTAATTCTATCTCCCATCCTTTTATACCTTTCCTTTTACTGTTTTAGTTAGCTGCAGCTGAATTGTTACTTAAACTAACTTAGATTTTAAATTGAATATTTTATTTATAAGATAACAAAGTAACAATTAGGGTGAGGAGTAAGAGACATGTTGGGACGGGTTATACCTAATCCTAACCCGTCCCAAAATTTTAGTCATCCCAATTCTTTAGACCCTAATTCAGCGTTAGACCCGCACAAATCCAATGCCTAGCGACATCCATCCCTTGTCTCCGACCGGGAGATAGTGACTACTTCATGCGCTACTTCAACATCTCCTTCCAAGGGGTAGGCCTTTTTTTTTCAAGACCCCCTTTCGGAAAATGCATTGGCTTTCAATCAAGTTCAAGCTTTGTGTGTTAACTGGGACAAAGACGGGACGGTCCCAAGGTTGGGACAAGTCTTGCTCCCCCCTAATACAGAGGCAGAGTAGATGGGAGTGGCTTCTAATATCAGAAAGTGAAAATACGGAGATATTAATACAATAAAAGTCCTAGAGACTCACCTCTCCATCAGATCCTCGTACAGTAAGACGGTATACCACAGTCACACTGCCATTGTCGGAGAAAATGACATCACGTATCTCTCCACACCATCCTACAAAACAGTTTAGAAATTTGAAAGTTTTGTGGACGTATTAGAATCCTATATACATTCAACGATCAAAATTAGGGTATCCTTGATCCTAACCAACTATAGCAGTTACATTAGACAGTCCACACATTAGTAATCAATCAATTAGAAAGTAATAAAATTGCAAAAAGGGATAATTCCATGCACCTGGGGCGTAGAAACTCAACATCCTATTGGCATGATACCTACAAAAGAACAACAACAGATAGAATAATTTAATTACATCCTCAAAAAAGAACTCTGCTGTTTAATTTCTTTCTTTTGCTCCTCAGCACTTTTTTTTCCTGGTGAAACTCATAAGTAAATTATCCAAACACATACTCCCTCGGAACTCGTATATAAGCATCAAAACACTTTTTAAGTTCATCTGTATCTCGTCTATATTGCAGACCAGATATATCAATTATTCAATGTATCTAAAAAGTGTTTTGTTGCTTATATACGAGTATGGAGTAGTAATTATCAAAGGAGGTCTCAGATCTAAGAAGAGGGATGCCGAAAGGCACCAATTTCATTGTATAAGATGCTGTAAAATAGAACCAAGTGTTGAGAGCAAGAAAAAAATAGTAATTAAATTAAATATGCAGTAAAGTACCAGGGGATAAATGTTGAAGCTGAGGGATCATCACCAGGAATATGAGATTTGACAATAGTATCAGGGATTCTTTTATTGAGGTCTCGAAGAATCTCAGCTAAAGGACGAGTTATGCAAGATGAATTGGAAAAAGGAAACGAATTATCAAGCGGTACCACATAATTCGAATTCGATAGCCCTCCTTTCTTTCCATCATTACTGTTGCTACTGCGTTCGAGAGCACACTTAACGGGAAGTAAACCGAAACGAGCCGTTACCCCAAAATTCCTTCTCGAAAACCCTAGTTCAAAATCTTCTTTTCTGGTTTGGTTATAGGAAGAGAACGAAGTAATCTTACAAACGAAAAGATTTGTGTTAGGCCTAAGCAGAGAAGCCATCGCCTGATCTTCACCAACTTCCAAGATCCAAAATTGCTGCAGTAGTTTTAAGTTTATATGAAGCCAACGAAGTGCAAGAGTATTTGGGTTGGCTCACCTACTCAAGTCAATATAAAAGTCATTTATTTATTTATAGCAACTAATATATATATATATATATATATATATATATAGGGAACGTATATTATACTTTTTTTGATACAAGCAGTACCTAACATAGAAGAACTAATCAAGTCAAAGGAAACAGAGATGAAGTCAAAGAGATGGAAACCCTAAAAATGAATCAACGACCATATAATATGCAGAGAATAGAGATTGAAAATAAGAACAACGAGAGGATGGGAGGAAGAGAATTCGAGGAAAAGAGCTTACCAGTATGAGTTGGAAGAGAAGAACGAAAGGAAAGGAAAGGAACGAAAAGAGAGATTGAGAGACTCGTTTGCTCCGTGACCAGAGAGAACCTTCTGTGGTTGGTGGTTAGCAGAATGACAAAACGACGTCGCCTTTTGTGTGTTAATATTAGTAGTAGTTTTAGGAAAATATATACTTACCAACCCCTTCTAATCAGTACACACCCTCATACCTTACCAAATCTCAAAAATACCCTTAATGAGTAAATAAGTTTCTAGCGCGTCCTTTTTTTTCTCAGATTTTCACCTGTTCGCGCCTTAGTACCGAGCCCGGTACAGTTGATGGATGTTGTGGCACATCCCCACGCGTTGAAACTTTAATAGGTTTGGCGCCTGATTGCCAAATCAGTTCGGCACCTCTTAGATGTATCTGCTAAAATTACATTAATGGAACTTATCCAATAAAAATCCACTCCCCAGTTATCTTCACGCCTGGTTGCCAACAACTGTACCTATTCGGTGGCCTGTTACTGAACCTTTTATTTACTTAACTCGTTATTGTGGTACCGTACTTGTTCGGTGGGGGGCAACTGAACCAATAAAAAACATGTCGTCTAAGTGATCCCTGAGTGTTGCACGTGAGGCTAAAATTGAAATATTTGAAGTTTGGGGGTTGTGGTGAGTAGGAGAGGATTGGAAAAGCACGAGCCTTAATGCATTTCCTTGCTCTTGTTTCTCAATATCTTCTCTTTTATTTTCTATTTATTCTTGTTTATGTTTCTTTGTGTTTGCGTTTGCAGGATTGGCACCCTCACCTCTTGGTGAGGAGAAGAACAAAAGCAGTTTAGGGAGTGTTTTTTGTGCTCCCGGGATACCAAATATCCCGCCTTAGTGGTATTATACTCAATGTTATTAAAACTGAATCGGTTATCGACTCGATCGTAGCATTGGATCATTGGGTTAATGGTCGGACCGAATGGTCGCTTATTGAACCGCATGACCCGGTCTCTATTTAAAAATTATGATAAATAAAAATTATACATTAAAATACCATATTGCTCGCTGGTGTTTTTAGCAAACAATCACTAGTTTTCAATATTAAGACTGTGAGATCAAACTAGAAAATCTCTTTGACAATTGCCTTTAAGTTTTGTGTCTTTTAGCGTACGTAAGAACAGAAAATAGTAGAAAGAGATAGTTTGAAAGCAGAATAAAACAAGAAGTGCAACAAACGTAAAAACAAGTAAAAATTGCATTAAAATGATAGAAAGAAGAAGGTGGTCCACCGACACGTACAATATGATCTGATTCACTCTTGTTTCGCTTTGACTTGGAAGTTGAGTTTCACAGAGTTTTTGTAAAGATGTGGTGACCTCGTTTTCCTATTACAAGGGAGTATTTATACTCTCAGATACAATCGTGGGCAAGCACGATAACTACTTCCTAAAAACTAGGGAAATAACCGCCCACTAACTGCTGCTCCTTGCGCTTCGACCATCTTGTTGTCGAAGGTTTTGGCGAAGTATTGGACCCAGTTTTGTCGAACAATTGGGCCCTCTCCTGTCGAAGGTTTCTGACGTAGCTTGAAGAACCAAGTCCAAGCCGGTTTGCTTGCATTGTCAAGACTGTACAACTTCATCGTCGAATTTATGGTACATTGACTTGAGCATTGACTCGTGGCCCCAGAATACTTATTAAATGTGCAGTCAATACCATTTAAAGCTTAATTTAATGCCCTTGTCGGAATTTTGAGGTAACAGATTGCCCCCCAAAAAATGCTTTTTCGACGGAATAAGGAATGGAGGGAAGAAAAGGCATTTTTTGAATACTGTGCAATGGTCATTTCTACCGCCTTTTGCATTTCAACGGTGGGTCGAAAAGACAACCATCATTACTTGTACGGTAAAACGAACCGCCTTATTGGCACACGTTGCATAGTTGGTGGGCCATCACGTCTCTCAAACGTCGCGACGCGGCGCGAGTTATGGCGAACGTGCCAATAATCGTAGCTTCCCAACATATATAAACGGCTACAACCCTTCATATTCCTCTTTACTCGGTTTGAACTTTTGTGAAGTCTCTCTGCATTCTTCATTCTCTGCGTCTTGCAAAAATCCCCAAAATCACTAAAGTTTCAAACTTTCACTCCTTTCCTTCAACCTACGCTTGAATTTCGTCTCGCATTTGCTTTCTACCTCTCATGGCTTCCTTCCTCATCTGCTTTGAATGTTCAACGAAGAACCACGAACCCAACGGACCTAAAACCCTTGATGGCTTCGTTGATGAGCCCGACATTCACGCATACGAGCGCAGTTCAATGGCAAACCCAGGTATTGATTCCCTCTACTAGGGTTTATACCCATGCATATCTAGGCCCTCTTCCCGATATCCCTAGAAAATACCGAGGTTTCAAATTTTCCCACCATGCCTGCCTTCAACCTGCATTTTCGCTAAGACCCCTTTTCATTTAGAATTTCTCAATAGTCCTTCCGTGGTTTTTAGGTTCGCTCTAGCTCTCGACCAACAGATTTACATAGATTGGCTCGACAAGGTAGAGGCTAAAAAAGTGCGACATCCTGGAAAAAACAAGGTATTTTTGACCTTATCCAGTTGTCTAGGTATGGGCCTAAGTATGACAAAGACTTTGATATTGGTCGCTATGCGCTTTTGGGGCCATGCTACTCATAGCCTCCACTTGAGATGTGGCATGCCGACTCCCACTTTACTAGATGTTGCTTTGCCATCACAGTCTAAAACCCTAGGTGAGACTTTCGACCGCTAATCCCGAGAGTATGAATACCCGCTCACTTTCAACAATGCCACTTTTGCTCCTTACATCACGTAACACCACAATCGTGACACCGACACGCTGTCCGCCAAAGAACACGTAGCCTTCTTAACCCTTTGGTTATCCTCTTTGTTTTCTGTATGCCCGTTCACCTCGTGTTTCTAAAACCTATATTCCATCGGGCAAAACCAAACTCCACGAGAAAGAAAATCATCTTGCCTAAAAATCGTTGTTGGGTTCTCTCTATCGAGGAGCTTGATAATCTTTGTTCTAGAATCGAAAGAAGACGAACCCACCAACAAGTTCTTGGCTTCGGCCCATTGTGGCTATTGCAATTGTGGTACATTAGCCACTTTCGAGTCTCTCACGGGTCTCAGATATCCCTAAGTCTGCTCACCCAACCTTAAAGTCTAGGAGGATCAAGGGATTCGACTAGCTCAATTGAAACCCAGCAGATAAATATTCCTCCGTAAGAGTCTTTCAAATTCACTTCGACATGTTCCCCAAGTGCACAAGTTTAGTGAGACTCTATGGCTCCCTTTGTCAAAGGCCTTTCGGTCCAACTTGGTTTCTGTGCACCATTTCCTTCTTCTTCTCGTCGAACAAGCAATTCGAGGAGATTACCCAAATCTGCAAGCCTACCTCTCTCCTGCTATTCTTTCCACCAGACTTACCCCTGGCAAAGCTAAAAATAGCTTCTGAATTAAGAGATATTTCCCAAGTTATTATGCCAAACAAGTTTGGCCTTTGTCGGTCGACTGCGCCAAGCAGGTTTTCATAGGCGAGAATTTTCGAATCCAAACAAATGTAGCCTACAAAACAAGCCTTCAAGAAATTCCACTATAGGGCCTTGAATTTCGAACCTCTCAGATTCAACCCCAGATTCTCATGCACCAAGAAATTTCATGAATGGTGGACTAGTTATTATACCACTGCTGCTGGAGAGGCTAGTGACACCTTTGCAGAAAATATTATGAAGAAATTGGTGGCAGCCCTTCCTTCGAACAACCCAGGTATTTACTTCTTGATACCCAAATCCTTCTGAGTCTTAAACATCTGTAACTTAGTTTTATTCCTGTTTGCTTATCAATGTTTTTCGACATCAGGTCAACTCGCACCCAAGTGAAGACCAAAGTATGCAAGGCCACCACAAAGAAAATCTCCTCCAAAGAACCAAGAAAACAAAGGTCGTGAGATCTACTCCAGACATTGTCCTAAAGAAGGTATGTTGCCATTTATTCGCTTCAAGTTATTTTTGATTACGACTTTTATTTATGTCGAAAACCTTCTTTTTAGAAAACAACCCAGGCAGAATCCCCTCACAGTGGACAAAGCTAAAAAGAAAATGGTCCTTCCCGAAGATGAGGTACTATACTCTTGCCTTGTTAATCCGTCAAATTTCTCTTCCTTTGTCAATCACTTTCCGTCATAACCCAAATTCTTTTGGCAGACACCGAAAGTGATGATAACATCCCCACTCTCGGAGGTCGAAGAAAAGAAACCATCCCGAGATTCAAAGGCGCACTCAAGGCATCATTATTGATGAGGCTCTGAATCACCTTCTTCTCCTCCAATCAAGAGACTTAAGGTACAAGAGGTAAACTCCTTTTCGACATTAGTTTAGACTTATTCGGTCCTCACCTTTCCAATCCTTAATCGATATACCTTCTTTGTGCATAGGTGGGTGGATCGCTTTCGTGAACAATCCACGAAGTTCGGTCTATGGTTGAGGCCGCCGATCTAGAGTTGCGCATCTCGTGCTCCCTTTCCTTCATCTCCTCGTGGTGTAATCGCCAAGAAATTTTCCAAGCGTTGGATAACCACAAATCCCTATTTTCGAGGAGTTTGCGCGCTTGTCTTTGGAAATGTCGAACAAGAGGCGGTCGTCGAAGAGAATGCTCTGTTATGGAGGAGGCTATTCCAATCTTTGCTAGCGTCGACCGAGGGTCGTTGTTGGAGAAAGCGCTCAAGTTCTGAACTCGCCATTCCAACAATCAAGGACCGTAAATAGTGGCTACCTCGTCGAAATTCTCAAGCAAATATGGTCGATCAAGAACCGGAGGAGCCTAGAGTGGAGGTAGGCTGCAGATCAAGGTGCTTCGCCAAAGAGTCGCCCAACAAATACAGTTAGCGACCAAGAATTGGGCCGAGCTAAAGAAGACGAATCCTTTGGCGACCTTGGAGATCATGTTGAGTCTCAAGAGCTCGTCGAGCCGTTTGATCTGCAGCCTCGAACAACTCTCTAAGTTCTATCAACCAAGAGATTTGGCCGAAAGCCCGCTTCACCACCAAGACGAAGGTGTGTTAGAAGGGACTTGGTGGCAACCATTGAGAATGACTCGTCTGCGTATCTTGAGGTAAAATCCTCATTCGTAAGATCACCAAATTGGACCCTCCTCAAAACGTCCTTTCGTTCTTCATGGAATTTGGCCCCATTTTTGAACAACTTTCTCTTTTAATCAACCAACGGTCGACCACCTCCAAGCGCAAGGTTCAAGAGACTCAACTCGTGAGGTAGAACTCGCCTCTTAAGGCCGATCAAGACGACATTGAGGCTCTTGAAACCCAAGCAGCTAAAGATGAGAAAGCAATCGCTGAATGGGATGCAGAGATTGCGCGCATTGATGAAGAGATAAAGACCCTTCAACTCAAACTATCAAACGCTAAGCATCAGAAGGGCCTGATCGTCGAACGCATGAGTGCTGCTTCTTCGTCCACCAAAACTACCAAAGCATTAGCAGCTATAGAGCACTTGGAGAAGATTGACAAGCACCAAGCTATTCTCGCCGACTCGGCTACGCAGAGTCTGTACCTTCTCGACACCTCTATTTCTCTAAGTGTTAGCATTATGGAGAGGCATAAGGCTACCTTGTCGAATTTCTGAGACTGTAATAGTTTAGCATTCTAAAAAATGGCTGTGTAACTTTAGCAATTTCTTTATACATTGCCATTTATGAACAATTTTCGTTTACTTATAATTGCTCAATTTTTATCTCAGTTAACGTTGGCTTGTATCGTTTTAAATACTTGCCATTTATTCTAAAGATCCTATTTTCGTCACCTAACTCTTCGATTTCATAAGCGCCATTCGAAAAGCAACGCAACACGCGAAATGGGCCTTCCCACCCTGGTGACCATTTGCCTAAAACTCTATCTTTTTTATCCATAGGCAATAGGACTTTCCACACTAACTCCCTTCCTCAAAGGTTTTTAACTTAACCTTTTATTGTAGGCTTTAATTTACTCTTTCTTTCTGTCGAATAAGCATCTCTAAAGCTAACAACCTCTCTTCGCCTAAATCAACTAGTTCATCAATCATCATATTCCAATAATGATCAAAAGGAATTTCACATTGTTTCGAATCCTTGTTGATTGTAGACAAATCTCGACAGTGTAACAACGCATCGTGCCCAAATGTTAACTTTGTAGGGAGTGGTGTTTATAGACTCTTTAGGTGAAGTTCGACAGCCCATAACACTTGGTCAAGAGAACTGTACCAACTTCTAGGCTTACGCCCAACGTGCTTTTTAATCAAGTTAATAATGATTTTATTGGCAACCTCTACTTGACCATTGGCTTGTAGGCGTAGTATGGTGTCGAAGTCAATAACTTGAAACCAATTTCAAGAAAAAATCTACCATCTTTCGACCCGGTGAAAATGTGCAGCAGTTGGTCCGTAGTAATAGTGTCCGGAATTCCATATCTATAAATGATATGATTTTGAATAAACCTTATCATCGCTTCTTGATCTACATTGGCTAAAGGTATTGCCTCTACCCATTTAGTAAAGTAATCAATCCCTACTAGAATGTATCTCGTGGCCTTTCGACGAGGTTGGTTTTATTTCTCCAATCACATCTAGGGCCCAACCCCTGAATGGCCAAGGTTTCACTATAGAATGCAACTCGTTTGCGGTGCACATGTTGTATTCCAAAGATGTTTTTGGCATTCTTGGCAACCTTTGGCAAATTCTATACAATCTTTCAAAGATAGTTGGCCAATACATTCCTTGTCGAAATAACAACCATTTCATTTTGTGGCCTACTTGATGTGAGCCACATGCTCCACTATGTGTATCGAAGCGCCAAATATGCTTCGTTTTCACTAAGGCATTTTAGTAGTACCCCTTCAGGAGTTTGTTTGTACAATTCGTTTCCAATTAACACATAGCTTAGGGCTCAGTACTTTACTTTTTATTAGTGTTCCTGTGGGTTTTGTAAATACTCCACAATGGGTTTTCGCCAATCATCATCAACCATATTGTCAATAGCAAAAATTTACGCCAAGTCAATATCGTCAAAAATGTGACGTTTTTTCGACGCTGCGATACTTCATTTGTATTTTATTGCCCCCAATTTTTGGTGTTGACAATAACGTCGAAGGAGTATTATAGAGAGAGTCTTCCGAGATTAATTTATCTTTTATCTCAATTAACTCTTCTAGGCTTTGCTTCGATACTTTGTAACCGAGGCAATTTGTGCCACTCATTTGCCACGTGATTTTCAATTCGTGGTAAATGTTCTAGGTGAACAGTAAACCTTTTAGCAAAGTATTGGCAATAACGAAATATTTAATAAGGTGTTCATTAATACATTTGTATTCTTTTGTCAATTGTTTGACCACTAGTTGAGAATCACCTTTTATTTCGACATAACTTGCCCCCATTTCGAGTAAAATTTTAAGGCCTACTATTAAAGCCTCATATTCACTTTCATTATTTGAGCAAGAATCTCGAATTTTAAATTTATACTTCGTGGAGTATTTTCGGAGAGATAATCAAAATTCCAATGCTCGCTCCATTCTTATGGCTTGAGCCATCAAGTATAGCCTCCAAGGACGTATGTCTAATGAATGTATTTCACATTCGACAAATGTAATGGTCTCGCTATAAAATCAAGCAACCACTTGTCCTTTAATTGATTTAAGGGGTTGGTAAGTTAAGTTGTACTCTAGCAAAGCTAAAGCCCATTTGCCAATTCGACTATGCAACATTGGTTTTGACAACATATGTTTAATAACATCAAAATGCGAATAAACATAAACATCTCACGATTTTATATATTGCTTCAATTTTGTACAAGAAAAATACAAGCAAAGGCACGCTTTCTCAATTGGACTATACCTAGTTTCAAAGATCAATCAAAACCCTACTAAGGTAATAAATGGGTCTTTCGACACCACTATCATCCTCTTGCGCTAACATGCTACCTATTGTGTTATCGGTCGCTATATACAATTTTAGCAATTTGTTTCCAATAACGAGCAATAAAATTGGTGGCTTGACCAAATAAGACTTGATTGCGTCGAAAGCATCTTGGTGAACTCGCTTCCCACTTGAATTCATCTTCTTTCTTCAATCTCGTAAATGGCGAAAAAACTTGTGTTTTGCCACTTAGATTTGAGATGAATCTTCAAGGAAATTGATTTTCCCTAGTAGTGGTGAAGTTCTTTTTTGGTCGGTGAGCCTTCGTTTCCATGATTGCTTTAGTCTTATTTTCGTTGATCTCTATGCCTTTCTTGTGTACTACAAAACCCAAGAATTCACCTGCACGCATACGTAAAGCACATTTGGTTGGATTCATTTTCAATCCATATTTCCTCATTCGTTCAAAAGAACGTCGAAGATGGTCTAAATGACCACTTTCTCGAGGATGACTTAACCACCACATCATCTATGTATACTTGCATAAAATCATCAATAAAATCGTGAAACATAGAATTCATTGCCCTTTGATAAGTAGCACCAAAGATTTTTAAACCAAAGGGCATGACTACCCATTCATAAACACCCAATGCCCCCGGACATCGAAAAGTCATTTTCGACACATCCTCTTCTAATAAAGATTTGGTTATACCTCGAGTAGCCATCTAGCAACCGAGATAATCAAATCCTGTTTGCCGAATCTATTAGCATTTCGCCACGGGCATAGCGTATTCATCTTTAGGTGTTGCATTATTTAAATCCCTAAAGTCTACGCAAACTCTAAGTTTTCCATTTTTCTTCATTATCGGAACTATATTAGCTAACCAATCAACATACAGCGCGGTTCGATGAATTTGCTTTTGAAACAACCTTTCTATTTCTTCCTTGATCTTAGCCAATATCCGAGGAGCAAATCTTCTTGGCGTTTGCTTCATCGGTTTCTTCCACGGTCGAATGGGTATTTGTAATTCCACCACTTCTCGACTCAAACCGGGCATTTCATTGTACTCCCAAGCAAAGCAATCTTTGAACTCTGCAGAAGTGAAATAACTTGGGTTCCAAGGCAAGCATCAAGATGTGCACTAATATATGTTGGCCTTTTGATCAAGCCATCTCCCAAATCCACCTCTTCGATCGATCTTGAGCTTGCATGCGCTTTGAGAATCTTTAGGGTCTTTTTCAAAACCCAATGGTTCGTCATCATAAATGCAATCCAAACTTGTCATTTATGACTTCACCATTTTCTTCGATGAAGTTATGGCTTCGATGACCATTGTTTGTTGATTTAACTCGCCTCCAAAGCCGCTTTTATTTTATTTTCGCCATGTGTCGTAATTCTATCCTAAGCAAATGACATCTAAACCCTTCTAAGAGTCGGTGTCCCATCCCGCTGAGGTAGCACACCATCGATAGACATTTGCACCTTCTATTTCTCTTTCCCACACAAAACCATGTGTTGGGTATAAGTGAATGGAGGAAAGCACATTATCCAAGAGATATATGCTTGGCTAGAAGATGAACATGGCGCAATATTCGCCATTTGTTTCTCGAAATTCTCCCCGGTGACGTTGTTTACGCCGCCAGGAAATAACTTTGTCCGCTTCGACGCACTCCACCGCACCATCATCCCTCCACATTACCAATTTAGGGGTAGGCTTGAGGGAACGGCTCCTACGCCATGTATCCACTCTCTCCCAAGGAGTAGATTGTAGCTTGCTTTCCCTATGATTTAAAAACGTGGTGGTTCTTCTTACAGCTTACTACCACCACTTCCACTTCGACACCCTCAACGATCAGGCGTTTCCCCTCATAATTGGTTAACATAATGTTATGAGGTCCCATCCCATTGTCTTCAAAGATGGCCTCGAGTTAACACACCATCGACGAAGATCTTATTAATGCCTACGCCATTAACTTTGGCCCGACGCATATTTCAAATGGTGTTGCTCGTCTCAAAAGTGGCCATCTGTTCTTCCACGCAAAATGACCAGCATCTGTGTTAGCCATATCCCCAATGGTCTTCTTCGACGCCATTTGGGGTATCAGAATAAAGTCTCACTCGGCGGAATGGACACCACGAATCGGAAATCTGGAATCTTCCTCCATGTCGAATGAAGCACATCTCCATAGCGTGCCTTCGCCAAGATAGATTTCCACTTTAGCCTTATTTCCAACCCTCACTTGATTGGCAGCACCTATCACACCTTTAACTGCTTTTGGCGTTGCTCGTTAGCAACCAAAGGTTTCCTTTTTTCGAAAGCCATTGGTCTTCGAAGATGATAATTGTTTTTATAATTATACTTTGAGGCCTCACCGTGATTGGCGCAATTCTTGTAGTGTCTACATCCGCCACTTCTCATTGGATGGGTCTCGCTTTGAAAAAATGGTTTCTCCTTCTCGCTACACGCAAGAAATTGCGCTTACTTGTCAAGCCCCGCTTCGAATTCTTTACCTTGTAAGGAAGGTCCCTCTCTTGAAGTCAAATTTGGCCTCTTATCCGCCATTTCAAGTGATCCCCGAGTGTTGCACATGAGGCTAAAATTGAAATATTTGAAGTTTGGGGTTGTGGTGAGTAGGAGAGGATTGGAAAAGCACGAGCCTTAATGCATTTCCTTGCTCTTGTTTCTCAATATCTTCTTTTTATTTTCTATTTATTCTTGTTTATGCATCTTCTCCTTTGACATATGACATATGCTTCTTTTAGTGTTTGCGTTTGCAGGATTGGCACCTTAGTAATTTGCTCACCTCTTGGTGAGGAGAAGAACAAAAGCAAGTTTAGGGCCTTTTCCTCTTTAGTGTTTTTGTGCTGTCTCTCAAATGGGACGTATCCAATTTCTTTTCGAATTGAATAGTCAAGGCCACACCGCACCATTTTGACAAGTGGTATACAAATAATCAAATAATCTCATGAAAAGCCTTTTCTAATTGCCCCCATGTATATATGGAACCGGGGGTAGAGTGGTAAACCACGTAAAGGCATTTTTAGTCGAGAATTTGGAAAATACTTCATTTTCAAACTCTCATTTTGAGCTATGTCTCTGCCTCCGCCATGTAGTTCGACAATGGACTCATTGGTGTCACCCCCAAACTTAGTGAATTTAGGATTTTCCAACCTCTTGGCAATTCTCGCCAGGCAAGATATACTCACGACTCATGTTGTCTTGAGCGCAAGCGTTATTTCGTTGCACAGTCCGAACAACTTCATCAAGATTTTGGTTTCGATTTACCATAACTACCTTATTCCCCATTTGTTGTTCGCCCATAAATAAGGCATGTTGTTCCCGCAATTTGGTAATCGCCTTTGTTTCCCCGTATAATCCTACCCATTTGGTCTGCTAACATCCGATAATCGGTATTTGTGTTCTCAATCAAAGGATTGAACATATAAATTATACTTTAAAAATTGCATTAAAATGATAGAAAGAAGAATGTGGTCCACCGACACGCATACAATATGATCCGATTCACTCTTGTTTCGCTTTGACTTGGAAAATACTCTCGAGATACAATCGTGGGCAAGCACGATAACTACTTCCTAAAAACTAGGGAAATAACCGCCCACTAATCTGCTTATCTTGTTGTCGATATTTTCTAAAAAATAAATATTTTAAAACTGCGGCCCACCATTATAAATTATACTTTTTAAAATATCATATAAATTTATAAAATAAATATTTTAAAAAATAAATATTTTTTGAGAAAAGATTATAGATATATGGTTATTTTGCATTGACCTGGAACAAAATAATATGCATTGATTAAAAACAAATGAATGAACATATACTACCTACTATATTTTTTGGTTACGGTACATATAATGTCAATGAAATAATAATACATATAACAATATAAATAAGATATCATTAAAAAAAAGGAGATATCAATGACCTATAGGCTCGTGTGCAAAAGACAATATATTATATATTGATTTGTTTAACTTATTGCAAAAGATTAGAAGTGGTGTAGTGGTAATGGTCAATGCAATGTTTGCCCCTTGTTATGGGTTCGATCCCCATCCCAGACTTTTCTAAATAATAAAAGAGTTGTTTTCAATGGAGTTGTCCAATCGGGAGTCGTCCGGGCTGAATAACAACCCGTATACTTGAAACATTACAATCTTGCATGATAATGAGCAACTCGAGTATTAAGCATCGGGTCATCGAAGTTGAATAACACTGATTATACTTGAAACATCCAATCTTAAATTTATATTAGTTGTATGTTTGTGATTTTGAAATTTATAGTTGTATGTTTGTGATTTTGAAAGATATTCATGAGATTTGAATAATATATGGTTTATATATATATTTTATATTGTTTGATTTTTAGAATTAAACCATTCAGTATTTCTTTATATATGTATATGTATTATTTAACTTATAATTAAAATTGACAATTAAAAACTATAGTTTAATGTACTTCTCTAGGCTCAAAAGAAAAAGAAATGAGTAGTACTGCTGGAAATGTAAACTCTAAGGCTCTGTTTGGCAAAGTTAATCCGCTAGCTTATAGCGGATAGCTTATAGCAGATCCACTAGTTGTAGGTGTTTGGCAATGCGAGCTTTTAGCATTTTTCCAGTAGCTTATAGCGTTTTTTGAAACGCTACTTGAAGTAGCGTTTGAGCTTATAACTTATAGCGTTTCATTTTTTCTCTCAAATTTTACCCTTACTACTTTAATTAAATTACTCATTTATCCACCATTAAATGAATTTCTCTCTCCTTTTAAAACATTAATTACCTATGTCTATTTATGTAATTTTATATTTATAAGCTACCAAATACTTTTAATTCAATCCGCTACCTCATCCGCTATCATACCTCATCCGCTATCCGCTACCTTATCCGCTACTTTTTACCAAACAGAGCCTAAATATAATGAATTAGCTAGAATAAATTAACAAAAATAAGAAAAATGTTTTTTTCATTAAAAATACATTGCATAGCGGCGGTTGTGAAGTGCCACTAAAATAAATAATAAAAAATAAGATTACTGGCAATTTTAACCGCCACTAAAGTTGAAAAAGCGGCAATGAGAATCTGATTTAGTGTCGGTTGTAACCGACGTGATTGTGATTTCTAGTGGTTGCCTAAACTGACGCCATATGGCCTAGTGACGGCAGATTTAGCGTCAATTTTTGGCCCAACAAAAAAAAATTAGTGGCTGTTTGAAACGACGCTAAACCTCAATTTCGACCGACGCTATCCTCCAATTTTCTTGTAGCGAGGGGTATTATTTCGTATACTTTAATTATCATTACTACCCATTTTAAAAAATTAACAATAGCATATCAGGATAATTTCTATATTAAAAATAATGTAGTGAGATCATGATACAATTAATTTTTTTTGTAAACCAAGATATCCTCCACAACAAATGTGGAGACTAATCCTTCGACGTATCGGAGATCTCTCCCAACAAATGTTTTTCCATACACACTGGCCAGAGATCAAACCCAGGAAATGGTTAAGAGACTCGTGTATCTACCACTAATTGATTGTGATTGTCAAGTTAAGTTAGGTGTGATTAATTCACATTTAATTTGATATATATATATATGTTTTTGTAATCAGGAAGTTTTCAACAGTTTTAAAAATAATTTCATAAGATAGGAACAATTGTTTTGATAGGAACAATAAATTTAAAAATAAATTACTATTGTCAGCATATATAATGGCTCCATTTTAGTCCTTGATTCATCCAAATTACTGTCATTATTAGTAGGTGCTGGTGTTTAGGAATTGCTCCCCTAAAATTATGCAATCAATATTCATGTACCATTATTACAATTAATAGGTGCAAATTTGAATGGTAAAATATTTCTATATATTGTTACATAAGATAAGATGAATATCAATCGTAGCAAATCTCAAAGAACCAACACGTACACCAAAATGTTGATCAAGAATCATCTGCCAAACAAGCTCCCGTCCCACTACCTCCTATGGACAGCTGTTTGCTTCCATCTTTTTGTCTGTGTAGTCGTCGTCTCCTTTCACTTGTCTAAGAAGATAAAGAGCGAGGTTCCTATGGCTAAAACCAAAGACATCAAAAAGGGTAAGTAAGCAGGTTTCTCTTTTTTTTTTCCATTTACTATAATTCTTGTTTCTGCATGCGTCTTCTCCTTTGACATATGTTTCTTTGTGCATGTTTGCGTTTGCAGGACCGACACCCCTCTTGGTTATGTTTTGGTAACCAGAATCCCTTTTGCTGAGAAGAAGAAGCAGCAGCTAGATGTTTGAGAGTTTATATATACCGTTATTTTAAGTGGGATTCTAATCCTTTATCTATTATCAGTTATTATATATCTAGTCTCATGGAGACAATTTAAGGCACTAAAAATCAATGAGAAGTATTTTATTTTTCTTTAGTCTACTCTTTGTTTAGATTCTTGCTTTGTCTTCTCACTCTTATATTGCTTTTACCTTGTAACATCCCACACCTTTTTTTAGAAAAGGGTTCTCTATGCACATTGTTGGTATCGGTAGTCTAAATCAATTTTTTTAAGTCTTACTTACCGTACAGTACAACCTCAGGATCCTTCTCATTATGGTGCGTGCGTATTTAATTCATTCACCTAATCTTCCAAAATATAGAATTAGCTTCATATATATTACTAGCACTTACCACTTTTGTTTGGTGAAGAATATCATTCTCAAGTGTTTCAATCTTCTATTTAGTAAAAAGAAAGTTAGACCAATTGTTCGAGATATTCTCAAGTGTTTCACGACAATAGGGTCGCCGCCACCGGTGAATCTGCCTGATGGAGGTACATCCAAACCTCCATGTCCATCCTTTCGTGACATCCTTGCTGAAGGACGGGAGAAACCTCTAGTCAAGGAGATAGTTGATTTACTAGCAAAGGGTTTGGCGACTATTTCCCACAAAGGGGGATAGATTGTTACCAAAATTGTCATTCGATGGTAGTTATTTCTAGGAGTTATGCCACCCTTGTATTAAGCGAAAAAATCAACATCAAATTTATAAAATTAAATTTCAACAGTAAATTGATACAAATAATTTATGCGATTACTTAGTCACATGTTTATATGTGATTGGTAATTTTATTAATTAATTTATCAAAATCACTTAAATTGTCTACGTTTACTGTTTTTTTACATTAGTGCAAATTGATTAATAAATTAGTCAAGGGGTATTATTTCGTATACTTTAATGATAATTATTACCCATTTTTTAAATAAAAAAAATAACAATAGCGTATCAAGATTTTTTTTAGATAAGCAATAGCATATCAAGATGATTTCCATATTAAAAATAAAATATAATGAGATCATGATTCAATTAATTTAGTTGATTGTGATTGTCAAATTAAGCTACGTATGATTATTTCACATTTAATTCGATATATATGTTTTTGAAATCAGGAAGTTTCCAACAGTTTTCCTACTTAAGCTAGCCTACTAAAAATCCAAATAGTACACTGATTCGTATGATAGGAACAATAATTTCATACAAATAAATTTTAAAAATAAATTACTATTGTCAGCATAATGGCTCCATTTTATTCCTTGATTTATCCAAATCACTGTCATTATTAGTAGGTGCTTGTGTTTAGGAATTGCTCCCCTAAAATTATGCAATCAATATTCATGTACCATTATTAGAATTAATAGGTTCATATTTGAATCGTAGAACATTTGTATATATATATTGATACATAAGATGAATGAGAAATGTATATATTTCCCTACTTCTATCTATCCATTTCAATCTTGTGTGTGTTTTAGCTGAAGACAAAGTGTTGTGTGCTTGAAGACCAAATTGAGAAAAGGTGGAGCTAGCAGGAGAAGTCATGGAAGAAGGCGACCCAAAGCCATCGGAGTTGGCAGCGTTACAGAGAGAGCATGAAGAGAAGAATTTCAAAATCCAAGAGCTGAAGAGACAAATTCAAATGACAAAGAATCGCTTGGAAAGTAAAACAAAGGAGATCACTGATCATGAGCAAATGGGAAGTTTCAATACCTTATGCAAGAAATATAACACTCTGAGAGAGGAATACAATGAGATGCTAGCTCAAAAATCAAAGGGATCAAACTAGTTTTACCTCTCAATTTAGCAGCTTGTTTACTACTAACAGTGCTCAAACTAACTCATGAATCTATCTATCTAATATTTAGATAAAGTTAATCCTTTATCTATTATCAGTTATTATATATGTAGTCACATGGAGACAATTTAAGGCACCAAAAATCAATAAAAAGTATTTTATTTTCTCTAGTCTACTCTTTGTTTAGCTTCTTGCTTTGTCTTCTCACTGTTATATTTCTTTTACCTAATTTTCCAAAATATAGAATTAGCTTCATATTACTTACTAGCACTTACCTCTTTTGTTTGGTGAAGATCATTCTCAAAGATGTATTTCAATCTTCTATTTAGCAAAAAGAAAGTTAGACCAATTGTTTGAGATATTTGCCATTCTAAGAGTAATAAAATACCCATGTGATGTGATGAAAGTAGGAAAATAAATAAGAGTTTAAGATAACATTGCCATTTGTAGTGTTACAAAAGTTCCACAGAACATGTCCTAAGTTACTCTAAACTCTAGAGGTTCCCAACTTTCGTTCAAACAATCGCTGCAGAAGGTAGACTTGAAGTCCACTAGCCCCAATCAGTGCTAATGATTCAAAGATTGCCTTGTGTACTGCTCGACGGCTCATTGCATCATTCACTGCATTCAACACACAGTAATAAGGATCAAGGAAACATAATATTACTTTCAAAAAACATATTCTGCTATACATCTTCTAAATTCTGTATTTATGTTTAATTACTAACAAAACGAGAATATGCAGGACTTTCAATCTCGGCGAAGAATTATGACAGAGAAAAAGAAATGCTAGCTAGCTCCACATGTATGGAATCAGAATAGCCAGTAAGCAGTGAACACTGAACACTATCAAGAGATGGGAAAGGATGTTCTTAACAGAACGGTCTCTTTTGGTATTGTAGCAGAATAGACTAAGGATTATTGCAAATTGGGCCAGGAAGTTCTACTAAACCTTATCAAGAATTATAAATTAGATTCCATACATAAAACTAAGCTTTCATCTTAAACACACGTACATTATTTATAATTGTATGTACAAAGGATTTTATGCACAGAATAATGTAAAATTTTAGATAGCAGAAAGTAAACTTCAAATAATACCTATCGCTTGGCGGTCAGTCTGAGCCTCTAGCCAATGTTGTTCAAACTGAATATTGTAAAGAGCTTCCTCCAACTTTTGTATCTGCTCCATTAAAGGGTTGAAATGCTCTGCAGAAAGACAGTCACAAAACTTTCCATGATGATTCTCTTATTTAGCAGTTCAAAGAGGAGTGCTTCTACACTTGAAAAGTAAATATAAATGATCACATGCATGTGGACTTAATAGAATAGGCATTATTACCATCTTTTGCGTGTTGCTCAAAGTAAGAGAAGTGACCAACATGCACATCAAAATCGACAGTCTCATGATAAGGAGACTTGTTGGTGAAGCAGAATTTATGGACACCAGATTTGTGAGCCACAAAATCGAACTTCTCACTGGTCTTGTCACGAAAATCTTGAATTTGATCACCAGAAGGCCCCTTTACCTGAAATTCTCACATGACGAGATGCCAACATGATCAGAAATGTCAAGGAAAGATAAATTCAAAAGAAAGGTTATTAATCCTAGCAAAGCACTGGTGGATACTGGATTTGCATATGTCAAAAGATCTGGAAAGTAGTAGCACACCAATACATAAAGTAGATACTGAATATGATCCATGTATATTTATTTAATTTAATTGTAAAGGTGATATGAAGTATACATTCTCCTATATATAGGACGAATTTTTTTCTAAAAACAACTTCAATTGTTTTAAGCGATGAAGCTATCTCCTAACTATTGATGCAAATTTTGTTTCATAAGGTGTTTGACCAGCCTTCGTTTTTGCTCTAACGACATCTACATGACTACATAGTTCAGCTTGGGATTTAAGTTTGAGTTGACAATGATCCTAAGATCTAGAAAGAAATAACATCTAGTAAACAACAGGCATATATGTAAGAGAAAGCATTACTGCTATGTGATGTGCCTATGGTTCTATTTGTTTCCCAAATGAAACTTTGAATCGAGTAAACCATCAATTTCTTTCTTGAACTTATACTCTCTCTTCTACTTTGACTTTCAAATAAATCAAGATAATTAAAAGTCTCTAACGTTTATCTTATCCATCCCGATCCATTAGTCCCTAATGTTTCATCAAATTCTTCCTGCTAGTAACAACTTATCAATAATGGCGCTGCGCGGGTGCAACAAAACGTTAGGAATGCATTTATTTGCAAAATAGAATAGAGAGTATAAGGTTGAGTGAAAAATTAATGGTTTCCAAAATCCTAATTTTGAAATCAATAAAAATAACACAACTCAACTTCTTTTACACTTATGATGAAGTGAACAAAAAAGAAACTTTCAGAACTGTTTCTCCTCCCTAAGCTCAAAATTAAGGTAAAACATGCAGAAATTGCGTATAAGGAAGACATTTACAGTTGTTAGTGGTAATTAGGTATTTGACCATATCATATAAATTATAAATTATTATAATACCTGTTACATTGAATAAAATAAAGCTAATTGAATTGATAAAGCAAGGCAATTGAGAATGAAGAAGATTAAATAGCATACCACGAGATCGACACCTTCATCACCGTAATGCCATGGAGAATCAGCCTTAATAACAACGAAAGAAACATGAACAGTGTCACCCTCGTACTTAACATCATGGGAGAAACACTCGTCTCTGTCAATCACAAATCTGATCCCCTCTGAACCTTTCAAGTTCCACAAAGCCCCAATTATAACACACACCAAAACATGCCCCATTGATAATCCCATCTGCACCCAATCAAAACAAAATTAACTATGTACTTTCAATTAAACCAACCCCAAATTAAATAAATAAATAAATAAATAAACGGATCGAGAAAATCAATAGCGATGGATACCTTTGTTTGTCTCTGAAAGTCTCTTTCTTTTCGGAGAGATTGGAGAAGAAGGAAAAAACGACGACGTAGAACGAACAAAATTATTATTATAACGAGAAAGTAAAGAGGCGAAGAAGACAGAGTCGATTATTCTTAAATTTCAACGAAGGGTGTTGTTGTTGAGTTTTTAGTTTAGTTTAGTTGTTTAGGGAAACTGGAAACGTCGTCGTTGCGATGGATTTCGCTTTTGTCAATTGTGGGTGTCTCATTGGACTATGCAGCTCACTCGTCCAATAGCGTCCCGACACGTAGGTTTGGCTTCCAGCACATAAATACGGAACTTCCCTCGTGTGCAAGTGCAAGTAAAAACAAACATATAAGCCGAGTAAACAGTAGAAATTAAGCAGTAAAAAGTGAATTTCAAGAAATGGCCTAATTTTTTTTTTTGAAACAAACCAACTCAAGCTATTTCATCCCGAGTAAGTAGCTTCAATTTGATTTGCGGCTAAGGACCTGCAGAAGAGTCTGCACTTGAAATGAGTCACGGGAATGAGTCTCGAGTTCAAGTCCCGAAAACTAACATTCCCCCCTTCCTCCACTAACAATTGTCTATCTAAAAAAAACTTAAGCTATTTCATTCATTAAAATAGAGTTGATACAATGAGGAATGTAGTAGTGTATTTGGTGACTATCAAAATATTGTGTCGCCCTAACTAGACTATGAGCAACACAATTGGCTTGTCGTCTAATATAACTGAGTGTACAGTTTTGTAAACGAGAAAAAGTCTCCTTGCAACATGAGATGATAGCTCCAAACTCATTGGCTAATTTGAATCTACTGTTGATGGCATCCACTACAGTCTTGCAGTCGAGCTCAAGATCATCATCATGAGTATCCAATTGAACCAACCATCAGAGAGCTTCCAATAGACCCATTACTTTAACTTCGTGTGGCTTCCTGTGTCCAGCAAACCAAATCGTCTTTGAATTTTTAAACCTACCATCGTGACTGATGCGCAAACCATGCTCTATCAATATTACATTTTTTCCGGCGTGCCACTATAGTTTATTCCATCGGGACTGATCTGCCACTGCAGTAACAATCTAGTTCGACCTAGATTGGTGACCAGAACGCGTGTAAAAATGGCATGCGGCAATCAGCGAAGTTGCCTCGTGGAGAGCTAGATGGATCGGTCTTTCATTTGAGTTCCACACCACATCATTACGGCGGTGCCAAAATACACCAAACACAAGCTGCAAAACAGGTACTGTCAGGTTGAGCAAAAGCGTCAGCAGATGTTGAAAAACAATTCATGTGCTCCTTCTGCTCTCTCATATTCAGGCTCTATACGATTCCACGACACAGCTCCCTGCCACACCTGTTGAGCCTTCGGACAGTTGGTTGGACATTGCACGCCCTTTTGTTGCAGTCTGCATCAAGTGGGTAAGCAACCTCTAACAATACACCATAGCAAATTTTCATCTTATTAGGAATTTTGAGAGACCAAATAGTACTCCAATTGGTAACCACAAGATGTTCCATAACAAAATAGTAAGCAGACTTCACCGAATACACATTGTTGCTACTCAAGTCTCAAACCATTTGATCCTCACCTAGAGCTATGCATCTTGGAATGTCAACTTGGACCTTACATGCCTAAAATAATTTGTCCCATACAAATTAGTTTGATATTACTATTGGTAAATTTGAAAATAATTTGTCAACTTGGACCTTAGCAAACCTTAGCAAATCAGATCCCCATAAATTAATTTGCATGCCTAAAAATGTAATCTAATATCTATATATACAAAGAAACAACTTACAAAATTACAATTTTAGACATCTTACTTTTTTGACACATCACCACTTTAATTTTATTTATCATTTTTTAATTTTACATTCTCTCCTTTCTCACTCATTCCCTCTCAATCTCATATTTTCCAATATTTCTAACTTCTTACACATCTATTATTAGTGGCCCCCACACCATTTATTTAAAAATATTTATTTTCCCAATTTTTTTAATCCACTATATAATCTAATATAATTAAATTAATATTAATTTACTCCTATTTCAAATTTCTTCTCCCAATGCACTTTCTTCTCACTCCCATTTTTTTTAACTTTCCCCTATTTTTTTTTTCAAATTTCGAAATTCAAATCAAATCAAATCTACTAATAAACTAAAATAATCAATTTAAACTACGAGATAACTGCACTAATGTATAAAAGCGCGGGATAACTTCACTGATATATAAAAAAACACGATATTAATATGGAGAAAGAAAGGAAAACGTAATGACTATTTCAACTACTGATTAATATTTAAAACACGGGATAACTGTACTGATATATAAAAAACACGGGATAATTGCACTGATATATTTGATAATATACTATCTATCTTTTACTATCTATTATAATGTACTAATCAACTAAAATAATCAATTGAAACTATGAGATAACTGCACTGATATATAAAAACACGGGATAACTGTAGTGATATATAAAAATATAAAGGATTAATATTTGTCATTGGTAATTTACTATCTAACTTTTGTTATTTATTATAATCTACTAATCAACTAAAATAATCAATTGAAATTACAAGCTAACTGCACTGATATTTAAAAAACACGGGATATAATTTTTGAAGACTACTATAAACCTACTATGTAAAAAAAACAAGAAGGCTTAATGGCTATTTAAACTACTAATTAATATAAAACAAATATCTATTATTGATGATTTACTATCTAATTTTTACTATCTACTAATCAACTAAAATAATCAATTGAAACTACGAGATAACTGCACTGATATATAAGAAAACACGGGGTAACTTGTGATATATGAAAAAACACGAGATTAATATTTGTCATAATCATAATTTTTTTTAAGGCTTAATGACTATTTAAACTGATTAATGTTTAAAACACACGTGACAAGTATTTGTCACTAATATATAAAAAAACACGAAAAAAATATTTCTTATGGATAATCTACTATCTATCTTTTACTATCTGCTATAATCTACTAATCAACTCAAATAATCAATTGAAATTATGAGATGACTACATTGATACATAAAAAGCAAACACGGGATAACTGCATTGATATATAAGAAAACATTGGATTGTATTGATATAAAAAAATACACGAGATTAATATTTTTCATTGATAATTATAGTTTTGTAAGGTTTAATCACTATTTAAAGTAATTAATATTTTGTTGTAAAAAAACTAATTAATATTTAAAACACACGTGACAAATATTTGTCACTAACACCTAAAAAGAACAAATATTTGTCACTGGTATATAAAAAACACGAAATAAATATTTCATATTGATAATCTACTATCTATCTTTTACTATCTACTATAATCTACTAATTCTTTTTATCAAAGTGGCACTAATGACCATTTTACAACTGTCCCTAAGGGGATTCTAACTCAACACCTTGAGGATATACGGGTAGCTCTTATCATCGAGCTAGCACCTCGAGTGTCTATAATCTACTAATTAACTCAATAATCAATTGAAACTATGAGATGATTGCATTGATAGATAAAAAACAAACATGGGATAACTGCACTGATATATAAGAAAACACGGGATAACTGTATTGATATATAAAAATACACGGGATTAATATTTGTCATTGATAATTATAATTTTTTAAGGCTTAATGACTATTTAAACTAATTAATATTTAAAACACACGTGACAAATATTTGTCACTAATACCTAAAAAGCACAAATAATTGTCATTGATATATAAAAAAACACGAAATAAATATTTCTTATTGATAATATACTATCTATCTTCTAGTATCTACTATAATCTACTAATTTTTTTATCAAAGTGGCACTAATGACCATTTTACAACTGTCCCCAAGGGGATTCTAACACTACAAGAAAATCGTTGATTTGCCACGGACATTTCCGTGGCAAATGTACAAATTTCCGTGGCAAAACAACATTTGCCACGGATTTGCCACGGACCAAAAATGGTGGCAAAAACGCTCGTCGCAAATCGTTTGCCACGGACTTTTCCGTGGCAAATTTTTCCGTCGCAAACCCGTGGCAAATCCGTCGCAATTATCCGTGGCAAAGTCGTCGCAAATTTCATCACAAATCCGTGGCAAATCCATCGCAAAAATAAATAAAAAATTAAAAAAAAATTAAATCATAATTTTAATTCTTCAACCCATTCATTAGTCAATGTTATCATCACAATTATTTAGAATCAAACTCCCTACACTTGAAATTTAGCTAGGAGATATTAAAAAAAATAAAGGATAATATGATTAATAAGACTACAAAATCATTTCACACAAAACTAATGGAACTGTGCCTGAGTATTTATTAACAAATTTATTACAAGACTATCAAAGAAAGAGTGCAAACTTTAAGTGTTAATAAGTGGAATCCAATGAGAAAAATTATAATAGAGATAAGAATCTTCCTCTCAAAAAGTACATGAGCACATAACCAAGTGATTCCAGATCATCTCTTCTGCTTTGTTCTGCAAGAATGATCAGAACGAGATATATTTTAAATTTACGTTCACTTTGAATCTAAAATTGTTAAGAAAACATATTGATTAGTAGCTGCAAAAAATAGCCTCACTCACCAACTCCAAGATGAGTATTAACACTTGCATACCGAGCAGTTCCAGTAAGGTTTTTGTTTTCCCTGTGAACAAAAGTATCATGACACGACCATTAACTAAACAAAAGGAGAGAAGTGAGTGGGACAAAATCATTAATTTTTATATTCAGAGATACATAAACAAGTTATGGGCTCAGAGGATGACACAAACGCGAGACGATTTACTTGTAAGTGCAGGCAGCAGGTGAAAGTTCAAGTTTTGGAATATTATTTTGATAAAAACTAGTAAAACTCAAGTGGCATGTTGTTAGGAAAATAACGGAGCTCTGTAACTAACTGTGTAGATGATAGGGGACCACATACCCAAAGAATGAAAATAGAACACACTACAGAGCCTGCCTAAATACAATATCAAATAAGGTACCACTACAATTAATGCAAAGCAATCTCATTAGGAATAAGCAACATAAAGTTCCATGAAAATGAAATATGTTTACATATAAATCAATCATAATTCATGACTAATGAGATCTTCTCAAACAGGTAAGAATTTATATTTAGAAAGTAAAATGTACCCGGATGCATCCCGTTGAAGACGATCGCACTCCCATGCTAATAATTCGCGAATGCAATCCAAAGATCCTCCTTTGGTCGCTAGATGAAGAGGAGTGCTCCTGTGATACCGCAAATAGCAATATATCAATCCACAAAACAAATAAACACATCAAATTAAAGTCTGTCATCATCATTATCAATCAAAACATTGACAAATCATTACCCATATCTGCGAGTGGAAGCACAAACAAGAGCTCCACTACACAACAGAATGTGCACACATTCGCACTGGTCTTTGACGAGTCGCCAAATGCAACGGGGTAGCACCCCTACCATCTCTAATGTTCACAAACCGAGCAAACCCCCTGCATGAATTGAATTGTTTTCTTATCAAATTTTTCATAAGCATCAAATTAATCACTACAGGGATCAATTAAGAAAGAAATAAACCCCAAAACAGAAAAAGGACCAACCAAGAAGCAGCCACTGGACTAGTTTGAGCAGTAGAAAGTATTGCCTTAAGAGAATTTCCACACTTGACCTTGAAAGTAGATGCTTGATGCAATTGCACTTATTAAGCGAAGACAACCTCCACACATAACACTTCTGCCAGTCAAAAAAGATATATGTTAATATACTTTTGGTGTGTGATAACATTTCAGCTACAAAGATTCATGTGAATGTGCTCAAATAGTGAAAAATATAACATGATACATTATGATAAAAGGTGTGTTTCTCCTATTAAATCGTGGATAGAAACTATAGGAACAAGATGTACTTACACAAATGAGCAACTGGACCTTCTATGCCTTTTAAATCGCCACTAAAGAACCGGACCTTCTATGCCTTTTCGTCGCCACTAAAAAAAGTGGTGAAAAACCTAAACACAACAGGGGAATCATAGAAGCTCAAATGAGGAAGCTTCTAGCACTGCAGAGTGTCCCAAAGCCCCAAATTAACAATGCTTCCATCCACAAAATACATTTGCAAAGTTTCAGATTTAGGGTTTTACAAAAATTGGGATTCTCTCAAATTCAAAAATTTGGGATTTAGGGTTTTACAATAACCAAAATTGGGGACAAATTAATGATGTTGTAAAGTCTTACCTGTAGTAGAGAAGACGTCGCGAACGGAGGAGAACGGTGGCGAACCGAGAGGGCGGTGGTGAACGGAGCGCAGAACCGTTGGGAGGAAGGATGAGGAAGTCTGGCGAGAGAGGAGAGAGAGAGAGCGCGAGGAAAGATGGTGGTTGTGGCTGTAGAGAAGGCGAGGGCGGAGGAGGACGGAGGAGAACGAGGGAGGACGGAGGAGGGAGGCGTGTGGAGGTCGTGCGTGGGAGGACGAACGAGGGAGAACGAGTGAGGGAAACAAAGTGAAAAATTATTCTGCGTATTCACTTAAAAGAGAGAATCGTGTGCTTTATTTGGGATTTAATATTTGCCACAGACTTGCCACCAAATGTCCGTGGCAAATTAGCGACGGGCATCATTTCCGTGGCAAATTTGAGCGGGATTTTTAGCGCCTACTCCATAGATCCATTTTCGTCGCAAATCCGTGGCAAATTAGCGACGGCCAGTCCTCCGTGGCAAACTTTGGTGGCAATGCAAGCTTATTCTTGTAGTGTAACTCAACACCTTGAGGATATACGGGTAGCTCTTATCACTGAGCTAGCACCTCGAGTGTCTATAATCTACTATTCAACTCATTAATCAACTGAAACTATGAGATGACTGCATTGATAGATAAAAAAACACGGGATAACTGCACTGATATATAAGAAACACAGGATAACTGTATTGATATATAAAAATACACGGGATTAATAATTGTCATTGATATCTATAATTTTTTAATGATTAATGACTATTTAAACTGATTAATATTTAAAACACGTGTGACAAATATTTGTCACTACTACCTAAAAAGCACAAATAATTGTCACTGATATATAAAAAAACACGAAATAAATATTTCTTATTGATAATCTACTATCTATCTTTTACTATCTACTAATCAACTCAAGTAACCAATTGAAACTATGAGATAACTGCACTGATACATAAAAAACAAAAACGGGATAATCGCATCGATATATAAAAATACGAGGATAATCATGAATGATATATATATATATATATATATATATATATATATATATATATATATATATATATATATATATATATATATATATATAAAACATGTGATAAATTGTGACTGATATATAAAAAAGGGATAACAACACTCGATATATAAAAACACTATACTAACATATTAAAAACACGGGATAAATGCAAAATTCTTTTAAAATGATACTTTTGCATTTCTAGATTTTAATACTTATCTATTTTTTTTATTTGAAACTCATTTTTTATCTATTAAATTTGTCTTTATTTTCACGGGATAATATTCAGACTATTTAATACGTTTTAAGTTCATTCATAGAAAGAACATGATAGCACCCATGCGTATGCACGGGTATCCTACTAGTATCATTATATACGCTTATTACCTGGACCTTTTACTTTATGTATGCTTATACTTAAGGTCAAGAACCCGTAGATCCAAGATACATAAATGTTCCATCACAACCCACATGTGGAAAATTAACACAATCAACACCTACAATTGACTTATTCCTTAATCATTATTCTATTGCTAGTTTTGATTTATAACTAACTATCACAAGACAGGACAACAAAACATAGAAGATAAGAAGCTAAGTCTTCTTAAGAAGTTCCATGACATACACATTGAAAGCACGACAAGCTACTTTGAAACCTTGGAATCCAACCCCTTTAGCCAAACCCTCATAGCTCATACTCTTTTTCTGTTCTCTCTCTTCCACCCGATCGAGCAATGAGACAACATGACAACATCCATTTGAAACACACACTTGGAGGCCATGCTAGAGTCTGGAACAATCAATTCTGTCAAAATCACCTTCCCGTTCTCAGGAAGGGAATCATAACAGTTCTTCAGTATCTTCAAGCATTGTTCGTCATTCCAATCATGCAATATCCACTGCACAATCATGAAAGTTTTTCAACTAACTTTTGTACTACTCTAGTTTGTATTATAAAAAATATTACAAAAAAATAAATTATAGTTTAAAATTCATTGAATAACTGATATATCTAGCATATATTATTAAAAACAGACTAGATAACTGAAAAGGAGCTTTCACCTTCATTAAAATGGCGTCACCTCTTGGAACACTAACAAACATGTCTCCACCAATATGCTCCACACCTATACCATATATTATATGAGGCGCAATTGGGAAAACCATATAATACTACTGAGACGAATAAAGGGTCCGTTTGGATGAATAACTTAATTAAGCGCTTATAGTAGTAAATAAGTCTAAATAAGTCGATCCAAACAAGGTCAAAGTCCATAACTTAAAAAGAATCTAAAACAAAAATTAAAAACTTGAATTAAGAAAAACCTGGATAAGGTGGAGCTTCTTGAATCACATGGGGCAAGTCAAAATTAATGGCCTTTATGCTTGGGTACTTAGAGACAATCATATTAATAACAGCTCCAGTTCCACCACCAACATCAACAATAGATCCAACACCCATAATTCACAAATACTCCCTCCGTTTTTATATTTAAACAAATTGCGGCTTACACACGTGTTTTAAGAAAAGCTAGAAAAAGTAATATTATTCCTAAATTGCTCCTATTTATTCTTGTATTGATAAAAGTAAAAGTAGTGTGATAAAAAGTTTTTTATATTGATAAATGTAAAAGTAGTGTAATCAATAGGGGTAAAGTTAAGATGTTAAGTGAAAAAAGCTTTGACTTGCTTATAAATGAAAACAGAGGGAGTGGAAGATAAAGACTTTGTCAATTCACGTAGTTCTGCTCTCATGATAGAATTTTTATCACACTTGAACTTGAAACTTTGGAGTGATGACCGAGTTCCTTCTGGTCCACTATCCAACAACATTAACTAACTTATCTGGAACACTAGCATAAAGAGACGTTTGTTAATCACAAGCCATATCTGCACACTTGGTAGCTTCTCTATAGATATGAGAAACTTGCATCTCCCATCCGGTATCACGAATCAGCTCTTGAATTTTCTTTAGCAACTTCCATCCGTCATAACCTCCAATGCCACCCGTGTTTATTTGCTCCACCACCATCGCAGAATCCAACTCAACCTCCAAACACGTGAAACCCTTCTCTTTAGCAACCTTAATTCCTTCATAGGCACCCCATAATTCAGCCACATAACAACTACAGTCACCAAGATACTTGGAGAAGCCACCTAGCCATTCACCATTAGGTCCACGTAACACTCCTCCAGAACCAGCTACCCCAATACTCGACCGACACACACCATCAGTATTTAACTTAGTCCAACCCATATTGGGTTTCTTCCAACCAACTTGGATTTCAATTTGTCTAATAACAGTAGTAACGATATGCTTCTGCACATATTCTTCATATTGCCTAACCTCAACCGTCCTTCCATAGGCGCCAAAGACGAACAAACTCCTCATCATGCACCCCCTTATTTCTCCATTGCCACAACAAGAAACAAGCAGTTGCCCAAACAACGGACCAATCTACCTCTCCAGTCGCTCCCAACTAATTCCTCGAATTTAAGTTGAAAAACCCGTCTCTACCATTAATTAGCTTGTAAAATATTGATCCACACCACCATAGCTAAATCAATGCGTCTTTGTTATTGTTAATTTTTTTTAACTAAATCAATGCATGTACACTTGAATTTTTTGGATCACTCCATGTATATTGGTCGCAATCCAACGATGGTCTTCACATTAAAAAAATAGTTGGCTTATGTAGACGTATCAACATCATTTTTGGTATGTATGGTTTAAAAAAAGTGATAATCATATATTGTATACATATATTTCACTAACTAATTTAATTAATAAATACTATTTCCAGAATATCCTATCGACATTTGGTTGATGATTTTGGAAAAGCCCTGGTCATGCTCACTGATATTTCCAAATTAAATGATGAAATTGGCATGTTCGTTCGGAAGACTTTATCAGAAGAACATCGATTCCTTGAAGGATATCCCATTAAACTAGAAACTCCGGTGGAAAATCGAAGAATTATCTTTCTCAACAATGGAAAATGGAAGAATTAAAGACTCTATTTGGCAATACTCATCCACTAACTTATAGTAGATCTAAATTTGTAAGTATTTGACACAACTAGCTTTTAACGTTTTTTCACTAGTTTATAGTATTTTTTAAAACACGACTTGAAGTAGTGTTTGAGCTTATAACTTATAGCGTTTCATTTTTTCTCTCAATTTTACCCTCTTTACTTTAATTAAATTCTTGGTTTACCAAATTTTATAGTGTTTCATTAACTACAAAAGCCTTACAAATTTTATTTTTATAAGCTACTTCAACCGCTAATTTTACCAAATACCGTATATTCAATCTGATATCTTATCCGCTATATATCCACTACCTCATCTGTTATAAACTAACTTATCTTTTATCCGCTATTTTTTGCAAACTGAATCCGAAATAACTTTACAATACCTTCCTAGGAGTTGTACTATTTAACAGCTTATATACATTAAAATAAAATAACCCTACTTCTATATTTTGAATTAAAAAAAGTGTATAAAAAATCCCTTCTATCCCATTAATGTATTTATTTATTTTACATTTTTAAACCTTTATTTACATCATTTGTACCATATAAAAAGTGAAAAAAATATTAAATAGATTCAAAATCTATAAAAACAAAACCCGTGCTGCACGGGTGCGGTGGCTAGTATTGAGGAACTTTAATTAGCCCCCTGCACGTTGCGGGATCGGAGGGCCATTCCCACCCTTTTTTTTTTTGACACATCCCCCCTTTTTTTTAAGCAAGACACATCCTCTTTTTGAAAATTAGTTTAAAACTATTATTGCTTGTTACTGTGTTGGGTTTGACTTTTCAATTCAATAATGCTATGAACAAAATACTTTCAATGCGGTAACCGGTAACACTACTCGACTACGGATTCGGTTTATGTGCAATCGAAATTTAGAGCTGTCCGATTAAGATCAGACGGTTTATATTTTAAAGTCGATCTTTTTATTAAACAAAAAAGAAAATCTGCTACAAAAAATATAAAGATGTCATTTTGAAAATCTAAATCGGTGGTGATCTTAATTATGGTTTTACTTCTAAAATAAGGAAGTTTGCTTGTTTATTTTAATTTAAACTCTCGTGTGCTCAAAAGGTGGCTCAATTTTCGATTGCATTAAATCCAAATTCCTTGTTTAGTATAGTTGAGAATATCATAAAAATGCAAAGTCTCATAAAAAAAATCAGAATGCAAAACACAAATATGAAGAAAAATATCGTGGCTATAATGTATTATTATCTTATCAACTTCAGCTCAATTGATAAAGAATTGACTCATTTTCCATAATAATATAGGTTCAATTCTTATCGCTACCAGCCGATAAGTATAAAAAAAGAATCTCTTTAATGAATAATCATATAAAACTCTCGCATTTGTTATGAAATCTTTAAAAAGCCTATAAGTATATTTGTTAACTTTAAAAAAGCGTTGTCTCTGCTTGCTAGAAAGTCAAGAAACTCACCTAAACTTCTTTTAAAAAAATCTTATCAAGAAAATTAGATTATATATTTTTTTTTGACAAAAAGTAAATTAGAACTTTGAAAACTGCATTTGGAGCATTTAACACCTTTGATGCTTTTCCCATGATTTTAGCATTTTGATTGAATTCACTAAGCCGGCTTAGATCAAATATTATCTTTATCTAGTTAATTTTAGAAGTTTGAAAAGTACATTTGAGGCATTTAACAATCATTTCAGCATTTGAATTTGGATAAAATCACTAAGCCGGCCTAAATCAAAATCAAACAAACATCATGAACACAACGTTCTAATTCCTTCAAAAAAAATCCCTTTTTTTTTTCGTCTAAAACAATCTATTTAGTAATAATCTAAAAAAAAGAATAATATTAAAAGGTAAATTTAAAATTACAAAGAGCAAAACCAAACCACAAATTTGAGAGAGAGAGAGAGAGAGAGCCACCCATCATCACCCAGCTCAGCCTCAGAACACCACCACCTATTTTTTCGCTCTGTTTTTACACTCTTTCTATTCTTTTATTTTCCCTAATTTCTAGGGTTTTTCCTCTTCTTTTCTTTTATTTTCTTTTCCCTCTAATTAACCAAATCACGACGATTTCACCTTTTCTCATCATTTTCTTATCTTTGTAGTATTTACATTACATTCCGTTGCATCCATCTTTAAAGATCTATTTTTCTGGGTTTTGATTTTCCTGCGTTTTATCTTCAAACCCTCTTTTTTTCCGTTCACAATTCTCTTCATATAATTAGACAAGTTCAGTCTAGAAGGGATTATTCTCAGCTCAATTTACCAAATTTTCAAGCTTTTTGATGATGCACGAGTGGTCTTTCATGGCTTCCCAAAATCTAATTTTTTCCCTTTTGTTGTGAATTTTGAATTTTGAATCAAACCCTTGTTTGATAAAATCTTGTTACACCCATTTCGTCATTGACAAATTTTCACTAATCAGAAACACCCAGGTCCTCAAAATGGACTCTTTCACGGTTTCACACTAATGGGTTATATAATTATAAACTTCATTTGACAAGGTCCTTCCTTTTGTTTTTCTCGATTCAAAAGACAATCTTTGTACCCATTTTCATTGATCTGGTAGATACAAGAGAAAAGGGATAAAAATGTATGGAACCAAAAGCAAAATAGACCTAGCCTTTGAATACCAATCTCAAATACCAATTTTGAGGCCAAGCATCCATTCCAGAAGAGCAAATCTAACTGTGAAATTTCAAGACTTGTATGGTTTCACGGTGGAAGGGAATGTGGATGATGTGAATGTGTTGAATGAGGTAAGGGAAAAGGTGAGGCAACAAGGTCGTGTTTGGTGGGCATTAGAGGCTAGCAAAGGTGCTAATTGGTATTTGCATACAACTATAGGACAAGGAAGTGCTCTTACATCTTCATTGAAATTCTCAGCTTTGGCTAATGCTATTACTTTGAAGAAGTTGATAAGGAAAGGGATTCCACCTGTTCTTAGGCCTAAGGTTTGGTTTTCATTGTCTGGTGCTGCTAAGAAAAAGTCCACCGTTCCTGATAGTTATTATGATGATTTGACTAAAGCTGTTGAGGGGAAGGTTACCCCTGCTACCAGACAGATAGATCATGTGAGTTCTTCACCTTTTTCTTTATGATCATAATTCATCATTGCCTAATTTGGGTTTGATTTTGATTGATCACAAATTTGTGTGCATAGCCCTTCTGGTTTGTTTGATATGTATTTGCAGATGTGTTGTATCTGATTGATCACAAGTTTGATGAGGGTAGACTTTGCATTGTGGGTTTTGTTGAAAGTTTTTAGACAATTCTTGCTACAGATTTGATGATCATCCTTGTCGGCTTGACTTTCATTATTCCCCCCAATGAGTAAATTTATTATTTATGTATGGATCATAATAAGAGTTGAGAAAGATTCATAAAAGTGGAAGCATTTTAAGCCCTATATTTGTATAATTATGGGATATGTTAACCTTGGGGCTTGGCTCATGTAAATAATTTATATGATCTTTGGCAGATAACTTTTACCTGGGGCTGAATGTAGCTTTGAGTACATACATGCTGATCAGAAAGAGATCATACATCTTAACTGCCATTGGGGTGTTTGATGTGATCCTTAAAATAGTCATTGGTTATTGATGTTTGTTTGAGAACATTTTGAATGTGCTCACATGTTTTAATGCTCATTATTTGTTATGTTTATTCTGATTCTAATTTTCTCTATTTGCATATTTACAGGACCTACCACGAACGTTCCCCGGTCACTCGTGGTTGGACACTTCTGAGGGGCATGGTGCTCTTAGGCGTGTTCTTGTTGCGTACTTCTTTCCGCGATTCTGATGTTGGGTATTGTCAGGTGCGCGCGCTTTGTTCTCCTTCCTTTTCTGAAGTTTCCCCCCCTTGCTGAGTACATGAAAGATAATGTCTCGCAACTTTGAATTCAACACTTCTAAATGTCTCATGTTAGCTATCTTTAAGAGAACATATCTTTTGTGTGCCTTGAAATGCTTCTTCTACTCTTTTTTCTTCTGGGATTGGATGTTAAATCTTCATGAATCATTAACAGGCATGTTGTTTATTCTCTTTTTACCTCTTAGCCCCAACTACTAACATTGTGTCAAACATGGATTAGTTTGTGTTGAACCAAGACTTGATTGAGCTAAACATCCTTCACAGAACCTATTCTGCTTGTGCTATTACATTTTCTTTTCTTGTAGTTTCTGGGATTATATGTTTAAGAATTATCAAGTTAGGTAAAATACAGCATAGTGCAGTTCCTTCAGGGTAAAATACAGCATATTTTCTAATTATTGACTCTACGTTGTATTTGCTCCAGGGTTTAAATTACGTTGCAGCATTGTTGTTGCTGGTCATGAAGACTGAAGAAGATGCATTTTGGATGCTTGCTGTGTTGTTGGAAAATGTCCTGGTTAGCGATTGTTACACAAATAACTTATCAGGATGCCATGTTGAACAAAGAGTGTTTAAAGATTTACTTGTTAAGAAGTGCCCAAGGTATTGTAATTTGATGTGTTAACTGTGTGTCATGCGTTTCTTTCTGTAAACTCTGAAAATTGTGGAAATGGAAACGCAGGATTGCGTCTCATTTGGAAGCTATGGAGTTTGATGTTTCCCTGGTTACCACTGAGTGGTTCCTTTGCCTCTTTTCAAAGAGCCTGCCTTCCGAGGTTAGAATAATGTTGCGACAAAATAACTACGATCAAATGTTTAATTGTTCCTCGCATTAATACTTTTTTCCTTGAATCAGACGACTCTACGAGTATGGGATGCTATTTTCTATGAGGGCGCCAAGGTTATATTCAACGTAGCCTTGGCAATCTTTAAGGTACCGCTAGTGTAGCCTCTTAGTCCTTTCTTGTTTTTCGATCACCACACAACATGGAAATATAATAGAGTAGGCCTCATAAGAAGGGGGATATTTCATATTTCAACAGTTGTCGTCTCCAATTGCAGATGAAGGAAGATGAAATACTTCTAACCAATCACGTCGGCGAAGTAATCAATGTCCTCCATATGACCACTCATCACCTATTTGATCCAGATGATTTACTAACAGTAAGACACACTTCAGCATATCCTGTCTTTATCTATATGGATCTCCTTCATGTTTTCTTCAAAAATGCTGTAATAGTTTCAGTTCCTTTTTGCAAGAAGAAAGCCTATAAACAAGTTTCTCATTGTTGGGTTTGTGGAAGAGAAGATCTCACTCATATTTTGCCTCTCCATCTATTTTCTACGGCGAAGCAAGTTTAGAGTTTTTGCTTAACTGTTGTTGTGTTTGCAGGTGGCATTTGATAAGATAGGTTCGATGACGACTAATACGATATCAAAGCAAAGGAAGAAACAGGAACCTGAGGTGATGAAGGAGCTTGATCAAAGAATCAGAAAGCTAAATTCCCTTAAAATGGATGATGACAAATAGCCCTTTTGATCTATCTATTTTTTTTCCCCTTTTTATTTTTTGGATATTGCACTGTAATCTGAAATGTTGAACTGCCCTCCTAAGTATGTTCTGCTGAGGCAAGCAGAATGTTGAGTATATGGTATCCTTAAAAATTCTCCTCCTGTTGTTTTTCAGGATGGTTATAATAGTAGGTAATAAATGTAAATTTGAATATGGATATTATGAACTATTAATTAATTTATAATGTGCATCAACATCAAATTTGAGCACTGGCTCCCATTCCATGCCTGCCTTAATGTAACTCCAAGGCATTTGAGCCTGTTCAATTATATTTTCTTGCTTAAATTGAGTTTGTTTAGATGAAGAATTTTGAAGCTCTAGGGAAATTAAAAATACACTTTTTGTTGGTAAAGAGTCGAAACTGAATGTTATAATGTTAGATTTCATATATTAAAGACACATTATGCTAGACATTAGTATATGTGTTCATCAATATTCCAAAAAAATTGTTCACAACTCACAATAAAGTTAGACAGCCAATTGTTTCACAGAACAGCAACTCTCACCCTTCTTCACGTTAAACAACTCTTCCAACCATAAAATCTGAAAGGATGAAACATCACTCATCATCATATCTTAAAGACTATAATTGATCTTTAAAATCTACAACAATAGTTCTGAATTCAGTTTCCAATTCATAAATAGCAAGGCATCCTATTTACAACTACCTTTCTTATTACAAACTCTCCCCCAAATAAAAAAAAATACATTGAATGTAATAACTAAACATATTGAACCCACCAATTATGAAATGAGCAATTCAGTTGGCGAGTTAAGGGACATGAAGGAATTGCAATTTGCAAGAAGGAGATCCAGGGTTCAAACTCCGGAAACTAACATTCCCCAACCCCCACTAACATTTGCTTATAAAAAAAAATATGAAATGAGCAATGAAAACAAGGGGTCTGAATCACGTGCCTTCATCAAATTTGGACGGTAGAATCTTGATCGATAGTCTAGATTTTAACTTTATATTTTATTATGTCTCTTTTTAAAGTTTGAAATCTAGACCGTCCAATCAAAATGAGATGGTCCAGATCTTCTGGATGCACGATTGCATATGATCTGGATTCGAAGATAACGTACTGAATTTGAGTTGTGTACTCTTATCAAGACTAACACTTGGCAGCTCACTACTTACTACTACCACCTAACAAGAAAGCAATTGAGTTTTTAAAGTGAAATTTAGAGCTGATGTCTTAGTGGAGAGACATAAAGCACGTCTACTGCATACCGTCCGGATATTTCCTATGTGGTTGGACGCCTTTGCAAGTTTTAGAGAGACTGTTTATTAGTTCATTCAATGCACAAGAGCAATTTCTCTTTCTAAACCTGCTTGGAATTGGATACAATAATATATTGATACATTATGAGACAAAGCAGCTTATGTATGTTGGGATCTCCACTTCCTCAAATAGATGATGCATAGATCTTTATCAAATAAAAAATGTTGAGAGTTTCCATACCATGGCATTCATTCATGTGTCACGTTCTTCTACTCCTCACAACAGGTTTGGAATTTACATCATGAGTTCAGAGCTAGTCCATTGAATTTCAGTGTCATTTAGCTTCTTTTTCTGTATGCAGATGCTTTAGTTTTGGAAACTCACCATGTTTTAGGTTAACGTTTTCCTCTTTCTCATTGGTATATAAGGAAATTGACTATGTTTTTGGTCCTACGATCATCTCTTTCTCATGTTTCAATCCTGTATTTCCCTCTTTCAAATTTATATGCAACATTTTTTATAATCAATTAAATTTTAAGACTTAATTAGAACCATGCAATTACGTGCGATAGTACATAAATTGATAAATGCGTATATAAAACGACGCGTTTCTGCGTTTCTCCCTTCTTATTATCGGGAAAAAATGCATACAATTTTCATCAAAGAATATACCTAAAGTACAAAAAAAATTCTAAAAGAATTTTACAAGATCCTTCTATTATCTGTGGTTTTTCTTAACAAAAGAATAAGCTACTTCTTTCGCACCGATCACGAAGAGGATGCCATGTTTCTGTTCTATATAAACAAAAATGTATTTCTCTCCCTCAAACTGTAGTTTGCTTCAACATTTTAAAAGACTGTCTTTTTTATAATTTCAGCAGAAGCTTCCGCATAGCGCGAATCAAGGAGAGCTGGCATTCTCTGAAGCATTATCATCAATGGTCAAATTGGATACCTCATTAACGACATCCGTTTCCTGTTCACCATCTACCGAAGCTCCGGGCGATGCGTTTTCTTCAGAATTCTGCAGGCTCCAGTACATGATGCTAGCAGTTAAAGTAAGTATCATCTTCTGATTGACCTGCGAAGGTTAAATGCAAAATAAGTTATTGAAGCTGATTTTTCATAGAGCAGTGACAAAGTTACTATCAAAATTACATTTAACATTGATGACCTTACCTCTATTATGTCCTCGGGTAACAGAAAAATGGAACATCCAAGTTTTCGGGCAACACTGATTATATATGTCGAATTCAACTTCTTATCTTCATCTGCAATTTGTACAACAGATTACTTCCAAAATTTCAATTGTTTTTTGTAAGATAACATATTCACATGACATCGTTGTTAAATTAAATGTTTGATAAGAAATTATATAGTTGCAAGTTGAATTCAAGTCAGCTTCAATTTCTTGATGGTGTGGCAAAGTTGACATACCAGTCTCCCCTTTAGTAACAAGACTCCAATTGACCACCCTTGGCTCCACAGCACTCAAAAGCTCAAGGAAGAAAATTCCATTGGAAAGATTCCTATCCTGTTGAAATAAAATAAACAAACAAACAAATATAAAAAATTATTGTAGTCCAAACATCAAAGCGATCACTATGTACACTTCCCCTTTGATTAAACATTAACAGTCCCTTTCTTTATTCTATGGCTTTAACAAATTAATTTTTACTACGGATACCAATTGCCTGTCATTTCTCTCTCGACATGAGCAGCACAAATATCTAAGACTGATAATTATTTCAGATAAATGTAAAATTAAGTATCAAGAATGGTATACGCAAATGCATATGCAAATCACTCTCAATAGTCAGTTTATAATTTCAAATTTTGGAGCCACCTTAAGATCATATACATACATATCGATATCAACGTACTAAGAACTAGTTATTTTCTGCTTTAATACCTTGAAACTCTCCATTTCAGAAGTTCTCCCGGCTTTCTTCACTTTGTTGTTTGCCCAGTTTAGTATATCAGCATCAGTAATCTCCTTACCTTGGGAGTGTGATCTCAAGTTTCTCAAAAGTTGAAGCATAGTGAATCTCATCAGCTGCCACAGAAACGCTGCGGGACAAACAGAGATGAATATTCATGTTAAACACTCCCCTGCTAAATAACACGTGGAAACCAAGAGAAGTGACGCAAAAGGGAATTGTGCTGTAAAAACCTTGCCTATGTAGCAAGGAGGGTGGTAAGGAAGGGGGAAATGGTAAGAAGCAAATGATAATAAAAGGATAGAAGAGCGAAGCTAGTCATTTAGTGGGTTTTAGAGGGGCGGAAAAGGGAATTGTGCTTTAACAACTTTGCCCATGCAGGTTCATTCTTTTTCTGGTTTGTGAGTAAATCTTACCTCAGAACTAGGGTTTACCCCATCCTTATGTAATAAAATATCTATTTCCTATCAATTTCAAAATTGAAAACGGCAGCTTTGAAGTGTGAACAACATAACAACAAATTAACAGAACTTCATCACAGCAGCCCATCTATAAACATAATATTTAGAAAAAGAAGAATCTCTTACTTGGTTTTCAATTTTTACAGTTCTTAAAGCCAGGTTTTTTTGGACAAAACTTATCAACTTCACCAACAATAACAATATACCAGAAAGCTAAAGAAACATTGTAACTAACCTAGTAAGAGCTTCTTATTCCCTTGTACAATATCATTACCAGCAATATTCACTAAGGAAAAGTTAAGGTCCTTCCCAATTTTTATAACTTGGTTGCAGTTCTCTACTTTTCGAAATGGCATCTTTATAGGAGGCTTTGTCGCCTGCTTCCAATTGACAGATCCAGGTGAAACCTTATCAAGAACTTCTAATAGAACCCATCTGTGGAAAAGGAAATAAGGAAAACCATAACCAGTAGTAGGTCAAGGAGAAATTTAAAAGACACAAGCGGAGGACAAGGTAAAAAGAATGAGGAAAAAGATGATGAACCAACTGAATAGTGGAGAGATTACCCATTTCTGACATCCTCAAAAACATTATTGACATAAGTAGCAATTCCAAGACTGTTAATCCAGAGTCTGAAGCATCTTTCTTCCCGAGATGTCTGTGCATCATCAGTCATCATCTCAGCAAAGGACATTTTACTGGTGTCAACTGTAAGGCCATTCCTACACAAGTGCAGAATTTAGAAAAATGAAAGTCAAAATCTGAATGAGCTAAAGATCCATCCTGAACCACATACATTTTCTAACTCTATAACGTTACTAATCCTGCATAGTTATTCCTAGTAGATGAATCAACTAGAGAGATCCATTATGTGCTATGTACTGTCCTATATTCATTAGATTAAATGAACTTGATACTTGAGAGGCTATAAAAAAACTTGGAAGCATTCCCCGCAATATTCTTACAGTACAATTTTTTGACGAAGTCATTAGCACTTTTCATCCTCTTGAAAGTAACCATACCTATGCTGGAATATTTGAGCAACAAATGCAAGATTAAGATTAGGAGACCCCTCCACTATGTCTTTTGGAGTGAGGTATCTCTTGCAATCTAATCTCTCTGCCTGCTCAAGAACCATGTTTGCTCTTTCTGTTGGATCACTTGTGGACAAGGCAGATGGGCCTGCAACTTCTGGAGCAAGAGCATTAAGCAAGTAAGCATAAGCCTCTCCATCCTGCAAAAAGAAAGCATTATTAAAGATAAACAAAATATACCCATGCAATGTAGAACCATATTGTACTGTATCTAATCTGTTTACATTTGTAAGCTGTGTGAGGCAAATGCTAGCCACACAATGATTCAGTAATCAGCAGGTGTAGAAAAATATAGTGAGTTCTTTCCTTGAAAACTAGTCTTTATCAAGAACATATGAAGGTGAAAGCTTCTTCACTACTTTAATAAGTCACAGAAAACGAGGGCAGTGGCAGGTCAAACAAAAGGGGTTCATAAGGAATACTGACACATTAATTTCTAAACAATGCCTCCTCACTTTCCCTCTAAAGTTCATCCATCTGGAGGAGCCAAATCCTAAAGTAACTACAGTTAGAAATGATGAAAATAAGTAGCTTCGATATTATGTTGAGAAAGCAAGGGAGAGAATCCGTGTAACCACGCAGCATAGCTATGTTATTTTGTATAATAAATTGTAATAAATACAAAATAGAACACTACCCTATTTTTTATATTTATTTACATTATACAATAACTACTTATTTTTATCATTTCTAACTTCTACTAGAGTAAGACAACATACAAAATTAAATAACATTTGCCTCACCTTTACATCAGAAGAGAAGTTTGTAACTTGTTTCTCATATCCAGCTTTCTTCAAGTGGAAATTCATCCATTTCAATAAAACCTTATCAGGTGGTAAACTGATTAGCTCCTCCACATCCTGCCATTATGTTGCGACGTAATATAGAGGTTAAATTCAATTGTAGTTCTGACATAAATAGCGGAAAGAAAACCATGGGAAGTGTAAATTACAAATAAGAGGAACACTATTATCCAATATTACCTTGTCATCTTCCACTAATTCCAACAGTTGAGGAGTTTTCTTCAGATTGAGATCAGCTAACAATTGAATCTAATGTAGCCACCATAATGCAAAGACACAAACACAAGACAGCATAAAATCAAACTCAGGATGGTGTCGATCTCCTTATCTGAGCCCCATATTATGGAATTAAAAAGGTGCAAGTTTCAGTAGTCTACCTTGATTATTTGTGAAATCAACCCAAGTACCAAATATGGCTACAAATAAACAAATAAGAAAGTTTTCAAAACTAAAGAGTTAAAGTCTGTCAAATAAAAATAAAAAATCAGAATGAAGGACAAGATAGGGACAAAAAAGAATATTGAACCTACTCTTCCTTCAACTAAATCCTGGGTACCAATATTAACAACTGTGCACCCAATAGCCTTTGCTGAATTGAGGCCAAGGGTGTGGTTCTCATTCCTCTCCCATGGATTAAGAACCCGTTTTGTGTTAATAGCTCGTTCATCTATGGTCCCAGGAACAGCAACATTAATAAGCTTGCTGCAGTAGTAAATTAAACAACAAAATTAGAGAGCAAAAAGTTTCATTTTTTTTCAAAATTGAGTTTATGTTTGTTGCTGAAATTTACCAGAGCAGCACTCCATCTTTTGCAAGATCAAACAATTCATTTGTGGATGGATCAATCGGAAGAAACTGCTTCATGAATTTATCTTCAGCCAAGTAACTGTTAATATGAGCGACATAAGAAGCCTTTTCAGATTCATTAATTGCATGATGAACAGTCGTTGTAGCTGCCTTCAAAAATGAAGAAGAACTTTTTGAACCACCATGTTTTTCCGTAGCTCGGGCTTGCAAATTTAAATGTGCCTACCACTCAATGTCACTAAATAAGTTGCCAGGTTCAACATATATAATACATATACATGTACTTACAAATAAACTGAATATACCTTCCCACACAGACATTCAAAACAAAACAAAAGCATAACTTGAGCATCAAGAGCGCCATGCGACATTCTTGCATGTTCTTATGTGAAATTGCACTCACCTCTGCTAAGGTATGCTTAAATAGTTAAATATCACACACACCCTTCTATTTTTTAAATGAACACTAACCACCCTTATTTAGTGAGGAAATTGCACACACACGTTCCCTTAGTTTTGCTTAAATGACATGCCCGCCCCCTCTATTTTGACAAAATATAGGGGAGATGTGTGTAATTGAAGGGAGTTAAATGTCTTTTACAAAATAGAGGGGAGATGTCTTTATTTAGGGGAGGTGCGTTAAATTTAATGTAATTAAGGGGAGGTCAATGTCTTTAAAAAAATAAACATGCAAATTCTAACATCCCTATGTTGTTATGCAAAAAACATACAAATTCTAACATCGTGGAATAAAGACTCACCCTAAGGAAGGACTCAAAGTCAATATCTTCATCCATGTTCTGATATGAATCTGCCAAGAGAGACTTAATCTCATCCTCGTCGAAGAGTTCAGAGAAAGCCTTTAATTTCTTGAAAATGGAAGGCAAATCACCCACAGTAACACGTCCCGAATGTGTCTTTTGGGATACATACTAGAAAAATAAACAAAACACATTCAGACCTAGATTCTAATTGATGTTCAAAGAAAAGAAAGAATAATAAATAAAATAAAATAAAACTTACTTTGGATTTGAGGGTTCGAAGTTCGACTTGGGTGAACTGGCTCTGAAGCCATTGATCAGAAACAAGGACACCCACAAAACTAGACATCTTGGTTGGGGAAAAAATCAAACACTGCGCAAACATGCAAAAATTAAAATGTGGGCAATCAATCAGGTTTGGAATCAACGGGGATGCAATTCAATGGGTAGATTCGGACGAGAAATTGAAAGGAATAAAGAAGAAGACGTACCTTACAGGATGAGTTTGAAAAGATTTTCTCTCATGTCATCTTTTTTGATTTTTGGATTGAGGGAAAGAGAGAGAGAGAGAGAGAGAAAGAAAGAAAGAAGTTGTTGTTGTTAATTGTGTGTTTGCAGGAAAGTGAGAAATGAATTGAGGTGGAGAGAAAAAATAGGAGGACCCAAGAAACGCAACATACACAGATAGACAAATCGTAATGCAATACCAATGCCTTTCCTTTTATTTATTTTTTAACAATAATATAAAATCATGTGTTGATACAATTTTTTTTTTTATATACACAAATCACAGTATGCAAAATTAAAAGTTAAGTTTACTCAAGTAAGAACCAATTGACGTGTCATGTTGTTGTTTTATGATTGGATTTAATTTTTATTTATATACTAATTAAACTTTTTTTTTTGTGCAAAATAAGTGAATGTGATTGTTTTTTAATTTTTTTATATACATAGCCGGTGTAAGGATTTTTTATTATAATAATGCTAACCAATCACAAAATAACACATCATAAAATATGTTTACATTTCGGTCAAAAAAATTGTTTACTTTATCTCAATTATCGTGAGTATCACTTGTACTATAATTTTTGATTGGTTCATGGTTTAAATTTTTTTACAACAATATATATACCAATTATGTCTTTTTTATATTTATATTTTATGGAGGTTAATGTGATTGATTTTTTAGATAAACAACGATTTCATTAAAGAAACACTAAGAGTGCTCGAACCCGAATAATAAGAGATAATTACATATTATTAAGGCACATAAGGGGATTATTCCACCATGTGGAAATAGATAAAGTAGAACTACTGTCTCCTTTATAAATAATCCGGCTCCAAGTAAAGCTCTTAATGCGAGTGAAAACTGTATCGATGTTGGCTTCCTCATCCCTAAAGACAAGGTTGTTACGAGACAGCAGGTAGTGACCCAAATCAACCGTTTGAATTTCTCAGACTTCATTCCTTTGCAATGTTTGCCCATCCCACACAAATGATCAATTAAGTTCAATCCATCCAACTATTGCACCCCCAACCAATCACTAATGTGAGACCAAGTGTCATGAGCAAAGCTACACTCAAAAAACAAGTGTTGAGTATTTTCACGATGTTGCAAGCAAAAAGGACACAAAGCCTCCGCCTCGAAATGAATAATGTGTCGGCGAAAGAGTAGATCCCTCGTAGGCAACGAGTCACGAATCAAACCCCAACCAAATATGGTAACCTTAGACGAAGTGGTAGTTTTCCACAAATTATCTAAGACACTGTATACCTCACTCTCAACATCTGCATCAATGACAGAGGCAACCAAGAATCTATAGCACGAGCTGACTGAAAAAATCTTAGAAGCGTCGTGTATCCACACCCAAGAGTCACGACCCTCTTTAGTTGGAAGCACGTCTTGAAGAATTGTGTTCAACTCTCGCGCTTCCTCTGCACAAATCAGATTCTGAATGGACAACCATGGCTCAGTCCAATGCCAACTATCACCAATCCACGTTCCTACATCCATAACCGTAACTGATTGTTGGGTGCAACCTGCATAAAGGTTAGGAAAAACCATATAAAGAGAGAGATTGTCCTATCCAATGATCCTTCCAAAAGTGAATAAGCCCACCATTTCTTATCTTTCTCCTCATACAAGAGCCAAACCAACCAGCTGGAGAGTGACCACTATCCAAGAGAATCAAATCACGCCACCAAATAGAGCCTCTAACTCCCTTAGTAATAGCTTCCACAGACCCATGAATAAAAACCAACGAGAAATCACCACTTGTGTAGGAGTAAACCCTTCCAATTAGCATCATCCACCATTAGAATCTACCACTTCCACTTGGATAAAAGAGCCGTATTGAATAATTCTAGATTTTTAATTTCAAGCCCTCCTCCTTCTTCGAGACGACAAATATTTTCCCAAGCTATCCATCTCACCACCTAACGAGCAACTCCCAACAACATTGAGCTTGAAGAAACCGAGGTTGGGATGATGCTACCTAATCCCAACTCGAGGGGATGAAAGATTATGGGAGTGATACTGGTTGGTGATCTCCACATGCATGAGGTTAACATGGTGAATGACATGATGAATCTTCCACGAGCGATCACCGAGCATGGGTACACCTTTGATTCAACTATAACTCTTCCAACTCATGGGTACTAGTCCTCAAAGCTCCTCTAGAACCGTTGCTTGGGATGACCTTACTTTTCCCTTGGCTAGTTGTTGATGACCTTAATATTGTTGTTTATGCTAATGGAAAAAGATGAGGGTGCTAATTTTAATCCATATCTTTGTAAGTCGCTTGCCTTTTGCTGTAATGAGTGTAACTTACTGTTGATCTTGGGTATAAAATTCCTATTTTTGCGTAGCTTTGGGGATTGAGAGCTGCTTTTGATCTTCCTATTTTGTCTCTCATCCTTGAACTGGTCTATTCTGCTATTGTCAACATGATTACTATGGGACACTCCCAAAGCCTTCTATTGAAGCCTTTGCTGGATGAAGCTTTGAAGATTTTGAATGCACACAACTGCGTTTGGTCTATTCATCACATTCATAGAGAAACTATTTGCTTGCCCAATTTGGGTCATTTAGGAGATATTATTTGTTCTAATTGTCAACCTTTTGAACAATAACAATAATAGTCAAGATCTGAATGACTCTCCTCACTCCTCAACCCTTTTACAAATCGAATCTCTCATCCCATCACATGCATATCCACTACTAGGATTGTGAAAAAGACCAGGTAACTCGTGAAGAGCAAGATAGAACTTTAAAAAGAAGGTAATAAACTAATAATCAAAACCAACTTTCTAAGTGGACTATTTGTTGTGACAGCATTCAAATTTAAAACTCTTCAAAGAAAGGTAGATTAGATACAGCTGTTTCTGCATAATGTAACATGACAACAATCAATCACATGCTATTATAGTATTATCTTTCTTTTTTTTTTCCTTCAAAATAAGTGTTCAATAGAAATCACATTCTCATACATATATTGATTGAATAACAACACTTTATGTTCAAAAAAAATGGATTCAAATCAAAGCAAATAGCAGCATCAAAAGTAGATACATCACCATAATTTTACCATAATAATAATAATAAAAATCTAAAAATAAATATTCAGTAGATTCCTCATCACAAGAGCAACATGACACCAAAAGTTGCCAAAACAATGTTGGCAAAGATTCCACAGCTGAGGACCTTGTAAGAAGAGGAACCATCATGTGAAGATGAAGGTGATGAAGATTTACTCTCAGCACTTTGTTCAGTTGGAGAATCAGCAGCTGGTGCAATTTCAGGAGCTGGTGCAGGAGCTGGAGTAGGTGGTATATCAGTTCCAAAAATAGCCTCAGGAAGTAAAACCTTATCAACTTGATATATAGCAACAGGATCTGTAGCATGAACAGCACTGGTTACTTTGGTAATTGACCATCCTGAACTAATGTGAACAGATCCAGAAGCATCAGTGAAATTCAATGTGTAGTCACCACCAGCAAATGTAGGAGTGGAACTAGTTTGACTCAGATTTTTGAAGTCAGCAAGAGAATAGAAATGTGGCAAAGCATGGAAAAGGATTACTTGTTTTAATTTGTCAGCTGTGAGTTTAGAGAGTGAAGGTTTTTTGAGAGATGTGAAGGCACTGTCTTTTGGTACAAAGATAGTTATTCCTTCTTCAGTGTTGTTGGCTTGGTTTTGGAAAGTGTCAATTACTTTAGTGGATTGAAGGTAACCAAGGAAAGTGTGAAATGGACCAGCTACTGAGAGTAATTCAGTGAGGTTTACATAAGCAGGTGCTGGTGCAGGTGCTGGAGTTGGTGTTAGGATAGGAGAAGGTGGACTAGCATGTTTGGCAAATGCTGATGAACTCAGAAGTAACACAATGTTGCTAACAAGAAAAATCATTGAAAATTCCATTTTTGATTGCAATATCACCACTCTCTCCAAATTCCTATAAGAAAAAAGTTCAAGAATGTTAGATCTCAACAAAAAAGACACCCATTTAGTTGTGAACATGTGATTGTGAGGTAGTACAATACAATAATTCAGATAAATAAGATAAAAAAATATAAACTCTAAGTTGAAATTCAATCTCCAATAATTATAAATCCTTCTACATTGTGCTAAAGTTTAGTTATATCTAGAGTCACTAACCAAAAATGGTGAAACCAGATCTTACAAAAGTTAACATAAAGGTTCAGTCAAAAATAAAGAAAACATATAATACAATTCAATTGAATATGGAATGCTTAAAGGAAGATCTAGGAATACTACTAATTATAGCAAATTAAGCAGAAGAAATTGCAGATCGGAGAGTGATAGAAAGAGTGAGTGAAAACTGATAAATTAAGAAGAGATTGTGGAGTCCTAGAAAACCCACATTACAACAAAATGAAAAGTTCGAGATCAGACAAAGAAATGAATGTTGAAAAGATTAATCTTTTTTTGAGAGTAGTGAAGTAAGTACACAATATCATATCAACACCCTAGAATGAAAATAGATAGATCTATACAAATTCTTCTAATTTCCTACTACCCATGAAGCTAAAAACGATATTCAGATGTTAAAATGCATGAAAAAGTAAAACTTTATGCAAAAAAAAACAATGACATTTAACAAAAAATGTAGCTAGTGCATGAATGAGATTGAGAGTGCAGAGGACAGACCTGAAGGATCAGAAGGAATTGAGAGAGAGAGAGAGAGAGAGAGAGAGAGAGAGTGTGAAGGAGGAGGAATGAGAATGGAGGATATATAAAGAGAGAGATATAAAGTGGTGTGGTGGAATGGTTACAGCACAGAGATGCTTCTAAGTTGAGTTGTGTTGATGAATAGATACATATTTTGATTTTGTAATACTTTAATGGTAAAAATGACCCTTAACTCTTCCCTTCATTGTATGTTTGGATGGTTGCCTTTCAATATCAATAGTCCACTTCAAGTAATCACTTCTTTAATTCATCATAGACTAACCTTGCACTCTACCCCACCCTTTTTCTTTCTTCTCTCACTTCAATTTATCATATTGAAAGCCTTACCCATGCATAGAGGAGTTCATGATGCGGTTTGATTCGGTTTTGAAGAATAAGTCATCTGATCTAAAAAGTAAAATAACATGTGATTTGGGTTGAATGATTTATTATTATTTTTTTAAAAAAAATTAAACCAATTTGATCCAAATAAATGCGGTTTGAACTGAATTGAGTGATTCAATTTTTAATAGTACAAAAAATGTCTTGCAAAAATGTTCTATAAAGCTGTTATTAGAATAGAAAAACAATATTTGTCAAAAATAAAAAATAAATAAAAGCAATTGTCAAAAATACATTCTAAAAATGCTATGACTAATTAATATATCCTAAAAAAAATATAATATAAGAAAATCATGTTTATAAATCTATTGTGAAAACATAGCATATTTCGTGCATAGACTATTGCGTGAGCAACAACTTTGTTTTCACTAAGGGATAAATGAAAAGAGAATAAAATAAAATTAGAGAGTAATCATGTTTTTTGTTAGAAACTGTTGGTGTTTGTGATAATCGTGTCATATGTGTGGCTACTAAAGTTTTCCTATTCTTTAAATAATATAGGTGGTTTTAGATTGGTTATAGGTCATAAAACTGCGAACTAAACCAAACCGATCAAATAAAGGAACTAGTCCAAAGAGATCCAAATCAAAATAATTTATTTGCAATTTTTGATTCGGTTTGGATTAATTTACAGTTTTAATTTGGATTGATTCAGATCTAAACACCCTACAAATAACTTAGGTTTTATCCTTTTGTAAATCTTGTAATTGATTGTCCTCCAAACCAATTGACATAGATTAATTTGCTCCTCAGTCTACATAGATCTTCATGATCCTATCTTAAGGCCTAAGGCTAACTAACATAATCCCTCTCACAGGAACATGATAATATGTGCAAAACACTCAGGTGGACCAAAGTATGTCTGTGACTCATGTGATAGCCATGACGTCATATTTCCATCAAAATATTGTGAGAAAAAGTTTGAATATCGTACGATATATTTGTATTTTGACGTAGATGAATACACATTGACTCTACAGAGACAGACAGACAGACACAAAGGTTACTACACAAACAAAAAGGCTCACAGGGAGCCCCACCATCACAATGGTTGTTGCTCCATGCTTTACCCCACAACAACCCCATGCCAACTGTTCAGGAATCATTCTTCACAATGCCACATCCTTATTTCATTCACCTTCGTTAGTTTCGTGACAAAATCAGCCACCGCCGACCACTACCAGAAAAATGGGATTTTTTGGCGGATTTTTCCGCCAAAAACACTCCAATCTCGCCGCAAATACGCGTGATTTTCATGGATTTTCCGCCATTAGAAATTTGGTGTGCAACGTATTTTCTGCGGATTTTTAGTCATTCGTGAAATTTGGCGCGAATTTATATGATTTTCCCTGTGACTTTCCGGGAATTTTGTCATTTTTGGGGAAAATCCACTAAAATTATTATTATTTTTTTTTTAATTTAAAAATCATTGAAATTACATTAATTCCGCCGAAAATTAATTATTTTTTTAAATAAATAAATTTAAAAAACAGTAAATAAATTTTTTCTTTTTTAAACGTTTTATTTTTTAAACGTTTACTTTTTTAATAATTTTTTTTTTGTACGACGTTTCCTTTTTTCTTTTTTCTTTAAACATTTCATTTTTTCTTTTTTCTTCAACCTCAGCTCATTCCATTTCTCAAATGCAAAAGTTCATCTCCTATCTTCTTGAGTTGCATGAAATGAAGTTTTAAAAGCTTGCATGTGGAAATTTGGGTCTCAAGGGTTGGTTTAGGAGCTGAGATTCAAGTAGTTGGAGTTGTTTGTGGGTTAGACAACTTCCAAGTCAGATTTTTGAAGCAACATTGCTCTAGGAGAAGAAAAAATTAATTTTAGATCAGAAGATTGAGAGAGGAGAATAAGTTTGAGTAAAAGAATTTTAGAGAAGTTATAAAAGTGTTAGAGAGAATGAGTGAATGAAGGAATGGAAGAAATGAGATATATGAAGAGAGAGATGAGGATTCGTAATCATGGAATGAATGTGTCATTTTCAGCGGAATAAGCGAAGATTTCCGTGATTTATTGCCTTGAAGTCAAGGCTTGTTTTTCGCGGAATAGGCGATTTTCGACGGATTGGTGCGGTCAAATGCCTAGAAGACCACACATGTTTTTCATTTTAGGCGGATTTTCGACATTTTTGCAAATAGCTTCAAACGCCTTATAGACCATACAATACATCATTTTCTTGGATTAGGCGAGATTTTCTATGAAATTTGAATTTTAAATTTCTCTCTACTTATTTTCGCTGTCATTTTCGGCGGATTGGACCGCCTTTTTGGCGGATCCATTTTTTTTTGACCCAACCATTTTTGTTACCACTTTATAATCCCCCACAAATGACATAATTCCGCCGAAAACGTCAAATATCCGCTTAAAAAGTTTACGTGGATTAAATCCCCACAAATGTCAAAAATCCGCCGGAAAGTTTCTGGGGGATTAAAATCCGCCAGAAAGTTTTGCCTTGGATTTTCAGTTTTTCTTGTAGTGGACACTAGCTAGTTTGATTCACCTTCCTTCCCTTCTCAATGATTTTTTTTTCCAATGGGGTCTTTGATTCTGCTCTGATGTCTAAGAGAAGAGAGTTCTGACAAATTCAGAATTTGGTTGGGCGATAAGTAAAATTTGACTATAGTTTGTTCCATTTCTAGATGTCGAACCCACCTACAAGCTGAATATGTCCTTTAGATGAAGTGTATCAAGCACTTGCACTCAAACTTAGAGATACACTTCTCAATGATAGTATAGTACTATACTAATAAAAATAGTATGAGTATTTGTTCATTTTTCAGCTTATTAATCGACCTTTATTTAATATCATCAATATCAAATTAGTTCACATAGAATGACCTACGAACAACTTGTATATAATTAATTATTCAAAATCATTATATACCATTACCTTATTTCTTGTGGTTTAATCAATTATGATTTCGTATTATGAAGAATGAATGAATCAACACATGATATTATAACAACTGTCTAGTACTTAAAAAAAATCGTTTAAATGCACTTTTTTCATTTACGCATTCTCTAAAAAATATATAGATATAAACAAAGGGACATATCAAAAGTAAAAAAAAAAATTGGGTACAAAGGACATATCAAAAGTATGCTATTGCTACATATATTTGAGACTATTTGAATATATAAATTAAAGAGAAATTAAATGTGTAGTAAATGCCACATAGAAAAACAATTGTGAAAGAGAAATAAAACCTTTAGTCTACGTGAGAAACAAGCAAGTTTGACTTCAATAGTAGCTTGAAAAACACAAACAAACATACGGTACCCTTAACAAATTAATATGTAAATCATTTTTTATTATATTTTATTTTGTGAGTCTACCTATGGAGTCCTTTAACCGATTAATGATAAAAGTATTTAATTAAGATTTTACAAGATTTTTAATTGATAATTAACAAAGTCATGCCACATTAATCAACATTCTTCAATATCTCCTATCAATATGTAATTCTCACGCCTGTTGAAGCTCATTATGCACCATAGGTCTTGCAAAGTCAACCAATTGTCTGAAGACTTGATACATGATGTCATGAATCTTCATATCAAACTATTTTTTATGAAGTAGTCATAAACATTGATTGCTTTCGACTGGTTAGATCCAGTGGTCGTCGTTGCCTCAATTGGTGGAGCATTGGTGTTGGCATACCTAACCTAATATACGAACATGCTCAGAGGACTTATGAGGACCATTCTTAAATTTTGATGCATGGAGGATCCATGTTTCTTAAACTACTACTAAAACATAGATGCATGTGCCATAATTATATCGTGACTGGGCCGACTAAATTTCTCAATTTGTGTGTCGAACTTGAAAGTTAGACAAGTGGATTGACTAAAAGCTCTAATAAGGATTCCCTTTTTCTTCAAGCGATTATGCGAAGTAGTAAACTATGTTCCTCGATTGTGAGTTCGTTAACTACTTCAAAGAATGTTAAGTGTAGGTGATGGGTGAAAAGGAACAACTAAACTAAGAAAAGTATAAGTAAATTTGCATAGAAGATAGAGTTTTGTATTGATGAATGAATGTCTAATCTACTATGTACCATTGGTGTTTATTGATAGAATGAAACCTAACACATATTGATATTAGCCACAATCCTGTTACAAATGGCCAACAACAATTCTGAGTCTGCAAACGATTACTCAGTTAGTTGTGTACACCTTCCATTGTGTGTCGAACTTGAAAGTTAGACGAGTGGATCGGCTAATAGCTCCAACAATGATTCCCTTTTTCTTCAAGCGAATATGCCAAGTAATAAACACTGTTCCTCGGTCATGAGTTCCTTAATTACTTCGAAGATTGTTTAGTCTAGGCTAAACTAAGAAAAATATAAGCCCGATTTTCTTACCCTCTAGCGGCTAGTTAGTCGTCTTTATGCTTTGACTCCTTAACTGCAACTTAATTAGACTAGCACAATATTCAACTAATGGTAACTCAGCAACTTAATTAGACTAGCATTTCAATTATTCTTTGTTGTAAACACCACCAATACTTTTTACTGATTTTATTGGATTCCATCATCAATAGGTAAAGCCTTTTCTTTCCTTCCATTTAAATTTGGTAGACATCGAATTTAATTAAATATTATTGCAAAAGTGTATCTGAGAAACAAGTTAACATATGGCAATATCAACAACTACTTTGTGAGTATATCTAATCTAATCTAATCTAATCACCTAAAAGCCAATGCCAAAAAAAATAATGGGGGACAGTTATTTTGCATATTGGAAAGTACTACTACTACTAGTAACATGTGAAGTTTATTGGGACCAGCAGTCAAATCAGGCAAAAATGATTAGACTAATTATATATAGATCAGTGATCAAATCAGATAAACTGTTTACATTAATTACAAATTTAATTAATTTGAACTAATCTTTTGTCTGGTTGTAAGACTAGGTGCAGAGGCAGTGTCAATCTACATTCTACAACCCCTTCCTTCCTTGGAATATTAGATTTTAGTGACTCTTCCAATCTTTTACGCCTCCTTTACAACAAGGTAATTACACATTGATTGATGTAATAATATGTATTAGTATGATAGATAATATTCCCCATAACTAAGTGTATGGTTGTACACTATAGATAGATAATTAGATGCAAATGATAATTAATTACAGTAATGCAGCCAAGGAGGAGACTGAGATGACTGTAGTAAATTGATTAGCTAGGCTTCTGTAACCATCCAAGACTTTGGGCCACGCTTAATTTCCAAGATAAGATGTATTTCAAGTTGAAAGTGAGATGTATTCAATTTTAGTAGAGATTAATAGGTGTCCCCACAGCTAGTTGCATGCAACACGGGATGTTGGCTTTTAGGTTCGAAACCGATTGTGTCCATTGGATAATGTATGGGATGTTTATTTGTCATTTTGTCAGAAGTGAAAAAAAAAAGGTAGTTTAATAGGTATACTAAATGAATGATATTATTTGATCATCTTGTTATAATGTAAATAAATTTTGTAAAGAAATAATATAAGGACAAAATGACACCTTTGATCTTCTGGAGTACTACTTATCAGATAATGATACCTTTAAGAGTGTATTGAGGACCCACTAACCTGATCAGTTGCATAGATAGAACTCATAGAAGACTCACTAACCTGCCTACTCAAAGGTTCACCTTCACTTTTATAATAAAGTTTTTCATTTTTTTCTTCCCCTGTTTCTTTCTTTCCAATTATTAGATATAGTAATTATTTATAGGCACTCATTCACTACTTAACAAATTCACTAACTACTAACTACTAGTAACTAACCACTAACCAATTCCATAACCACCAATCACTATTGTTCATGAATCGCAAAGCAAAAGAAAAAATTTGCGAGAAGACAATGAAGAAATCACCGATGAGAGATGAACGCGGAAGCTACATAATCGCTCCTAATGTCATATTAAGAGTTAAACTCTATCTATTAATTGAATATAAATTTATTAAAGATGAATGGTGAAGAAAAAACTTAGTACAATATGAAGAAGTCATCACTATATATAGTACACCTTCTAGTGAAAGTAAATACAAAAATCCAACTAACTAACTAACTAAGAAAAGTAGTTACAATTAAAAATTAATTTAACTAAATTGTAAACTAACTTTCTAATACCAATTTCCATCAAACCCCGTAATATCTTTTTGGAACTTGAAACAGCTCCAACACCACAAGTACGTGGTTAAATCATCGATCAACAATCACATGGAAGGGAATACTATAATAATAACAATGGTGACCAATAAAGAAGAAATGGCACAGGCATGTATTGAGTCCCTAGGTTAACTAGATGCCACGATCCCTTGATACTGTATTTGGAGTGTGCAACAAATTACATGTCACAGTACTTTAATACCGAACCTAATTTGGTACTATAGTGCAGTAAAAAATGAATGTGTTGAAAACTTTTTATATTTTAAAGATATTTTTGTCTATAGAAAGGAGAAAAACACATTAAAAGCGTTTAGGCACATGCCCACAACCCACAAAGCACAAAACCTTACTCTAGTTGTTAACTCTCAATCATACATCGCACAAGCCGCCACTCTTTTTAATCCTCTTTTGCGTGTGAATTTTTTATTGATTGGTGATCGGAAGACTTGGAATTAGCCTTTAATTCGTTTTCTATTGTATGAGCAATCAAGTAATTCAGTTTTGAATACACCTTTGTTGCCTTCGGTTCACAATGATTTGTTGAGCTGGTCTTGTGAAAAATCTGGCCATTATTCTGTGCGCAGTGCTTACCGGCTTCTTATTTAGAATTCTCGCCTTAATTTCCTCACTCCTGTGATTGGTTGTTGGACTTTATTATGGAGCTTAAAACTTCCACCTAAGGTAAAGAACTTTCTGTGGCGTCTTGGCCGTAATTGTCTTCTGACGCGAGCTATTCTTGCTGTGCGTGGTGCTTTGGTAGCGTCAGTCTTCGCGTTGTGTGGGGATCATGATGAGACCCCTCTGCATCTGTTCGCGCATTGTAGTTCAACAACAGCATGTTGGGGTGTTATTGGAGTTCACGACGTGGTTGCTGATTGTGGGGTTGTTTCTAGTTCACAGACAACTTGGTTTTTTGATACACTCCAACGGTTGGATGGTGATGCACGTCTAGCTTGATGTATAATGCTTTGGAGTATTTGGTCTAGCCGTAATAATCTTGTGTGGAATAATTCTAGAGACACCACAACTGCCATTGTGTTTCGAGGGAATCAGTTATTGTCCGATTGGCAGGATGCTCGCTCACTTTCCACACAATTTTTTACAATTCCCTCTATTAACCCATCCTCCTCTACTCTATCACCTTGGCAAAAGCCACCACCAGGTTTTGTCAAGTGTAATGTTGATGCATCTTTTGATAGGAGTGGTGGTAGGGTAGGTTTTGGTATGTGCCTTCGGGATTAACATGGAACTTTTATAGCTGCCAAAATGCTCTCTTTCACGCCAGTTTTGGAGGGTTACAAGGGTGAGGCTTTGGGGATCCTAGCTATCTTGGACTGAGTCTGTGAGCTTCACTACAAAGATGTAATTTTTGAGCTTAATGCTAAGGTAGTACAACTGATTCGTTCTCGTTCTAAAACACATATTAATCCAGTCGTACAACTGAATTAATCTCTTGTTTTAGAAAACTAGAAAAGTTCTTCAAAAAGAAAATTTATTTTTGTTAAAAAAAACATAAAATAAAATTGATTTTACTAAAACAACATATTCAATAAAAAAGGCTCCCTAGAACAAAGCATAGAAACTAAGCATGAATCAAATAATGGGATGGTGTAGTGAGCAAACCTTAAAAACTGAATTTCTTAAAAGACGTATCTAAACTCTATTGTGAGCAAGGTAATCAAAATCGGACCGAATTGTCTGGTTCAACTGATCAAACCCCAATCCAAATTTGGCTTGGATGCTTGATCTAAAAATCGGCTAGTGAATCGAGAAACCGACACAAAACAGCTGGAACCGACAACAACCTGCTGTGATCCGGTTTCTACCGGTAAAAAAAAGCACTTAAGAACTTAGCACCAGCACAAATGAATTTTACGTGAATCGTATTTGTTTGTTGGTAAAAAAATAATTCCAATGTGGGTGATGATATGATACAAGAATTCTTATTCTTAGCCTCTCACTTAGGTTTCATCATTCTATATTATTTGTAGCAAATGAATGAATCTTTGCAGCTGTTTAACAAAATCTTTACTCGTAATATGTCAAGCAGGACATGATTCACCAATTTTGATTTAGCTATTGTAGTCTCATTCATTCATTCATGGAAAGAAAGAAAGAAAGAAAAAGCATCTAGCTACAAAATGAATGACTAGATAGTTGGTGATGTGATCTCCACGTGTCACAAATCCATTGGGAATAAGTATGGCTGCTGACGTGGAAACTCCTCGTATCGTAGGGCCATTAGCCCACCGGCCTACCACATGGACCTCAAAGAGGATTTGTTGTTTTCTTTGGGACGGCTTATGCCGCCAATTATCATACAGTGTTACTTTTCAGTTTTCACCTTTTTTTTCTTCGTTATCATTTTGGTCATTACAAAATGAGTAAAAATTCATTTTAGTCTTTGTAAAATAATTTTTTTAAAAAAGGTCATTACAAAATGGTTTTTAATTCGTTTTGCTACCCACCTTGATTTTTAATTTGATTTGGCACATTTTAACACAACTGACAACGTTGACATAGCTGTTTTAACACACGTGGACTACCACGTCACTTAAAACAAATTTTAAATTTTTATTATGCCTTAAATTGAAGTTATCTCAAAATTGAAGTTGGGAGGGTATAATATGCATTTAATATTTGTTTTAAGTGACGTGGCGATCAATACCACTTTAAAAACATTCACGCAATGTTGCGGTTGTGTTAAAAAACAAAATGAATAAAAAATTTTTTGCGGACCTTTTTAAAAAAATTATTTTTGTAGGAACTAAAATAGATTTTCGCTCATTTTGAGATCAAAATGATATTTAAGCCTTTCAAATTAAATTCATACAACTGGATACATAAATGTGAATTAATTTGGGTATTAGGTAAAATGTAGTACATCCGAATATATGCAATTAGAAGGTGTCATTTACAAAAAAAAAAAACAATGAATCATGGAGAGAGTTTTACACTATGAAGTCCGATACGGGATACGATACGTTACGACATGATATGTGGATACAAGAAAATTTTGAAAATGAAGATACGATACGACATGGATACTTCAATAAAAAATTAAATTAAAATTTAAAAATATAAAACATAAAAATATTTTTGATCAAAATAAGTAAGCATATATAGTACCAACAAAGGTTGATTCGAGTGGTAACTGGACTCGGATCACACTCCAAGGTCTCGGCTTCAAATATTGGGTGTGACAAAAACTCTATTAGGAGGAGAGAACCACACAGGCCGACAAAGTCGAATACTTGTGGTCAGCCAAGTTCTCTCGTGTAGATTACTCATCGACAAAGCCTGTGTAAATTGTGCCCCAATGACATGGTAACAGAAAAAAATAAGTAAACTTAGTTGAATGTCTTTTCCCCACTCATTTTAGTATATTCTTCTCCTACGAATATCACAAAAGATATATAGTTTACTACCCAAGTTAGAATATAGCAAAAAAAAAAACAACATCATAAGTCATATCCAAAAGAAGTTTAGGCTCTATAGAATTGCCTACTATTAACTACTTAAAACTAAATGTGTCATTCTCCGCTCCTCCATTTCCATCATAAAAAAATAACATAGCTTCCAACTCTGATTTATCAAGAGATATCTCTGCTAATTCAATTCCAACACCATCAAGTGGATCATCATGTGCATATATATCCACTAATGTCCCACATCTTTGTCTCTCTTCTACCATATCTTTCATCTTTTCTAGACAAAAGACGAAGATTAGTATGCACATAAGAGAACATGGTCTATTTTGGAGTATCGAGACTTAATAGGTTTTACAACAATGAGCAATGTCAAAAGCAGCACTCAAGGATTTTTATTCTTACCACATCCCCCAAAAGAAAATGAATGCTAGTCATATTTTGACAATTTCAACCATAAGAGAACGTCAGTTTGTGGGTTCAAATTTGGGCGTGTGTAGTTTTTATTTGTCATTTCGCCTAATCACTACAACATTTTTGACTTTAGCGCCACGCTCTCATTCTGCGGCTAAATAAATAACCGCATGCTTTGAACACGAATTGTGCCACGTGTTTACAAGTGTGGCTAATGAGATAGGTATAGGCCACGGTTTTTGTAACTTGCGGTTAGGCCACGCTTTAAAATTGTATAGGCGACGGTTTAAAAGTGTGTAGATACCTAATACCACATTTGTCAACCCGTAGTCTTTAAAAATTAACTCAGCAGAACGAATAAAATCGTGGCGCGAAAGGTTGCTTTGATTTATAGACCACAACTAAAAACCATAGATTAAAATATAACTAAAAACCCCTGACTATGTATTACATTTCCAAAAACTGCACGCGAAAGGTTGCCTTTTATTTACTTTTATTATAGACAAAAAACCGTGGACTAATACTGGACACCTTCTCTCTAAATAACCGTGGACTATTCATTTTAAGTTACTCCCACTTTCAATTTTTGGGTATGCGAATTGAATAACGACAAAATTTAAAAAACACGGAAGAACGGAAAATGAAAAAAAATAAAAAGAAAGAAGAAGAAGAACGACGCCATGCTTTGGTTGCCTCTTCGTTTCTCTTGATCCAGAACGCAAAGCCATGCCAGGAACGCCAGCGAAATCTTCGCAAAGCCATGCCAGGAACGCAAAGCCCTCTTTGGTTGCCTCTTCGTTTCTCTTGATTCAGAACGCAAAGCCTTCTTCATTCTTCTCACTCCAGAACGTCTTCATTCCTCTCACTCTAGAACGCATCTCAGCGTGCTCGCCACGATGCCACCGCTGCAACTCGTCACTCGGAGCCCCACCACGAGACGCCGCTGCAACCACCACGCTGTCGCTGCAGCATCGCTGTTTCAAGGTTCCCTTCTCTGATTTTAGGGTTTCATATCCATTGATTATATGATTTTGATTATCTTTGATTTTAGGGATTTTGATTATCTGATTTTAGGGTTTAGGGTTATTAACTTTGATTATCTACTTTAATGGATTTGTAACTTGGCAGTTTTTCATCTGATTTGTAACTTAGGGATTTTGATTATCTGATTCTATGGCAATATTTACTTGTATCAGCTCAAATATTCTTTCTCCCTCTAAACGGCTCACTTCAAATAATCCATACATGCACGATCAAATATTATTCAGGCCTATTTGTGGTAATCCATACTTGAGCAGGGTTACATCAAATACCTGCTCAAGTATCTCCCTCTTTGGTTACCCTCTGAGAAATGTTTAGAATAGTTTTGAAATATAAGTATCTATCTTCTTTATGGCAGGGACAAGAAAAAAGACTTTGCTTCAAACTATTCTGCATATTATCCATTTGGAGTAGATGTTTTCTTATCTCCACGAAAAGTCGACCATATAGCTCGGTTTGTCGATCTTCCTGTTATTAGTTCCTCTTCGAAATTTCCACCCATTCTTATTTGTAAATGTTCAGGTACTCCTGCTTTTCTAAAATTTAGTTACACTTTTTAGTCTTCATCTTGTTTCTACATCTTCTCATACTCATTGTTTTGTGGATTTCAGGTTCCGCTCTACCCTACGACACTTTTTCAAGGCGAAATTGATGGCGAAGGAATGAGCTTTGTTTTGTACTTTAAACTTTCTGAAAGTTACGCCAAGGAACTTCCTCAACATTTTCAAGAAAACATGCGAGTAAGTTGAATTCTTCATGTGTTGGTTCAGTTCCTAGCATTTCGAATACATGCTGCAAACACTGCTATTTTATCTGTTTTCTCTGGGTTGCTAATATTAGTTTCTTTATGATTATTTCTTACATAACATGTGTCTATAACTTTCTATAGAGATTGATGGAAATTTTGATTTGAGGAAAGTTCAATAACTTGAAATTGATGTGTTCTTTTGTCTGTCATTAATTTGAGGAAAGTTCAATAACTTGTGGTCAGTGACCTTGTATTCTATGTTTTGCTGATGAAATGACATAACATGTGTATATGACTTTCTATAGAGATTGATGGATGATGAAGTTGAAAAGGTAAAGGGTTTTCCCGTAGATACAATTGCACCCTTCAGAGAAAGGTTGAAAATATTGGGCCGCGTCGGCAATATTGAAGACCTTCATTTGAGTGCAGCTGAAAGGAAGCTTATGCAGGCTTACAATGAGAAACCTGTCCTTTCACGTCCCCAACATGAGTTTTACTCGGTATGTTTCGTCCACTCGTTCTAAATTTGTAATCTGTTCTTCCAATAAACCAGGCACGTGTGGCGGTATGCAAAATGAATTGCAAAAGTGAAAACTTGAAACTCTTTTGAGAATTTTGTCCTCCTGTGTTAACACATCATAATCTCATTTCAAACACATCATTATCAGGCATAGAATGATCTTGAATAATGTCAAACAGTAACTGTGGCTCTCATTTTTGATAGAATCTTGAAGCTGAATATGACAAAAACTCAGCTGAATGGTTTCTATTATCTTTATGTGTATGCATATAAGTGGTGGATGTCTACATTGATTTTGAAAGTCTATTTTGTTCTTCAGTGATATCTGAATGTGAAGTTGGACACATGCATAAACATTTTACTTTATTGGTCTTGTCGACATTTATGTCATTACTCGGTTTATGATTGCGGTTTGTGCTGTCATAATATTTCTCTAATGTTTAGAATTAGTTAATTCTGTAATGTATCATCAAACTGAGAAACAAAAATGCTAGGAATATGCATTGAGAAGTTAACATGACATTCATTTTTGGTTATCTATCTTGTTAGAAGATTGGTGTCATAGAGGCTGGTACACAGACACATAAGTAAGGCCTGGTATTAAAAAAAATTGCTGTATTTTTATTTCTCCTACTTGCTGTCAAAAAATTATGCTGTCAAAAAATTGCTTGTTTTCAGGGTTGTTTTCATTTATTCTGGTATGTTAAAGAAGTACCAACTTTTTACTAAACCTTGAGTGGATGAATCATGTTTGCTTTGGACATTGCAGGTATTTTGTTGACTAATCTATTCGGGAAAACCATTTTGATGAACAAGAAAACATAAAGTTCATGAGGAGGTGGATGAAGCTGAAATGGATAATAACTCTTTATTTGTTTAGATTTTTTAAACACTTTTGCTAAATCTAATGTAAATTTTGTTTTTATGTTGTGGACAAGGTTTTAGTTTGATTGCAAAAAGTTTTGCAATGTACTTATTATAACACTTTTAGTAGCAATGAATATATTGTTTGGAGATGTCTACTTAAGATTGTTTATTTGATATTTTATGTGGGAGATTAAATTTAATTTGGCAAAAGAGGAAAACAGAAATAATATAAAAAATTGGACTTCAATTTATAGGCCACGGTTATTTATGGGCAGCCAATTGAAAACTGTGGCTTAAACCTATAGGCCACGGTTATTTATGTGTGGCCAATTGAAACCGTGGCGGAAGGTAGACTACTAAACCGTGGCTGTTTTAATAACTACGCCACGGTTTTAATATTTTAGTGGCTTAATGTCCCAAAAAACCGTAGGCTTTGGCGGCCACTGAGAGACAACAGCTTAAAAACCGTGGCTAAAACTTCCTAGTGCGGTTTTTAACTTCTAGCCACGGTTTTATGATGTTGCCTAAAGCCAAAAATGTTGTAGTGAATTAACAATCTAAGTAAGCGAAAATTGAATTTTTCTTTTCTTTTTTTTACTCAAAAAGTTGAATTTTTCTAAAACAAGGAATATATGTATTGTAAAGACTAAGTAGAATTATAATTATTAAATATGAAGTAGAACTTTATTCAGTAATTTTTAATTTTATATATTAGAACTAAAATGTGAAATGGAATTTGAAGAAAATACAACACAACACATATCTATCAATATCATTAGGGCATTCCAGACTTTCAAAAATAGAGATGACAATTTGGTTCATACCGATGGAGTGTTTTCCCCCTCATAGACGACTGCACAAAGCACATATGCATAGAACCAAAAGAAGATGATGGCTTCGATGAAAAATCACATTCCATTATTCATCCTCCCAATAGTGTAACCTCATCTCTAAGCTTTTGCCACCATTATTGCCAAACATCCTTATTGACATTCTGTGATGGGCTGTCAAATCCCAAGATTCTTGAACTGCCCCCACCTCCTCCTCCTCTTTCTTTCATTCACTTTAATTAGTCCTCAACTTCTATATAAATCACTTCCATTCTCTTTTCTTTTCATCAAAGGCAAAGTTTCCTATAACAGTACTCTTAGTTAACTTTGCTCTTTAAGAATCAACTTCATCATATTCTTCTTTGTATTCCAATGGCCACTGTTCAGGTATACTCTAATTCACATGGTTTATCACAACTGAACTCACTAATATCATTTAAAGACTTATTATTAATTTCTAACTGGAACATTAAGATATTTTGAACAAAAACATTTGATTTGATTCATCTGAATATGTCTTTGCCTGTTGTTGGAATATGATTTTGTAGGTTATATCAGCAAAGACTGCACTCCTGGAAGAGAAAACTGATGAGGTATCATTGAAGGCTGAGGAGAAGAGCAGTGAAGAAAAAGTTGTTGAGAGTCAGAATCCAATTTCACCAGCAGCAGCATCAGAAACCAAAGAAGAAACAGAAGCCACAGTAGAACCTGCTGCAGCAGCTGCTCCAGAAGTTGATACTAAAGAGGTGGTAGAAGAAGCCGTGACAGTGACGGTCGCAGACGAGGAGGAAACAAAGAAGGAAGAAGCAAAGACAGAAGATGTTGAGGAAAGCAAAGAAAATGCTAATCCTGTTGTAGAAGAGAAGGTAGTTGAGGCTCAGCCTGAGCCTCAGGCTGAAGCTAAAGAAGAGAAGGTAGCTGAGCCTGAGGCTAAGACTGAGCCTGAGGCTGAAGCTAAGGACAATGTGATTAACACAGAAGCCACAGGTGAGAAAAATGAGGAGAAGTTTGATGAGAAAGAAGGCTCAGATGAAAAGAAAGAGGAGGAAGTGATCACCAATACTGAGGGAGAAGCTGAGAAGAGCAAAGAAGAAGTCAAAGAGGCTTCAACTGAGAATAAGACTGAATAAGGAGAAATGTGTAACTTTCTAGTACGTTGCATGTGTTGTTGTTGCTTCAATAAGTCCTTAATTTCCTTGTTTGTGACAGTTTGTTAGTGAAGTGGTGTAATAAAATAGCTAGTTAGTACTACTAGTCAGTATTATTATTATTATTATGTATGTTCCTTAGTTTGTGTGAGTCAGTGATTCTGCAACAATAATAATGCAACATAGCTTTGTTTGTTCACTATTATTATCAGTAGTATCTTGTAGCAACACTCTTCCTTGTCATGATCGGCAATTGAGGCCATGTTCCTTAAAGTCACAATTCCCTTAAAATAAGCCAAATTGTGAATGAGAGGTAGATATTGTGTTCCTTATTTTCACCTCTCAAGAAGAGGAGGTCACAGAGGCTTTGACTTTGGTCACGGCCACCATAATCCACAATAACACTACTTACATTACAGCTGGCTGATGTTTTAGCCAAAATTCCTAGATAGTTGAACAAACTGGCTGATGTTTTAGCCAAGCATAGTATTTTTAGTAGTAGTAATTCTGTAATTTACGACATTGCCCCCCTTTTATCCACTCGTTTTTACTAGAGGATAAAATGGGTAGGGTGTTTGTGTAGTTGTTCTGTTTCTTGGGGTGTAACCCCTTTTTTCTCAAAAAAAAAATAAAATAAAAATATAACAGACTTTAAAGTGCTCAGGTTTTATAAATTCTTATAAGTAGTACGTATATGAGATTTGTATTTTTCCAAACACCCCCCTCAAACCTAATTTTATTGTGAATTTTTCCCAATTATAACATTGGCCATGAAAAGTAGCAGCATGCAATTAGAACCAGTAGTTTCTTTCTCTTAGAAAAGCAGAAAAGAGGATGGGATAAAGTTAGGGAAGCAGAAAACAGGATGAATATATATATGTAGATAGAAATGGCATCATCAGCATCAGGATCAGGATCAGGATCAGTTTTGTGGAAGACAGGAAGAGAGGAAGTGTATGTGGCAGCAATGGCTTTAAGGGCTACAAAGGGACCACCACAGTTGCTTATGTCTGCTGCCTATTCCCTCAATTTCTGGGATTTTCAACATTTCATGGTCATCATCAAACCTTCTCCTCTTCCTCAGGTTTTAAACTACTCCTACTAATACTCTCTCAATTCAACAATAATCACTAGATTTACTTAATCTAATTCCCTAGTTTGAGTTCAAGTTCTAATCACACTGACAATGTTTTTTCAGGTTCTGGTTTTTGATTTTCAACCAAAAGATCCTGAAGACATATATGTGGCACTAGCAACTTTATCTGGCAGAGCAGTGCCAGGTGGGATTTCCATACTTCTTCTCAGTGGTATTATTAATATTAAATATTAATTATAGAGTTATGTTTACAAGCAAATGTATTTATATGTTACATTCTATTTAGAATTGTACCAACCAAACATGTGTTAATGCAGTTGTTTATACAATATTCTAGAAGCACAATTTGCTTCATCATATCATATGTGGTTTTCTTCAAGCCTTGGTCAGAATCAGTGAAAATATATGTAATTTTGTCTCATGACTTATTATTGGAGGCTAGTTTCAAAATGCGTTCCGCATTGTGCCGCAATATTGCTGTTGCGGTGGCTTTCGCATCAACGCAATTGCAGAGTGATCTGTATTCACCTATAACTACCGCTTCGTAACCGCATCACACACCGCAACGATCCGCAATAGGCCACATCTTCCTCTCTCTATGAAAAATCAGAGGGAGAAAAAAGGGTGTGAATTTGAAACTAATTCATGCCGCATCACAGCAAATTAATCCTGCATCAGCTGCAATACGCATCGCAGCGGGAGCCGCAACCACAATTTAAAACCCTTTTGGAGCCTCAGCATCTTGAATTTGATTTCTGGTGCATTAAGTTCTTCTGAAATGAAATTATAAAGTCATTCTTTTAGTTATAACTTTTGAATTTTTCTGATTGGAGGGAGTTTCTCTCCATAAATGTCTTCACTATCTTCATTTAAATCACTACTACCTATTATGATCATATTCTCAGGGGCTGTTCTTGTGAGAAAGTTAAGAAGGTTGCCACAAAGCAAGTGTTGGCTGGTTGGTCATGCAAAAGCAGATGCTGTGGAAACAGCAACTGAATTTAACAGAAATTGGGAAACAAATTTGAAGATTGGTCACAATGATTGTCGCGATTATACCAATGGTAATACATAATTTATTTTGATAATGTTATGTACCTAATGTTGCATATGTCCCGATTGGTTTAATTATATATAACTATGAAAGGTATTGAATTTTTCTGTTCAATTCAAAGGTTTGGTTAGGCAACTCACTGGTGAAAAAGATGTGCTGAAACGTTTGAGAAGCAATGGTAGTTATTAGATATTAGAGGTAATACATCATTGACTTGCTATATGATCATCCCTTTTGTTTTCTTCTTTTCATTTATAGTCACTAAAGTCTGTTCAATTCTTGTATATAAATTATGAAAAGCAGATCAAGATATTCTAGACAATAGTAGACTGGTTATTCCAATCTGTTTTTTAGGCAAGTTTCTGTCTGTTTTTTTTTGGTCGAAGTTTCTCTGTCTGTTAATACATGCCAATAGAATCCAGACTTGTAATGTGCTACTGATGAAGTAACTATGGATTGGTAGATTTTGTTGAGAAACATGGGAAGAGCTAAAGAGACCTATGGCTATGAGAGAAAATGAGATATGGAATTTGAAATGCAAAACTAATACATGACATGGACTAGAAAGATGTTGGGGAAATCCACACACAAACCTAAGATCTTATATGAGAACACACACCACAAAGAAATAAATAAGAGATCACAAAGAGATTTACGTGGTTCGACATCTATTGCATATTCGTCTCTTCATCTTTTCACCACTATCAATACTAATTATTACATGACATGGACTAGAAAGACTAATCAACCACTAACTAATTATATATCCATCTGTAACAAACTAGAAACTAAAGCTAAGAGAGTGATAATAGATCATATAGCATGTATTGTGTTATTGGAAATTCTTAGCCAATATTTTGCCTGTTTTATTGTGCTGAGTGCTAGGGAGATTGTGTTGTCGGTACATGGAAAAGTTATATCCTGTCTTGAATAATCGATTCTTAGTAAATATTGGAAGTTTTATTATATCGAAGATTTACCATTTTTGGGTTTGTACTTGTCAATGTCATCGTGCATGCCTAAAGACCATACTACTATTCTCTTCTCTCTACACTTTGGTCTGATTGAGTGATCTAAACGAAGAGTATAAGAAGGATTACAAGAAGAAAGTCGAGGGTTCAAATCTTGAAAAATAACATTTTTTCATCTCCTTAACAATTAACAACTAATATTTGTCTATAAAAAAAATAAGAGTTACTGTGACTAATAATTGTGTCGAAGCACAAGTTCTAAAGTTACCAATTTAGCTTTTCATATCTTAATTTTTTCGCGATGTCATTAAAATCTGATTAATGGAATTGTTTTTGTTCCCCACCTCAACACCCTTTCTCTACCTTAATATCAATAAAGTGGGAGAATATTGCCATTTGCAGTGACTACTCGTATATTTGGTAGTCAAGAAAACCAAAAGAAAAGAAACGAAAAGAGAAAAAAAGTAAGAGAACATACCATTTTCATTTGTTTGGTTGCCTTACAAAATAGGAAGGAAAGAAAAGTTTTATTGGGTCCCATTTTGAGAAGAAAAGTAAAGGAAAACACAATTTTTTAGGTAAATGACATTTTTAACCTTGTACTAAAATTAACATATGCAATAAAAAATAATTTACTTTTTTAATAAATGTTAGTTTTGTCGTTTTATACATATGCAATTTTTTTTCTTCTTATTTTTTCTCCTATCAAACAAGGAAAGAAAAATATGTCATTTTCTAGCTACTATCTTTCTTTCCTTTCCCTTACCTTTCTTTCCTCTCACTTTCTTTTGTGAATCAAACATAGGCTACATGATGTCTATTGCACCGAGTAGGATGACCATAGTTTGTAAAGGAGAACCAACAACAATATTAAATAAACCTATAAATAATAAATATACATAATATAGAACAGTTTAATACAACAAGTAATTTACCATTCTAATTTTAATTTCATAATAAAGCAGAATAGCAAAGCACAATGTAAATTGTGCTAGTGCATTAGTAAATGATAAGATCATGCTAAATTAAATACCAAATTATACATAATTTCATAAATATATAATTTTTTTATAAGAGTTGGAAAAGAAAAAAACAGCAAGGACAACAACAACTAAGGTCTCAAAAAATAGAATATGCTGTCATCAGCCCTCAACGAGAGATCAAGACCACTAGAAGGATCCAATAACTCTGTCGAACAAATCTCAGATCCCGAACCCAACTTAACCAAAAATCAGTGCTCGAGTTAGCCTCTCTAAAGATATGCTCGAAACGAACTTTGCAATCTCTAGCTAACAGCTCTTGGACGTTACAAATAATAGAAGCATATTGATGCGTGAGATTAATTGTAGAGCGCACAAGATGGATACGGTGCTGCTTCTGTCTTTTCTCAGTTAGGCGAAGCAATTTTGGAAAGTAGAATAGCATATGAGATTTGTACATCCTTTGCTCCAAGCCAAATTTAACCCATGAAATATCGCAAGGAGCTCAGCATGTGAGTTATTGGAGCTTCCAATATTCTCCAAAAAAACCACACAACCATGCATCATCCTCATTGCGAAGAAGACCACTAAACACTGAAGCACCGGGATTGCCCAAACTACTGCCATCAACATTCAAGACCACAATTTGGGTGCCTAATTTAGGCTAACACTCATCATTTTAAGTCATTTACTTTTTTAGAATGTGGTTTAAGTCTAATTTAATTTCACAAAACCGACTTGTAAAGTGAGAGACACCCTTTCATTATATACTTTTTTGAGATCATATCTCTAATCAATGTGAGAGTTGAGTTTCTCCCGATAACTTTATTTCTTAGTTGAATAAAAAAAATAGTGAACAACATTAAAATTTAAAATAATTTTTCAAAATATCTGCGACCCTCACCTCACTTAATTCCAAGTTAGAAGCCGCCCGCCACTAACATTAAAAATAGGTACCGAAAGAGAGCTCAACATAATCCATCTACCTACCCACTACAAATGGTCTGTATTTAAATGTGTTACTATTAAATATATTTAACCTTTTCATTATATTTCTTATATTCTAAAATGTTTATTACAAATCCACCATTTTAAATTTTCTTAACATATTCTTTTATCTTATGAAGTTCTTGCATACTTATTTGAGTGTGAAATTATAGTTGTACATGGACTGTGACATGTTCAGTTAAATAACTTGCTTGTAACAGTAATATCACTAATAGTTCCTGATCAAACTAATCAGAATAGCTGGTCATTTCCGGGTTAAATAACAAACATTCCACAAGGCAAATCGTAATTGACCAAAGAAAAAAGGCACTGATCGTAGCACCTTGGGTAGAAACTAGAAAGTTCGTTACACAGTAAGAGAAAAAAAAATCAAGATATGTCGAAACAATATATGAAGATCACTAATTTATAAAGATTTAATATTCAATGATAAAAGTCGTACTCGATATGTCACATATGAGAAATAATAGCAGTATACCGTTTTTGTTCCTCCAAGATTTTTCTATTGGAAAAAGAGAGATAGAGACAAAATGGTGATGACTAGGGAGTCAACATGCAGATTAATTTGTAAATAAACAAAAAAGCTAGTCAAAGATGTAATAGCAGACCCCATTAGCCAATAGCCACCACAAATTCCCCAACCTTGCTGATAAAAAAATAAGTAAATGATGGGTGTAGAGCTCAACATAATCCATCTACCCACTACAAAACACAAGTTTGAAAATTTGACTGCCAAACTAAAAGAAAATACGCATGATGCATGTACCATTGTTTTCCTATAAAAAGGGTGCAACACGAGCTTAGTCCATCAAACACATCTGATTTTAAGTGTAGTACTCTTAACTTGAACATTCCCAAGCCAAGAAACAACAACAACAACAACAACAACAACAACAACAACATGGGCAGTGTTATTGTTGAAAATATTCCTACAAAGGTGCTTCCCAACACCTCTGGTGAAGTAAAGATACCTGTGATTGGCATGGGATCAGCACCTGACTTCACCTGTAAGAAAGACACAAAAGAGTCTATCATTGAGGCCATCAAGCAAGGTTACAGACATTTTGATACTGCTGCTGCATATGGCTCTGAACAGGCTCTTGGAGAAGCTCTCAAGGAGGCAATTGACCTTGGCCTCGTCACCCGACAACACCTCTTTGTCACTTCTAAGCTTTGGGTCACTGAAAATCATCCTCACCTCGTGCTTCCTGCTCTCCGCAAATCTCTCCAGTAATAGCCTAATTAAAATTTATATCTATGTCTGTATATCATTTACACTACACTTACTGAGATGAATCTGAATGCTAAAATTGGCTTGCTTATTTTGTTGTTACATTACAGGACTCTTCAACTGGACTACTTGGACTTGTATCTCATCCACTGGCCCCTCAGTTCCACACCCGGAAAGTTTTCATTCCCAATTGCTGTGGAGGACCTCTTGCCATTTGATGTGAAGGGTGTCTGGGAATCCATGGAACAATCCTTGAAACTTGGCCTCACAAAAGCTATTGGTGTCAGCAACTTCTCAGTTAAGAAGCTTCAAAATCTGCTCGATGTTGCCACCGTTCTTCCCGCAGTGAATCAAGTAAGTCATTAATTGACTAAACCCAGTTTAATTAACTACTAGCTCATACTAAATTCTCAACTAAAATATATATACTATATATAATTCTTCACTTACAAGCTTATATACGCACTTTGTAAATAAATGGAAGAGCATTTAGTAAAATTGAGATACAAGCTAATTTCAACCAGCTCTATATAAGGGCTCAACCTAAGTCTTATTATATGCATGTTATTATGAGATTAATATTTATTTAGTACTGTAATAATTAAAATGATATATTTTTATAGGTGGAGATGAACCTAGCATGGCAACAGAAGAAGCTTAGAGAATTCTGCAATGCAAATGGAATAGTGTTAACTGCGTTTTCACCATTGAGGAAAGGTGCGAGCAGGGGACCAAATGAAGTTATGGAGAATGATATGCTTAAAGAGATCGCAGATGCTCATGGCAAGTCTATAGCACAGATCTCTTTGAGATGGTTGTATGAACAAGGAATCACGTTTGTTCCCAAGAGCTATGATAAGGGGAGGATGAACCAAAATCTGCAAATCTTTGATTGGGCATTGACTAAGGAGGATCACCAAAAAATTGATCAAATCAAGCAGAGCCGTTTGATTGCAGGACCAACCAAGCCCAACCTCAATGATCTCTGGGATGACGAAATTTAAAATTCACTCATTAATGTTTGCCTCACAATCTATCTTTTTTACACTTGTTGCTTCCTTTAGAGCTTTGAATTGGCTCTGTCTTTGTGTATCGAGTTTAAATAAATGATTTTGCATTTCATCTCCCCAAGTTATTTTTACACAACTATTTTATTTTTCAAAAGTGTTATCACTACCAAAAAAAAAAGTCATTCCGACAGGACCTTCAACTTAATTTGGGGGCTCCTCAAATTGATTGCAGGGGTATTCAATTCACCACAAAATATCTGAGGATGTTTTTCTAACAACTGGCCAAAAGGTGGGTTCAGAACGAAATACCAGTAAGGAAATTGGTAGTACATAATATTAGAATCAGTTGATATACTATACAGCAGAAGTGCATAATAATTACAAACAAAAGATGATTTGGCCCAACACTATCATGTATTTATATATATCCTCTTGATTAAAATATTCAGTCACTGCATTATTTAACAAACAACTTGAGATTATAAAAATGTATTGTTTTCCTAAGTCTTAGAGGTAGAACAATATAGTAATAAATAATAATGAATGATGGGGATGTGAGACATGCTTATTTAATTTAAGCAGAAGCAGAGCAGCAAATTAGAATTAACAAATATTCCATCAATCAAAACTCATGTTGATTCTTCCAACAAACTATGCAATAACTCATAATACTACTACGGGTAATGTATTGTCCCTAATTAGTAAAAGCAAAAGAAAGAAGATGCATGCATGCAGTCACGCTAATGCACGCAACCAAGACAGAGGAATAAAACCAAGGGAGGTGGCTACTGGTTTGCGCAACCACAAATCTGATTCACAATTGCACAATCATCATACTCATTATATTGAAAGAAAAATTGGAATCAGTATACCTCTTGTTTTAGCTAATCAGAAACAAAGTGTGAGAAAATAGTTAAAAATAGAAAATACAACGAGAGCAACAGAGAAAAAAAAATACCTACCTGGATGCGAGAGCAGATGAGGAGTTCTAGTGACTCGTTTGAGTGGTAGTTATCCAGTCGAATTATCGGTGATACGCCGAATATGCACTTCATTAATAAATGAAAGAGCATCTAGTAAAATTGAGATACAGAGTACAGACTAATTGAGATACTTACAACGGTAATAATTAAAATGATATATGTATACTGGTGGAGATGAACCTAGCATGTTAGAGAATTCTGCAATGCAAATGGAATAGTGGTAACTGCGTTCTCACCATTGAGGAAAGGAGCAAGCATGGGCCCATATGAAGTTGTTATGGAGAAATCATACGCCTACTATTCACACCCCCCACTCCTTCAGCCAAACTGATTGGGCCTTCAACGGTCCAGGCTCATATCTACTCACCCAGATTGCACCTCCACAACGAATGGACCAGATCATCTCAATTAAATGCCTCCAAAGCCTATAAATACCACATTTATCATGAGAGAGAGGTACGCATTAAATACTACTCATTTGCATTAACTCCACAGCTACTGACTTTAGCATCGGAGTGTTTGTGCAGGTACACCCCACCTCAGCTCGGAACATCAACTCGGACGTGACTCCATATTGATCAAAACCTCATTTCCTACCAACTATCTCGGATATACTTTATCCTTAGATACGGTACAGAACATTGGCGACCACAGTGGGAGTTTTCCCGAATTCATAAAAAACTTTATCTATTTTTCTTTGATCAATCATGGACCCCGAGTTTAGAACCGGCGCACGGATAGCAAGTATCATCCGATCACAGGAAGAGGGGACCGGAGGAATTGCGATAACCCAATCATTCTCGACCAAAAATGTCAATAACGAGAATCAACCTCAAATCGAGTTCCTTCACCTCCTACGGTTATTCCGTTCCGAAGAAACACTTTGCAACAAATTAGTTCAAATTCTAAATCGGCATAATGAAGCATCTCGAGCTAGGAGTCTCCGTATCTCGAATTAGAAGCGAGGGTTGCGGGATATCAAGCTCGAGACATTGCGGATCGGGGTTCTCCGCAGCCGATATATGATCCACGGATTAACCCGACGTAAGAACCCGAGCAACCCTGCAGAACAACCGAGCCCCGGCGAGCGACATCGTACTCCCCAAGCGACGTCATTATCATCGCTCTCCCCGGGAGCGAGGAAGAGAAAGAACCAGAGGCAACTCTTAGAGATATAGACGACTGCAAGAAGATTCCTCTTACGCATCATCTTCACCACGCAGACAACGATCTAGGAGCGAGAGAAAGTCCTCCAAAACGAGAGCATCACTACCATAAGGGAGAGCCGGAACTTAAACAACATCGTTCCAAATATCAACCTCGCAAAACTCGGAACCGGGAGAAAAAAAGCGGAAGTACAACCACCAAGAAGAGGTCGTTTACTTGGAAATAGATTATTTTCTGTTCCCAGAGGTTTGTAGAAACCTCCCGAGCAACTTGAAAATTTATGACGGACTCGGAGACCCAAACGTTCATTTAGAATACTATGAGACCATGATGCAATATCGGAATGCTCCAGGTGAGATCATGTGTAGACTTTTTCCCTCACCCTTGATAAATCAGTAGGTTTATGGTTCGAGACATCCCTCGTGATTCGATCTCATCCTCGGGAACAACTTTCCAAGTTATTCTCGTGAGCCATACACATTCAAAAGTAAGGCGAAATCATGGATGGTGTTACATGCAATCCACTGAAGCCGATGATGAATCTATCCTGTCTTATATTGCAAGATTCAACACCGAGGCCGGAAAGGTGCATGGGTTAAATGAGGAATTTCGTCTGTATTTCCTATCCCGGGGTTTACGCAGAGGCACTTTATTCCGCATTGACGTAAGCATCAACCAATCCTCAACATTAGGGGAGTTCCTCCGACTTTCAGAAAAGTACATAGATCATGAGGAAGGCGATGAAGCCAAAGTTCTTTGTGAAAAGCGTAGCAAACCAAACCAAGGAGAATGGACCTCGAATCGAAAAATCAAATCCAAACACCGAAAATCCTCGAGAGATTCCGGGCCGGCGCCCATCTAGTGGAATTCAAACCTCGGCAAGGCGGCGACATCGAGACTACACCGAACTCATATGTGAAAAGGAGAAGATCTTGCAAGAATGTCAGAACAATGAATTCAAACATGTAAGGTATCCTGATCCCATTGCCCCAAGACCGGGATTGAGGAACAACAAGTACTGTCGTTATCACCAAAGCGCCGGCCATGACACAAATCGGTGCAACGCCTTAAAAGACGATATTGAAGACCTTATCAAAAAAGGAAAACTCGGGCAGTATGTCAGAAAGCCATTTCAACAGGAGAAAAACATTAAACAGGAGAAAGAGGTTGACGAAGTAAAAGGGAAAGATATCGTAGATTATAAGGAAGAGCCAGACACTCGAAGGAGTAGGGGCCGACCTGTTGTGATGGTAATCTCAGGTGGTGAAGTCGAAGAGCAACAAAGCAGAACAATCAAAAGAAAGTGGAAAGAAATTCAATGTGTAGCATCTACCTCGTCAGCCCAACAATAGCAACTCGTCCCCCTCTGTCATTTGGGGATGACGATCTACTCAACGGGAAGGTAAACGAAGACATTCCATCGCTGATCTCGCGATAATGGCCGAGAAAGAGATAAGAAGAATTTTAATTGACTGAGCGCACTCTTGTGACATCATGTTCTTCGATGTATTGGAGAAAATTAGAATTACACCAGGAACTCTTCCCTATCGCGAAAGCGGACCTTTCCGGTTTCAATGGATCCCGAACTAGACCAATGGGTTATATAGACTTAAGAGTCACTTTCGGAGAGGAGCCTTTATCTCGGACAATTACTCGTTAAATTCATGGTGCTACCTTGCTCATCAATCTACAATTGCATCATTGGAAGCGCCGACTTTGGGAAACTCGGGCGGTAACATCCATCAGTACATCCGAAAATGAAATTTCACTCTCAAAGCAACAAGGTAATAACTATCAATGCCGATCTTGAATCTTACGAAAGATGCTATTACCTCCTTCTCAAAGCCGAAATTTCGCAAGAGATAAGTGCCGAGCTTGATCAAAGAGTACATCTCGACGATGAAGGAAAAGCGAAGTTTTCCGAGGTAAATGTGATGGATTTAGACGCGCGCTTCGATCCCGACGGCTCGGGACGAAGAGAATGATAGCGTTCAAAGATCCGCGTTCTCGAGAAAAGGCGGGCGAGCCAAACCGGATGGGAATTCATCGTGATGATATCGGGAGACGATCCAACAAGAACGATCAAGATCGGCGCGGACCTACCGTGACGAAATAAAAAGAGAATTAACCCAATGCTTGAAAGAACACGCCGATCTATTTGCTTGGTGGTGAAGAAGATGCGGCGATACCACCCGAAATCGCCGCCATCATTTGTCAATATATCCCGATCGCGAAGTGGGTTGCCCAACGCAAAAGCGGTGCAAAATATCGAGAAAATCAAGCGACAACCAAGCGCGGTAGACGACTTAGTAAAAGCTAATTTTGTAATCGAGCTCAAATATACTACTTGGCTCTCAAACCACGTACTTGTTAAAAATCAAATGGAAAATGGCGCATGTGCATTGATTACACCGATCTTAATAGGTCATGTCCTAAAGATGCTTTTCCTGGTTCCAAATATTGATCGACTAGTCGATCACGCGTCGGGATTTTGTTTATTATCATTCATGGATGCCTATTCGGATATAACCAAATCCCATGTTCCCCGATCAAGAGAAAATCGCTTTTATGATCGAACGCGAAATTTCTCATTCTGAGAGTTATGCCTTTCGGTCTCAAAAATGCAGGAGCAACGTATCAGAGAATGATGAACAGAGTTTTCAAAAACCAAATCGGACGAAATGTAGAAGTGTACTTAGATGATATGATTGCAAAAAGTGAGCAAGCGATCGTCGTGTTACCGATCTCAAAGAAATTTTTGCGAGAGATAAGGAAAAAGCAGAATGAGGTTAAATCCGAGAAATGCACATTCGAGTCAAAGCGGAAAAATTCTTGAGATTCTATCTCACCGAAAGAGGAATTGAGGCAAACCCGGACAAATGCAAGTCGGTGGTCGAGCTGAAAACCCCGAACACGAAGAAATTCGAAACTTAATGGCATGATTGCGGCTCTATCTCGGTTCATCTCAAATGCCGCGCGTTCAAATCACTACCCTTTTTAAACTTTTAAAAAGGAATCAATTTATTTGGACCACAGAGCGGGATGAAAGCGCTCACCAACTAAAAAAGATATTATCGAACCTCCGATACTAACCCGACTGAACACGGGAAGTCTTATATTTATATCTCTCAATATCTCGAGGAAGCATTAGGAGCGAAAGACGATCCGGAAACAAAAGAGAGGCGAGCCCTGGTTTACTTTGTGAGCAAAGCTTTACAAGGGCGAACTTCGATATCAAAAATAGAAAATTGCTCTGGCTATAGTAATAGCTACTCGGCAACTCAGACATTATTTTGTATCTCACCAAGTAGTGGTTCGAACAAACCACCCGATCGGACAAATCCTACATCGCCTGGACGCTTTCGGAAAGAATAATAAAATGGGCGGTAGAGTCGTCCGAATTCGGTATCAAATATGAATCAAGATCGGCAATGAAAGCTCAGTGTTAGCCGACTTTGTAGCGAAATGACTTCGGCGGGTTCGAGGATGAAATATGGACAATCCATGTCGATGGCTCTTCCAATCCCAAAGGAAGTGGGGCTGTAATTATTCTTGAAAGTCCTTCGGGAGTGGTTATAGAACTATCACTCACTTTCAAATTTACAACATCAAACAATCAAGCTGAATACGGCATGCATTGTAGGTCTCCGTTGGCCTCGGATCTCGAATCACTCTGGTTGAATCTCCATACCGATTCACTCCTCGTGGTCTCCCAGATCGGGGGACAGTACGAAGCAAAAGAGCCAATCCTCCAGAAATATCTGAATTATGTGAAGAAACTACTCACCGAATTTGCTTTCGCCGAGGTTAAACATGTCCCAAGAACTAACAACATTCGGGCCGATGTTCTTTCCAAATTAGCAAGTACCAAAATCATGGAAATCACCTGGCCGATTATACAAGAGATCCTCAAAGAAACCTAGTTTTGGAGATGACTTACACTCGATTTCATCGATTATGCGTAATAAGTGAAGACCAAACATGGATTGCTCCTATCTTGAATTACATCATTTCGGGCGTAGAACCTTCCGATCCTGAGGAAGCCAAGATCATCCGAAGAAAAGCAGCATCTTTTGCAGTGTTCAATGAGCAGCTTTACAAAAAAGCACTCTCTTCACCGTTATTGAAATGTCTAGAACGTCTTTGAGAGGCCCACTATGTGTTAATGGAAATTCATGAAGAAATATGTGGCCAACATTTAGAAGGTAGATCCTTAGCCAGGAAGGTGTTAAGAGCGGGATACTTTTGGCCAACCATTGAAGCTGATGCAATAAACTATGTGAAGAAATGTCCGAACTGCGATTCACGCAAACGTTCACATTGCACCTCCTACCGGCCTCACAACTCTCTCCTCCCCACGGCTTTTGCATGGTGGGGATAGACTTTCTGGACCTTTTCCAAAAGCCCGGGGAGGAATAAATTTTTAATTGTGGCGATTGATTATTTTACTAAATGGATTGAGGCGAAACCATTATCTGTTATTAAGGCAAAGAACTGCATCTCTTTTTCCGAAAAGAAATAATTACGGTTCGGGTGCCCGAGTGGTAATCACGGACAATGGAACTCAATTACGATAAAGGATTCGGAAGTTGATGTCCGATCTTAAAATCAAACATCGATTCACTTCTTGGAACATCCCAAACAAATGGTGAAGCGAAGCGTGAACAAAGTACTTCTCAACGGGTTGAAGAAAAGGTTAGACAATGCTAAAGGGGAATTGGGTTGAAGAGCTCCACTTATGTCTTATGGGCATATAGAAACAACCCCCAAACTCCACTGGAGAAACGCTTTTCCTGGTTATCATATGGGAGTGAAGCGATCATCCCAATCGAAATCGAGAACCGTCTTGAGAGAACCACAAATCCGAAATCAATAGAAGACAATGGACAAGCTTTACGAGAAGAACTGGATCTTGTAGAAGAAGTCCGAGATCACGCATCCCTCAGAGAAGCCATCAACAAACAGAGGGTAGCCACCCGTTATAATCAGAAAGTCGTCCCAAGGTATTTTGATGTCGGTGACCTCGTCTTGAGAAGAGCCGATGTTGGATTAAAAAATGCATCACAAGGCAAGCTCGCACCAAACTGGGAAGGACCATATCGAGTCACTTCAAAAACGGGAAATGGAGCTTTCGAGCTAGAGACCACTGAAAGGCAAGGCGATCCCAAGAACGTGGAACGCCACCAAACTCAAAAAATATTACAGTTAGATATAGACTTGCTTTGTTAAGGCATTCTATTTCCGATCTTATTAAATATAGACTTGCTTTGTCAAGGCATTCTATTTCTGATCTTGTTAAAAATAGACTTGCTTTGTCAATGCATTCTATTTCCGATCTTATTAAATATAGACTTGCTTTGTTAAGGCACTCTATTTCCGATCTTGTTAAATATAGACTTGCTTTGTTAAGGCATTCTATTTCCGATCTTGTTAAAAATAGACTTGCTTTGTTAAAGGCATTCTAGTTCCGATCTTGTTAAAAATAGACTTGCTTTGTTAAGGCATTCTAGTTCCGATCTTATTTCTGTATGATTCAAAGCATTGATCGATATCACAGTTTTTTATCTCATAAACTTGTTTAAAAATGAAGGAAGAGATATCCGAGATAAAGACACGATCCACAAAGGAAGCCAAAATATGATGGTATTAATACGATGATGTCATTACAAAAATACCGGTTCATACGGCCTCGATTTCAAAAAACAAATGAAAATAAACAATTACACATCTTTGGGATAAACGATCCTTGACACTCATCGGATTCCGGTCAAACTCAACAATATGCCCATCATGAACCCCGTGACTCGGGTTAAAAATATCACGATCGGCAATAAAGTCGGGATTGACTACGGCGACTTGGTCAAGTGCGTTATTGAAAGCCTCTACGATGCCCTCTTGACCCATTTGATTTGCCTTCATCCGATCTTGAAGAGCTTTAACATTCGTGAGCGGTGAGTTTCTCAATCATTCTCGAAGCTCGGGAAAGTTCGGGCCGAGGTTGTAGCCACCATCTCGGCGATCTTATCATCTTTTCTTGAAGCTCAACGGCAGGCTTTTTCAAATTTTTCATTCGACGACTTGATTCGGCCTCTGGTTGTTTCTTTTCACCTCGAGTTGTAGTGCTTAACTTCCGAGTCTTCGGCCATCTTTTATAAAGATCCACATCTTTTTGGGATTTCTCAAGATCGGCCAAAGTGGACTTACAACTTTTTCCGAGCGGACTCATACCGCTTCAAGATCTACACAAATAGATAAAAACATAAGTATGAAAGAGATTGGAAGACCGGATGGACGAGCTTAGAAAACCGTAAGCCATGCCTTTAATTTGTAGAAGCGTGGTGCTTTATCCTCCTCACTAAATCGGCCATCCTCGACAAAGACCGAGATTGAAACTCAGAGGGTCGACTTGAACTCCTCGGTTTTGAGGTCATATATGCCTTTGGATCAAAAGGAGCAGCAGACTTATGTTTTTTGTTTCTCTTTGACTGGTCGCTCGGATCAATCACGGTTTTTTCCGATCTTGGGGTTTAGACCTGGGGAGGAGTTGACGAATGGTTGTTTTCTCTTTCTCTCGAAGTGGCGATCTTCCTCTTCGTCCTCCACTTCGGATTAACCACGCAATAGCGCGGCGAGAGTAACAATTCTGCAGAGGTCCTCACCGCGACCCCCGCTACTAGTTCCGACATTGGGTACCACCGGTGCAATTTGTTCAAGTGCGGGGGCTTTCAAAGCCGCCATATTCCTTTTGGGGCCATACTATCTGCGGAAGAAATACAAAATTCGATTAGGAAAATTATGCAAGTAAGATCGGCGAGATATAGTGAAAATAAACTAAGAAAAAGCGATTTAAAACCAACCTAAAGCTTTTTCGACGTGCTCAAACTTAACGGATGCTACCAATAGCTTAGTATCGAAACCCCATTGATTCGCCCTATGTTCATTATTGGTGACAATCCGATCTGCAATGAACATCAAGACCTTCAAGGTTTTCCGATCTTCCACGTTTAAATGATTCTTTTCGACAGAATGTCTTTTGGATTCATCTCGACAGGTCCAACCAAGAGGAAACTTGGTGGTGAGAACAATGTCATTCTCGGCATTAAATGTACCAACTCGATCTACTACTACAGCGCAATACTCTACCTAAAAAATTTATTTTTCCACTCATATTTTAAACTCTCCGAATACGGTAGAAAAACCTTGATGCAGGCCTAGATCGGAGGGTATAATGCTCTAAACGCGCAGTGCGCTTCGTTCTTCCTCGGTCCTTTTGTTTATTTGGAACATATGTAAGAAAAGTTGTAAGAAAGGGGCCGACCTAGATGAATACATACAAGCTCAAAAGCTCGTCACGAAAGCCCAAGCATTGGGGTGAAGTTGAGATAGGCTACCTCTAACTTTGCCAATACCGATCGCTGGAAGGCGTGAATGGAGGACGGATGCGCATATGAGCTAAAGTCGTCCAATAAACAATAAACTTAAGAGAATCAGGGTAAGTAGCCACATGCTCGCCCCTTCCCATTCCAAAAACACGTCAGCGCTCGGGATCTTTGGCATAAAGCCTCTTTGAATAATTGCTAATATCGATCTCCGGAGTCAGTAGCGAGTCTATACCACGAAGTTTTTCGGACACCCAGGAATAATCGCGGGGCGAGCCTAAAGGGGGAACTACGGGGAGGTCGACATTGTTAACCCCTGAATCTTCATATCCATATAATAACTCGAAACTTCCTGTATATCTTACGGTTCTTTGCCTCTTCTCTCTTCACCAATGTTCTCTTCTTCTGGGTCGACAGACGGATCGTCAACCTTTCTTCCATCTGATTCTGTCTCGGATTCAGAACTTGATTCGAGCTCAGAGTCATCTGAAGAGCTCGGATCTAAGTCAACATCTGCTTGGGCCTCGAGTTCGGATTATTAGCGCGGAAGGGTGGGCGATTCTTCATCTGAACCTCTTTACTATCACTTCCTCTCGGCCCTAAGACATTTCTTCCTCAGTATCTCGAGCGACCATTCTTTCCTATCTATAGGATTAGAATCACCTAGATGCCATTAGCTTTCCGATGTCGAGCCTCTGCAGACTTGCGAGCTTGCTCGGCAGTCTATAAGTCGGAGCGCTTTAGGCGCGAGTTATTCTGCATTTTGTTTTCGCGCGCTTTTACCTACGAGGGAATGAGGGCAAGCTATCGGGATAAATCAAAAATATGTTGGGTTCACGAACAAGATCGGAACCCGACACGACAACCCCACCCCGACAAAAAGATTGCAGGTGAGGCTAGATCTCACTGCGTGAGAATTGAAAAAGCGGCGCAACGAAAAAGAATTTCTACGAAAAACACAAGCAAAAAGTAAATTCAAATGGAAGTACTAACCTCAGAAGAAAGTCTTGATAAAAACGAAAAGATTTGATGTCAGAATTTGAAGGAGCGAGCTCGGAGAACTTAGATTCACGAAGTCGGTAGCTCTGAATGAAGCAGGGAACTAAAAAAGATGAACGAACTACCCTCGCTTGTATTTATAGGGTTTTGGGATATGACCGTTATTGTTCATTCGAAGCGACGCACTCAATCAAATTAAAGCGACACGAGAATCGAGGAGTCATCATTAAAAAGACGCCTCGAGTCCTGCGAACGGTCACATCGATCAACACGAGCATTTAATGCTCTATCGAAAAAAGAAATAAATATTAAAAAACGAAGCGTCACCAACACATCTTCAAAATCGGTAGTACAGCTCGACTTCAACTATCTTCAAGATCGGTGTCTGACTCGGCTCGAACCATCTTCAAGATCGATGTCTGACTCGACTCAACTATCTTCAAGATCGGTGTCTGACTCGGCTCCCAACCATCTTCAAGATCGGTGTCTGACAAATTTCGGCTCCAACCATCTTCAAGATCGATATCTGACTTCGGCTTGACCATCTTCAAAAATCGGTATACGCTTTCTTTTCAACCATCCGCAAGATCGGTAAGAAGTTCGAACACGGCTATTCTTCCAATCTCACTTAAACGATTTATTTTTACGCATATTTCAAGTCTAGTTTAACCTAACATGCCAAACCGACTTGGGGGGCAACTGTTATGGAGAAATCATACGCCTACTATTCACACCCCCCACTCCTTCAGCCAAACTGATTGGGCCTTCAACAGTCCAGGCCCATATCTACTCATCAAATGGCCCAGATTGCACCTCCACAACGAATGGACCAGATCATCTCAATTAAATGCCTCCAAAGCCTATAAATACCACATTTATCATGAGAGAGGTACGCATTAAATACTACTCATTTGCATTAACTCCACAGCTACTGACTTTAGCATCGGAGTGTTTGTGCAGGTACACTCCACCTCAGCTCGGAACATCAACTCGGACGTGACTCCATATCGATCAAAACCTCATTACCTACCAACTATCTCGGATATACTTTATCCTTAGATACGGTACAGAACAGAAGTTATGGAGAATTATATGCTTAAAGAGATTGCAGGTTTTCATGGCAAGTCTACAGCACAGGTCTCTTTGAGATGGCTTTATGAACAAGGAATCACATTTGTTCCGAAAAGCTACGATAAGGAGAGGAACCAAAACCTGCAAATCTTCGATTGGGCATTTACAATGGAGGACCAGCATACAATTGATCAATTCCTAAGTTATTTTTACACAACTTTTTTATCTTACACAAGTGTTATCACTACAAGAAAAAAAAAGTCATCTTGGCAGGACCTTTAACTTAATTTGGGTCTCCTCAAATTTATTTGTGGGGTCTTAAATCATCACGGAAATATTTGCCACAAACTATTTTGGGCAGTTTTTAAAATGACCGGCCAGAAGGTGGGTTTAGATCGAAGTACCAGTAAGGAAATTGGCAATGCAAAATATTATAATGAATTATGTTTATTTTTTCAATTTAAGATATACTTAAAATGTAAATGTATCTTACATGTGAATATATGTTGATGATTAATAATAGGCAATAATGAAGAACAGCAAGTTAAGTTGCGATTGTTATTAAGATTAATGCAGTTTAGAGGGACCTTGAAGCGATTTCTCAAAGTCTTCCAGCTGACGAATGAAACCACAATTTGGAGCTGCTTGTGGTCGTTTGTTCTTGACATGTTGCAGAGCTTCAGATAAGCTCATTCCACGAGTCTTCATTAGATATGCCACAACGATAGTCACACTCCTTGATTTTCCAGCATAACAATGAACCAAAACGCAACCACCATTTCTTTTGGCTTCATCAATAAAATCAAAACACTCATCGAAGTATTGTTTTAAGTTGGTATCATCTCTGTCAGCAACATCAATAATTTTAGAGACAAATTTTGCCCGATGTGTAGGCGCCCATTTACCAGCGACCGTCAAAATGTGAGTAATATTCAAGTTTTTCAAAGCATCCTTGTTTCTCACAGAGCCAACCGAACCCAAATAGAGACCCTCGTCAATTTCGCAAGGAGTACTGTCCTCTTCGAATGATTTCTTCACTAACAGAACCCGCATAAGTGCCGCTATTTGTTCCTTCATTGATTCATGATCCACTGTTGCTGATGTGGCCGCCATTTCTTGATCTCCCTTTCAAACAACAAAAACTGATTCCCGGAAATTAAATATTCACATCAGCAACACTAATTACATCAATAACACATAAGAACTCAACAATAAGGTAGACGTTTACGATTTTGCACTGCAAAACTCAATTTATTCATTTATTACTTTAATTGTCTTCCAAATCAAAATAAGTTTAGAAACAAAAGATGACTTAGCCCAACACTATTATATAAATTAAGCAGAAGCAGAGAAACAAACTATATCTGAATCAAAAATATTCACTCAATCAAAACTCGTTTTGATTCTTCCAACAAACTGCGCAATAATTCATAATACTACAGTTAATGTATTGCCCCTAATTAGTAAAAGCATAAGAAAGAAGATGCATGCAGTCACACACAGAATCACAGCAGATTCACAATTGCACAATCATCATGATCGTTCTATTGAACGCAAATAGTTGAAAACAAAAAATAGAACGAGAGGAACAGAGAAACGAAAATACCTACCTGGATGTGAGAGGCTGAGAGCAGATGAGGAGTTCTAGCGACTCGTCTGAATGGCCGTTATCGAATTGACGGCGAAAACGGCACGGCGAGCTGTGTGTGCGAGAATCTTCAATGGCGCGGCGGTTTCTGTACCGGATTGGAATGTGAGAAGATGTTTTGGGAGGAAACTGAGATAACGAAAAAATGAAGACGAAAAATTAATATTTTAATGGTTTAAATATATGGTTAGTCCCTGCAAATATACGTTTTATTCAGTTTAGTCTCTGTAAAAATAAAACTTTGTGTTTAGTCCTTGCAAATATAAGTTTTATTCAGTTTAGTCCCTGTAAAATTAAAACTTTATTTTTCGTCCCTACAAATATACGTTTTTATCTCAGTTTGGTCTGTAATGTGTAAATATTTGATTTTAATCATTTTTCTGCTCATATTGGAGGGACTAAAATAAAACATTTTACATATTACTGGGACCAAACTGAGTAAAACGTAAATTTGCAGGGACAAAAAACAAAGTTTTAATTTTATAGGGACTAAACTGGATCAAACTTATATTTGCAAGGGCTAAACACAAAGTTTTATTTTTACAGAGACTAAACTGGATTAAACATATATTTGTAGGGACTAAACATATATTTATACCTATTTTAATTCACAGGGTTATTTATCTCTTTAAATTAATTTCTATGGTTTTGAGTTCAAGTACAAGTCTACGAATGCAACAATGTTAAAGGCCAGTTTGGATTAACTTATTTTCTAGCTTATAAAAATAATTTATGGAGATAAATAAATTTTTATGTTAATTTATAAGTTTTTATTAATAAAAGTTATATATTTATAAGTTGTTTTTCCATAAACTACATTGACAAGCTTAAAAACTTATTTGTTTGCCTAAATTGTTTTTCATAAGCTCAAAATAAGTTCTATCCAAACAGACTCTAAATCTTGGAAGAGAGATTTTTCACTATGTTTATGAATTAAATTAGATCGATTTTTTAATGAAAAACTATTTGATCCCGCTTTTGCGGCTTTGTACTCTTGATATCTGATTGATTTCATTTCAAAATCAAATTTGATACGAACCTATCCAATTTAGTCCAGTTTTTTTGGGTAGGAGAAGATAGAAAGAAAAAAAACTAAACTAAACTAAAGTCTTAGGAAAGAAACTCTTCTAGCATCATCATTGAGCAAGGTCGACAAGCCTGGCAACGAACATTGTATACCTTTGTGCTTCATTATCTCTAGTGAACTCTACACCATACGAGTGAAAACTAAAGAAATTAGAATCTGTCCTCAATCGAAAAGATGGTCATCCTTCCATTTTTCGCAAATTTTGGGAGCCGCTTCGATCTGAACAATTGTCGAATCCTCCTTCTTACTCTGATTGCATACATTGGTGCTTGCCTGGCGTACGTGATGTGTAAAATGAGTTGCTTTTCCATTTTTTATAAAAGCCATTACAATATTCAATTTTCTTAATCGGAGCATTTGGAGAAAAGCAAAAGTTGCTAGTTGCTCTTAGTTGTTTTATACAAGTGTGAAGGGAATTTGTATGATCTTGATGGTGAAATTTGTTTGAAGAATTAAGAGCCATCAGTGAGGTTTTAACAATTGAATCAAAATCAAATTTTATGATATTGAGTTTGTAAGACATTTCATTGTTTCTTAATGCATGCATACCTTATAGAGTAACATCAACCATCTTTCTTACTCTTGCATTTGCTGAGAGGAGGTTTTTCAAAATTAAAATTTTTGACATTTTATTTTCGTTCTAGAATGTCACAAAGAAAATTAAATAGTCTTGCATGATTTCAATTGAAATTTATGTTTTAAAGAATCTTGGTTATGAATAGATTATTAACAATTTGAGAGCAAAAAACTACAAGGAGACTGATATTTAGTGATTACTGTTTCGGCTAATGTGAAATGCTACTTCTACATCTTCAAATAATAGGTACATGTATAACTATTTTTGCTATAATTTTATAGTAGTTTTGATTTGAACTTTTCAATATATATATATATATATACTTATATATATATATATATATATATATATATATATAGTTGATATGGTATATATATATAATTAATTTATATATATATATAAATGCATCCCTCTCTCTAGCACTAACTTGGGTGTTTTTGTGTTTTCTAAAATTTACCTCCAGCTGAACCATCTGGAAGTGGGAAGTGAAATGTGTTTTAAATTGCAAAATGGTCCTTTAAGCTTGGCATTCACAATATGAAACTAGCGTCACTAATAACTTTTAATTCTCAATATTTCTATCCCTATTATTTAATTGGAAACTATGAATTTAACTGAATAAACACAGATTTAAATAATTTAAATTGAATAATTAATAAAACAAACTATATTAACAAATTATCCAAAAAACTTGGGTGTTACGTGCAAAAAGAAAAACATTTTTAATGGATGAACAATCATTTGGCATTTGCAATCCAAGAAATCGCGCCACCAGCACTGGCAAAGAAAGTTTCACCACAAAACTTAATAGTGCTTCATAGTTGAGTTAGTATACAGGCAGAATTTATGAATATGTTATTACAATCATATTTAGCAGCATCTCATCTCATCCTTAACATGCAAGACCAATATAAAAAACGCACGATTTTCACTGATCATATGTATAGCTCAAAATCCTGTCTTGCTGCAAGCACATTGAATTTTACTTTAGCATCTGACAGTAAATGCCAGATTGTATAGTTACGTAGCAATCTCGGACAAAAGGCTGGTAAACAGATAAACTGCATCCTGCAAGTGACCAGAGCGTAGGTCTTCTGGAATAGGAGCACTGAAAGCAGTGTTGAAGCAGCTAAACTGCTCGTCGCGGGTGGCACCCTCACCAACATCAGATAGCAGCAAATCACAGATCTCACTTGCCATTTTTGAATACACCACCCTGAAAGTAAGTTGTAAACGTGAATATAGCAATTGAAACACTATCACACGAGAGTAACGAGTGAATAACCACATGTCAATACATACAGGTGCTGGATTTCTTAGACTAAAATATGTGTGGTTTAGAAGTTACTAAAATGCAAAACTTCAAAAATAACTTGTTGTAGTCTGGTAGACATATTGCCATTGTTATATTACAACACTTTGTTCCCTAGTCTTAACAAGTGTCATACAAGAAAAAGTGATTTTAAACAAGCATCTTAGCCAGCACACATAATCAGAATATGAGCTGCAGAATCAAAAATAAAGGTCCACAAACAATTGGTGAAAATAATTTTCCTGGCACGGCAAACAACAATATATATACCTTGCATCAACAGGTAATCTGCAACCCCAAACAGTCAAAGATTCATTTAACTGACTGACAAATTCCTGACAAGCAGCATTTTTACTTTCAAGAGAATCCTGAAACAATAAATAATGTGATGTTAATCATTTAAACAAAAATAATGTAATGTCTTGATATTTAAAACTGTGAGTGACCACTCTCCTGATACACACTAGAAAATATGTCATGGTTGTCAAGCTTTTCCATAAGAAAATTTTGTTGCATGAGCGGTGAACCACAACACAAAAAAATCATAAATGTAATCTAACTTCATAAATCATATCTTATTATATATTAAGGCTACTAAATGATTCTCTCATGTAAAGTTTGCAATGATTATAAACATCTGAAATGGCTGTCTGACAGGCATTGGTGTCTTCTGCACTATTGCTGGTACAGTTGTTCTTCTATCATATGAAATGGTAAATTCATTTAGTTATACTTCCTCGTTTGCTCAGGTTTAAACTTGTTCAAGTTTTAGTTACACTTCACAATCAACTACAAACCATACAAGAAAGAATCAAGTATCGTCCATACCAATTCAGTCATGGCATTGGTATCTCCTTGAAGTGAGTTTCTCATCGAATAAAATGAAATATAGATTCCAGCTCCCAACTCCCAGTTCTCAATTTCAGATTTATGGTCCTCCATGGAAGTTGCAATCCTCCATATCTCAGTGTGTTTGGCTGCAAAGTATATTAGAGAAGTTAACTATGGTGCACTTATCTGGAACTATGAAAATTCAAGCAATTATTTGTCAGACATTGATAAAGACGCAGTAGTAAAACAATTTTCAGCAATTTAAAGTATTGATGGTGCAGGGCAAAAGGGAAACAATTTGCAGCAATTTCAAGTATTGATGGTGCAGGGCAAAAGGGGAGTGGGAGTTTTCAAAGAGATTTTCTTTTGGCACTTTACTGCTGCATTGCTTAAGATGGTTTCAGGGTGATCAAGAAATCGTTTACTTGCCTTGCCAGCCAAGTTTTATAAAAGTCTACAATAGGGCCAGCTATGTGCAAATCAAGTTATAACATATTTTAAAAGTCAATTGAGTATTACACAAGCCAATAATTCTCCAAGGATTTTCCTTATCTTTTGTTTTCCAATATCCAAAGTTTCGACCATGTAAACTTTGGGGCCGTCTAGTAGGACAAATACCCATGCCCCCTCTTGCTCCTTTTCATGGTGTGAAGTTATTTGATACCAGAGCCTAGCCCAAATTCGATCAACCATACCACGGTGAATAGCTGAATTAGATTAGTGGCTTCTGGTTTAAGGTTTGCAGCACGAATACATGCTTCAAAGTGACAGCATCTATTGGGAGTGTGCTTGGAGAATCAAGAGGGACAATGTTGTCTTGTGGGCATTTCAAAAAGTATCATAGATTTTACACTAGGGGATAAAAAAATAGTACATTGGATTGGACTTATTTTCCACTCTTTAAATACAGAAGTTGTATGTTACTGCTTGAATATTCAGAAAAGAAGGATAGCTGTTTGTTCAAATTCGCTATGCTATAGCCACTATTTGACAGCACTTATGGGCATATCGTGGATCCCGGACAATAGTTGTTTATCCAAATTCCACAATGCTATAGCGCTAAAACACTGCTATAGTCAGTATTTAACAGCACTCCATTCATTTCAATTAATTAATGATATACCTCAATGCAACAACTATCTAATAGGTGTTTGTGAAAGAAGTTCAAATACAGTAAACGTATGATTCACACAAACTGAAAAGCATTGGTCGAAATAATAGCACCGCAGAATGTACCAAAACGTATGTAATAAAGCCTATAAACATTTAGTGCTATTTTTTTACCTAGCAATATACATGACTTATGACTTACCTTGCAAGAATAACTTATGAGCAACTGAAGTTATAAAAATGGTATGAGCTTTCTGCCAATTTGCACACTGAAGAAATTGCTCAAGAGCTTTTGAGAGATCCCCATTATAATTATAATAAGTTGCCTACACCACAACAAAATAATTCAAATTAATGCAGTTCTAGTCAAAAATTGATTATAGAGTACCCCTATGAATCTCATAAGCTTTTATTTTCTTTAATCAATATAAACCTAAAGGTTTTTAAAATCCAGCCAATCCAAGTAAAATATATCATTTATATAATTTATTCCTGGCAGCACCACAAAATACATTGTGTGTGGATGCTTTACTTAAAACAAAGGCTCTGTTTGGTAAACAAAGACTCTGTTTGGTAAAGAGTAGCAAAGACTAGTAGATAACATATAAGTTAGCTGATAGCGGATAGTGGATGGATTTATAGCAAATAGCTAATAGCAGATAAACTACCCGATGAATTTCAAGTGCTTGACAAAATTAGGAGTTGAACTAGTTGATAAATATCAAATGAAATAAATTGTCATATTTAATGAATGAGAAAGAGACTGTAATAATTAATAACTTTTTATTCATATAATAGAGAATAAATGAGAAATTTAATTAAAATAATAAGGGTAAAAAGGAGAAAAAATGATACGCTATAAACTACATGGAAAAACGCTATAAGTTATTCATTACCAAACACATGCTATGGGTTAATCCACTTGTGTTCTATTTCCCCTCATCGTTCTCACATTATCAATCATCCAAACACTAAGAGAAAGACAGTTAAAAGGGTACAACAACAAATTATGCATGTCATAATGTTCTTTTAACGATAAAAAATAAAAATAATAATGATGCGTACCAAAGCCTCGTGCATCCATTCTTTCGGAATGCCTAAATCCTCAATGAAATGATACTGAGATTCATCTGAACTCCAAGTTTCACAGTATTGGAACAAAATTTCCCGAATCACATTTACATGAAGATATGGATAATCTTCACGAAAGGGCAGGTGAAGGGCCACATATATGGCCCAATGGCATTTCCCTATGCACAACAGCTGAGACACAACTCCCATGTCTAGAATATGAAGATCATTAGAATTGATAACACCCACTGCTTCCAGAATTCCCCGTTGATGCCAGATCATATGATAGTCAAGTGGATCAGGGGTTGAAGAGAAGGCACTAAACATAGCCCTCAGAAAGCTAAATTCTGTTTCTTCATTAGCATGAAGAAGCATGAGATAAAATGAAATGTCAAAGTGTCCATCTGCTTTCCAACTGATAACCTCCTCTGATGTTCCTTCATCAATAAAAAGTGGAACAGGATATGGAGCTTTTCCCTCATCAAGAAAATGTTTGTAAGTCTGAAAAGCAATTGGTAATGAAGTGTCTGGTGGTAATTTGAACCACATCAATAAACCCAAGAACCTCCTCCAGTCAATTTTGATATCATGCAATGCATCAAGAATATTTCCCGCAAGCAGTTCATAGAGTCTCAATCTGTCATTTTCAATAAAATTAAAATCAAGCCCTTTATTTCTCCAAACATCCAGTTGCCTTGCAATATCAGAGCGATTCACAGTAGAACCACCAGCCTGACCTAACAAACAAGCCAACCTCACATCTCCCTTGGACACAGCCAACTGCACTGCTTCATCAAGCTGCCGCCCAGTCAGGAGTGTAAAAATATGATGTAAATAATGAGAGTCATCTAGAGAGCTAATTTGATTTTGGACATGATAAGAAACACTCTCTCGTAACCAATAACTGAACTCTGCTCTTCTCATAAGGGGGAGTGCTCCTTGGTCAACATCTTGACCAACTTCCCTTATATCCTGCACCATATCTTCCTCGTTGTCAGCACCCAAAGATTCTACTTGAACCTTCTGTTCTCTCTCAGAAAAAAGAACTCTAATTAACTCCCATGTCATTACTTGGTGTGTCAAACCCAAACGAGTAGAAGAAGATAAGCCAGGCACACTCAATTGCCTCTCAATAATATCACAGTATTGATGAGAAATCTCTGACAGGTTTGTACGATTAGCTTGGAGCTTTTGGAGTGTCAACTTGCAGGGACCAATTTCAACTTCTGTCAATACATGGTCTATTCCTTTGTGAAAATTTAATGGAGAAACCAAAGCATGGTCAACAAGTTCCTCACTCACTTTTTTATTTTCATCCCTGACCAGATTGTCAAAAGCAACTTTCTCCAAATTGATTACAGACGACAATAGCTTGTCATCACCACCACCACCTACAGGTGTACCAGAGTGTACAAGAATGCCATTTGGTCCCCACCCTACTCGAAATGACTTACCCATAAACAGACCAGCATCAACTACATTGTGAGCATAGCTTCCAGTTACTGGAGTTTCATGCTTGAGGTGAAGCTTGAAACCCTGCGCTTTTACTGTCCTTAAAGGCATGCCCTTATGTTGCTGAGCCATCAAAATGGATCCCAGGGAATTTGAATCGAAATTGCCATGCTTATACTCAAGTAATGGAACTGGAGTTTTTCGAACAACGGGTGGAATATATCTATTGGTCAGTGACTGAGAAGAACTTTGTAAAGGCCTAACATACTCCTTACCGGAAGATAATTTGCGACCTACATCCTCCATCTCTTCATCGGGAAACATCAATAATCTCATTTCTCTCATTTTATCAGGATCAAGCCTAAGATGGGCAGGAAGAGAATGAGAAAGTTCAATTTCATCAGCATTTGTCGGTGATTCTTTTTCAATATCATATGTCTCAGCATCATGCATAACATCGTCATCTTCATCTTCATCATCAAACCCAAATCTACTGAAGTGTTCAACTAAGAATTTCCACTCACCAGTTACCAGATCAAAGGAAATAAACCGTGCTCCTTGTCTCTTTGTACTTCGTTTTAATAATTTCACAAGAACATCTTCCTCACACTCCTTAGACTTCAATTTGCCACTATCTAGTAACAAAACCACTTCAGCTGCCTTGTTAAGACCCTGACCGACCTTAGGCTTATCATTTTCATCCCCGTACACTACTATCTCATGCCTATGAAACTTGACAATGTCATCTAGACATAATCCTCTAACATCAGTTTTGTTAAGATACCTAACATATCCATAACCAAATCTTCCAACAGTGAAATCAGGAACATGGCTGCAATAACCAGGGTGAAGGAGTTCCCGGGATGCTAATTCCTTCAAAGTTGGTTTAGTGTAGTAACCAGGGGACTTCAGAATTGGCAATGAAGCTTCCATTTCTGACATTATCTCATTGGACGGAGTAACGCAGTACTCAGAAACCCTTCTTTTCTTGCAACTATGCACAATGCAAGAATCAAAGATGCCTCCTGCATCACATGCCATCACAATTCACACAGCCAGTTTGAAGTGATGACTTGAAATTTCAGCACAATTTCGGCATACAGTCTCTAAAGCAGAAAAATAAAAAATAAAAAAAGAGATTAACTACAGATTCAAGCAAAAAGGAAAAAGGGGAAAACAAAATTGCTTCTGATCTTATGGAACTAAATCTGATATATAGCTATAGTGCACAACATATGCATCTACTTTTGAAAAGTAAAAATTATGAGCATCAGATAATTATTTAGTTGAGAATTTGAAAAGTACAGTTAATTGATTGAACAGTGATCGAAATACAGAGAGAAATAAAATGAAGCGGAGCAGAATCAGGTAAAGATAGAACGAGGAGAGTGAGAGGGAGGAGACTCACGGTGACGGTGACGGTGACGGTGACGGGGACGCCGTCGGAGTGGTGAGGACTGAGGAGACAGCGCGCGGGACGATCAAGAGGTTTTTGGGGGGGTTTGGATTGGATGTTGGGCGGCTTATAGGCCTAATGTTAAGGGATTGCTATTTGCACTCTAATTTCTTAACACGCCCCTCTCGTTTTTTCTCTAAACCCCACACTTCTCCATTTTTCTTTTTCTTTCAATGTATTATTCCAAACAAAGTATATTCTTTTTATATTTTTTTTGGACATTGCACAAAATTATACATATGGAATCGACACATTATGACTTTCGGAAGTATACCTGATTTCATTTCCTTCTTGAAGTTTAAATTTGAAAGACAATAAGAGTAGAGTTCAGAGGTATGATTTCATAACTCATAATGTGACTTTCGATTGCATACTTTCACATTATTTAAATCTACTACAAAATATTTTTGTTATATATCTTTTGAAGTAACATATATGACTTGTGGAAGAATACTTTTGGCCACATGAGTTTTATTTTCGAAATTATACATCCCTTATCTATTAAGGCAATATCCACTTTTTGCTAGAATTTGGGGGGAAAATTTGGGTTGATGGCATTATTGTAAATAATGTCATCTTATCCCTATACCCCCATTTTGTCTTGCATTTGCTTACTAATATAACCTCACTCTATATTTTGGATCGACATACCCCCACTCTATATTTTGTACCCCACCATTTACCAATATACCCCTCATTTTGTACCTCATTGTTTACCAATATACCCCCACTCTATATTTTTGGACCGACATACCCCTGACAAATTTTTTATTTGTCCAAGACTTTTTTTTTATTATCAAAATGTACCCCTCATTTTGTACCCCACTGTTTACTAATATCCTCACTCTATATTTTTGGACCGACATACCCCCACTCTATATTTTGTACCCCACCATTTACCAATATACCCCTCATTTTGTACCCCACTGTTTACCAATATACCCCCACTATATATTTTTGGACCGACATACTCCTGACAAATTTTTTATTTGTGCAACACTTTTTTTTTATTATTATCTCTCTTAATTAATACACAATCCATTTACCAATATACCCCTCATTTTGTACCCCACTGTTTACCGATATACCCTCACTCTATATTTTTGGACCGACATACCCCCACTCTATATTTTGTATCCCACCATTTACCAATATACCCCTCATTTTGTACTCCACTGTTTACCAATATACCCCCACTATATATTTTTGGACCGACATACCCCTGGCAAATTTTTTATTTGTCCAACACTTTTTTTATTATTATCTCTCTTAATTAATACACAATTGTTGACTTCCCCACTTTTGGTGGGAAAATTTTGTTCCACCATTTACCAATATACCCCTCATTTTGTACCTCACTGTTTACCAATATACCCCCATTCTATATTTTTGGACCGACATACCCCTGACAACACTTTTTTTTATCCACTTTTGGTGGGAAAATTTTATTCCAACCATTTACCAATATACCCCTCATTTGTACCCCACTGTTTACCAATATACCTCCACTCTATATTTTGGACCAACATACCCCCACTCTATATTTTGTACCCAACCATTTACCAATATACCCCTCATTTTGTACCTCACTATTTACCAACATACCCCCACTCTATATTTTTGGACCGACATACCCCTGACAATTTTTTTTGTCCAACAATTTTTTTTAATTATCAAAATGTACCCCTCATTTTGTACCCCATTGTTTATCAATATACCCCCACTCTATATTTTTGGATCGACATTGTTGCCTCATCCCACCAAGGGCTATCGTTGCCTCTTCGTCTTATATATATGTGTTGCGTATTTTTATACCCCCCTTATAAAATATTGATGTTTTTTCGAAACTACATTTGTAGGCCTGTTAATCACCTCCCCGTGCATCGCACGGGTAACCGTCCTAGTTGTACACTAAAAGTTAACTTTCAAATTGTCTAATCTTCTAGAATTTAACATATGAAATGTGTAAAATATGTGTACTATAAGTTAATCTTTAGAATTCGTATACCTTTCAAATATTAATATTCGGGTAATACATTTCAGACATCCACAATTTGAATATTAACTCTCCTTACATAATATTTTATATATTTTTGAGATGTTAACTTCTTGTAGATATAAGCAATTTGAATGATAAATTTTACAATTTCATATATAGGTATGAAAATAAAGTCCAGTATATGGAATTAGCTTACTACTAAAATTGATCGTAAAATATAGCGTAAAATATAGCGTAAAATGCTATGAGTGATTAAAATTAAATCTGTCAATATTAAATCTCAACTACTAATGAATTTTTTTTGTTATATCTTACGATCAATTTAAGTGATTCAGCGATGAGAGATTTAGTTGAACCCGCCTTATTTAAGAGGAAAAAATATTGATTAACTTGTGGATGTGTGTAGAAAAAAGGTGTGCATATAGCAACCCGAATTTTAAAGAACGTTAGACCTATATCGGGGCAAGGCACACATTGTGTCGTCGAAGTTAGGAAATAGAGGGTTTGTTTTTTCAGTTTATCTTCCTTCGTTCATTCACAAGTCTTAAACCCTCTCCGTGATCCGCCACACACGCGGCCGCCCTGCTCCGTGTTCCGCTGCCGCCCTTCCGTCATCGCCACTTCTTCTCTTGAAGGTTAGATTTCGTTTTGTATTTCGTTTTCGGAGTTTTGGGATTTCGTTTTGAATTTATCTTCCTTCGTTCATTCACTGCTTCTGAACTGAATTCTTAAACCCTCTGCTGCCGACGCCACCGCTTCATCTTACAGTTGGTTTTGTGTAGAAATTAGAAGAATGATTTCCTCCATATCGTGGATACCGAAAGGTGTTTCAAGGCCAGAACCCGTTGTAGCTGATCCTCCTTCGAAGGAGGTGATTGAAGAATTAATCTCCAAAGCTACCAACAACACAAGGTATAAAACAAACACCACCTCACTGATTGTTTATCTTTCACTGTTAATTCTCGAATTGAATACTTACTTAACAGTTAACATTCATATGAATACAGCGGAGGAGAGGAGAGTGAGAATGAAGATGTCAACAAACAGAAAGATGAAATTGCACAAGCATTAACCGTCGCTAATGCAATTGGCGGCAAAGCATCCACTGAAAAATATGACGATGTTGCCCTCGCCTTGAAGGACCTCAACATGGAAAATTACGATGACGAAGAGGATCAAGGTATTTTTATCTATCTACCTATCTTTAGCTCATTCACTATAATATTATATGATATATGATATACTGCTGTTTATGGTTGTGGATAATTTGTGTCTTCTTCTGCTGATATTAGGATTTGAGATATTCAGTTCGGGGGTTGGTGATCTTTATTACCAGAGTAATCAATTGGATCCATATATCAAAGATAAAAATGTGAGATGACTTCCAATACTTGAATACTTGTAGGTTAGGATACTTAACCTTTTGATTCTATTTTACAGCATTATATCTTATGCTTTTATTCCCATTATTCAGGAGGAGGAGGATTCTGAAGATGAAGACTTGATCATTAATCCAACCGATTCTGTCATTGTTTGTGCACGAAATGAGGATGAAGTTAATTTTCTTGAGGTAAGTAATTTGTTCCTTGTGAATGTCAATTGATGATGATGTTTTTTTTTTGATAGGCAAGGTTAGTTGTTAATTGTTAGAGGGGTGGGGGAAATGTTAGTTTCCAGGGTTTGAATCCAGAACCTCCTTCTTACTCCTTCGGTATCTCTTAGCTCGCCAATTGAGCTACCTTCTTGGGATAATTGATGATGATGTATTATTTTATTATACTCGTCCTTTGGAAGATAGACTATCACTCGTTTCTTTCTGCTATGGCAGGTTTGGATACTTGAGGACGCACATTCCCGCGATATGAACATGTATATTCACCATGATATCATTGTTCCTGAATTTCCGCTCTGCACTGCTTGGCTTGATTGCCCCCTTAAAGGAGGAGAAAAAGGTCCAAACTCTATGGATTCTTTGCTTGATACGTGTTGGCGGATTGTTTGTAATGTATTGTATTGTGCAATTCAGCCTTTCTACCCCTTCCCCCTCTTTGCATGTAAATGTCGATTCTAGAGGGTTCTGGAAATATAAAAATTGCACGACTCCTTAGATATAAAGCCGTCTATCTTAATGATATGCTCTGGTAGTTTTTACTTCATTTTAATTTGCTAAACACATTAGCAATTCATATTTCACCTTTTGATTGCTAAAAAGGAGCAACTTCATTTAAGAAATACAACTCATTAGAAAATAGAGAGATTAGTATGCGGTGTTAGTCAAAACTTGTGTAATATAGACTGTTTGGATTACCCAAAAGCGTCACCATTACACACAATATATGCTTAAAAGTCAACTTCATACCTGCTGCTTGATACCTTTGCTTACAATTTATGGTTTTAAAATCCAATTTGATGCCTGCTTAATTTATCTTAAACTAATTTAATTATGATTACAGGAAATTTCTTGGCTGTTGGTTCATTGGGACCTTCCATAGAAATATGGGACCTTGATGTTGTAAGTGATTAAGTTTATAAATTGTTGCTGTGCAGTCCAAAACTTCATATACATGAACAGAGGTCTTTTGCAATATACCCTGTAACTTTCCTTTGTTCTCAGATTGATGAGGTAGAGCCATGCGTGGTGTTGGGTGGCACAAACGAAAAAGAAATTTCCGACAATGATGTTGTAAGTGATTAAGTTTATAAATTGTTGCTGTGCAGTCCAAAACTTCATATACATGAATAGAGGTCTTTTGCAGTATACCTTGTAACTTTCCTTTGTGAACTTCCCTCATGGAAATTGTATAATTTGAATTTTGAATATTTTTTTGATACCGTGCATTTCCCAATGAAAGCCTTCAAAGCTAGGTTAACTAAAAATGATGGAATTCTCTTTTCATTCTTTTAGATTTGAAACAAATACTTTGCTGATTTTGCAAATTTTTTTGGTCGTAGGAATCAATCAAATACAAAGATGGGAGTCACACTGACGCGGTACTTGGTCTAGCTTGGAACAAGGAGTACAGGTTTGTTGAACTTAAGTCTTTATTCTGCTTTTATTTTCTCTGCATGATGATTTATGGAGCCTAAAGGTTTTGTTTGTTAAACTTTTTGAACTCTCTTCCTTGAAAACTTGAGTCTTGACACGTTTTCTTCAAAAATTACAGTAATACACTTGCAAGTGCCAGTGCTGACAAACTAGTGAAGATTTGGGATGTTGTTGCTGGAAAGTGTATCATTACAATGGACCATCACTCGGACAAGGCAAGGATTAAGTTAAAATGCATATAATTTTTATTGTGAGATGAATTTATTGTGGATAGAATAAACTAAACTTTTTCACCTTTATGTCCATAAACCTTTTTTGAAACTATTATATCATTTAAGACTCTGGAAATATGGTTTGTGCGTTGATAGATTGAGGTGGTATTTAATACAAGTTATGAACCAATAACAGATGGGGTATTCAATGATCAACTTCAAATTTAATTGCTTTGTGTGAACGAATTTGTGAGTCTCTCTCTTGAAACCTTTTGAACAAAGTCTATATTGCTGATAAGGATAAAGATGGGGCATTTCTTAATCAAGTCTTTAAATGTAATATTCAATATTAATGCAATTGTTGTTGTCTTTTAAGCTTATCTCTTGTCCATATATCCTCACAGGTTCAAGCAGTTGCTTGGAATCATCATGCACCACAGGTCCTTCTCAGTGGTTCGTTTGATCGTACAATTGCCTTGGTAATGATCCAATTTTCCCTTGTCACTCGGTTGTTCTATCCTGTGCTGATTATTAATCATACCTTACTTTTTGTTTGTAAATTCATGTGCCAAAAGAAACATTTCCATTTAAAATTTAAAATTATTGAACTTCAAAATTATTGGTTTTTTCTCGGTTAAAATTTCAGTATCTAATGTATCTAATGTTTTTAATGCTATTACACTTTGCAGAAGGATGGAAGAATGCCGTCACATTCTGGATATACGTGGTCAGTCACTGCTGATGTGGAGAGCTTGGCATGGGATCCACACACTGAGCACTCTTTTGTGGTGCGTTATTGTTATTTCTCAAGCCTATGTACTTATTTTACTTTTTTCTTTTCAATTCTATTAAATATACTAGCATTTTATTTTCATTTTTGATAAAAAAATTACTAACAATTCTTTTAGCTACTAACTTATTATTATTATTATTATTATTATTATTATTATTATTATTATTATTATTATTATTATTATTATTATTATTATCTGATGCTTTTTCTATCAGATGATTTTTCATTTCTGATTTCTTGGATAAGCAGCTGCTAGTTCACTAATACTGATTTAATTGTCCTCTTAGGCAAGTCTTGAAGATGGTATTGTCAAGGGTTTTGATGTTCGGACGGCGTCCAGTTCCACGTCCAATGCCACCTCAGAGCAGAGTTCTATTTTTACAATTAATGCACATGATAAGCAAGCTGTTTCCTCAGTAGCCTATAATCTGGCGGCACCTAATGTATGTATCTTCAACCCTTCGGTGATAAATAATACCAAGTTGTTATGTACTTTAGTTTAACCCTGTATTGTTGACATGGCCTCATGCAGCTTATTGCTACTGGATCCATGGATAAAACGGTAATGGTTGTCGATTTTGTCAGTTTATTGTATACTCTGCTACAAATTGGAATCCATCTTATTTTACTGCCATTATCTATCACAGGTAAAGCTTTGGGATTTGTCAAACAATCAACCATCTTTGTTAGCTTCTAAAACTCCGAAAGTAGTAAGTTGTTTTTTTCTTTGAAGATGTCTAATGGGAAAATATTCTATGAATAGTTATGCCTTTTGTTGAATAGATACTGAGGACTACTCTTTTTTATGGTGTTTGTTAGGGGGCTATTTTTTCTGTGTCTTTCTCAATGGACAATCCCTTCTTATTGGCTATAGGAGGCTCAAAGGGACAATTGCATGTAAGTAGAAGAGCCGATGAACTTTGACTTTGGTATTCTTAATAGTTCCCTCTGCAAAATTGACTGTTGTATCTAACTATTTTGCAGATATGGGACACCTTATCTGACTCTGGCATCTCTCGAAAATACGAGAGCTACAACAAGAACTACAACAGGAATAGACCTCCATCCGGGTGATAAAACACCCAACAGGAATAGACTTCCCCGTGAAGACCGTGTTTGGAGTGGGAAATACTGCAGCGAACAAGTTGTGTTGCATGTATCAAAATTTTGAAACTCACTGCAAAATGAACAGTCTAGCCTTTGTATTTATATTCTATTTAAGATTAAGATGGATATTTGATATCTTTTCCTACATAATGTTCCGTCCAAATATTAACATGTGAGTTGGTTTAGAAGACATTTTGTGATGTGGCAACAGGCTTATACATCATGACATGCAAGGTTTTTAAACTCTAGTTTTAACTCGTTGAATCACGCGATTCCAAGTACCCAATCTGCTTGTAGACACATTTTTGCGTAAATTCGAATTCCACTCGGCTGAAATCACAACTAAACTTGATTTAACACCGGTAAAGTTTAACCAGTTCTATGCTGCACAAATACTTAGGAACTTACATTTTTACGAGTTGGTGTGATAATTTATGCAGTTTGATTCAACTCTGACATGTTACAATGAAGATTTTTCTATTATACTGGAGTTGAAAATTTAAATTATTGATGCAATGCTGGTATTATACAAGTGTATATATCATGTATATATTGCTTTTAAATTTTAATATAAGGTAAACTCATGAGTAACCTTGTAAAAATTGAACTCCCTGATTACAACACAGGTTCACCACCGACTACAAATCGAGTTTCAGTCAAGTTCACTTAAGCAAAACAAGTTTACTTGAACTCTCGATTTTTACAATCTTGATGACATCTAATAATCTACTAACTTTGTCCAGCTCTTGTGTACTAGAGACTTTGAATATTCTCCATTATCATCACTTTATAAGGATGGCTTGTGCATCTACGGACAAAGGAAATGACAAAGGAAAAATTCGATCATGGACAAAATTAGATGACTCTCTCTATTTAAGCTGCTGCGCATTTAGGAGCTGTTCCTGTAATAATGGGTTTGACATTGACACATTTAGCAGTTGCTGGAGCTCCATTGAATGTTAGAGCAACATTATTTAGTTCCACACCTTCACATGGTACACTTCTGCTACATATAAGAATAACTCCTTCCTTACTCTTTGAAGTGCCCTTAATATTCTTGAAGCTAACTTTGCTAATCTTTATTTTTGATGGAACTGCTTTTGAGCACTGATTCCAAGGACAATACTCTTGGTCAATGATCACAGGATTCAAGACATTAACCATGGTAATATCTTCAAAATGCATATTTGTTATAGGAGAAGTTCCTGGTGCACTAGGCCAAGTCTTGATCCTCACACCATTATCAGTATTTGTCAATGTACAATTCTTCACTAGAAGATTTTCAACTGGCTCTTCATTTGGATACTTCCCTAAGCTTCCAACACTGATGCCATGACCAGGTCCACAATTCACATTCTGGACAGTTATTTGTTTGCTTCCATCTCCCAACGACACACAATCGTCTCCGGTACGGATGTTTGAGTTCAAAATTTTCACATCAGTTGATCTTCCAATGTGGATTCCATCAGTGTTGATGCTTGTTGCAGGAGCACTAATTGTGAATGCATCAAATGTGAAGTTGGTGCATCCCAAAACATTCACATGAAAATTTTTACTGTCCTTTGACGTTATGTCCCGAATAATCGAATGCTTTAGGAAATTAAAACCGAAATTCTGTTCACATTTCACAAGCAAAGAAACACAATTTTATTAGCAAATTTATGCGAACATGTGAGTCGAGATTGTGTCAGTCGCGTTTGATTGCGGTTTTCTGCATATCAAAGATTGTGATGCAACCACGACTACTGACACGACCGTGATTTAAAACCTTAAAATGTGAATATGAATTATTTTCAATTACCATGTGTCTCTGCTTGCATTTGGTGTTTTTTCCACAATCATTTTGTTTCCAAGCAGTTGCACCTTGACCATCAAAAACACCTTTACCTGATAAGGTAAAAAAGTCAACATATTGAAATTTAACCCATTGGGTAACCCCTTTTATTGCGTCCGAATTTGCTGGTGCTTGAATTGTACCATCAACCTGAATTTCAATTGGAGCCTTACAAGGTCCTTTTACATCTAAATAATTCAATTGATATGTCCCAGCAGGAATCACAATTTTGCTTGCAGTTGGTGATTCACATGCTGCTTTCCAAGCACTTGTAAAAGCCTTCACACAACAAATATAGTATAAATTAAAAATTAATTACAAAATATAAAAGTAATCAAGATTTTTGATGTTTCCACGACCACAACACGTCTGCGAATGTGGTAAGGTCGACCGTGGCTCTCTGCGTTGTTATCAATGACTTCGACACGACCTTACCACATTCCCAGACGTGTTGTGGTAAGGTCGTGAGTTCGATATAAAACCTTAATGATGTATTTCTTACCTGAGTTATATCTGTATTAGGTGCTCCTCCAAATGTTTTTAAATCAAGGACAGCAGATTGAGCTGTCTCAGACAAAGCCAACAATAAGGATAGAAGAATTGTTGCAATACTAAACTTCATATTATCCATGTTGATTATCGTTGGACATTGATGAGTAGTGTTAATTGAAGCAATAGTATTTATACTGGAAAATTAACTCTGATTTGTAACCAATTAATATTAAGATAAGATGCTATATATTCCCTGTCCTAAATTAAGCTTATAACAAACAAAGGTATCACAAAATAGTGCATTCTCAAACACACAAACGTAAGTGTATTCATGTGCTTTCTCACGTTTGTTTGGTTGGGTTGAAGTACTTCTAATATTCTTCTATTATATTTTTTTTTCATTTAAAAAAATATACTCTGTTTGTAAAATTTGGTACATGAAAGAAAAGAAAAGAAAAGAAAAAACTAAGGCCTTAGAACAGGCACTCCAGAAGTGAAATTATTTGTTGCACCAAATTTGGCCATAAAGTCTGCACAGGAATTAGCCTCTCGGACGTATGGCGAAATTGCACATTTCACTCCCTGTCAAGAAGATCTTGCACAATGCAAATAATGGTTGGTTTCATACACCTACCAAACACTAGAGGAGTTGTGGATCAAGTTGATAATATTGAGAGAATCTAAGTAGCAAATCAAGTTGTGATACCCTTTGTCCCAAGCCAACTGCAACTCATTAAGGAGAATCGCACCGAATCAAATGAATCGTTTTAATGATTCGGCCAAATCGAATCGAATCGAATCGTTTTAATAGTTCGGTTCGCGCTCAGTTCGAACCAAACTGTTTAAATTTTGAATTTTTTTTCGAACTAACCAAACTGTCTAAACTGTTATTCAAACTGTCCAAAAAAACTGTTCTTTCAAAAAAACACTGAACTACTTGGGACTGGATAAAAAAAAATGTGTCTCAGTGTCTCATTCACTACTAAAATTCATTTAACTAGTTGAGACTAGAATAACCAAAATAACACATTAACAAGATGTGCTAACCTGCCTACATATATGATATAAATCAGTGACAGGCAGAACTAAAATTCTCTTAAACAAATGGGGCACCTGATAGCTAAACCAGAACAAATTTATCTAAAGTATAAGCTTAGATGCAACACAACTATAATGCCAGCCTCAATAATTGACCATATGCAATCAATTAGCGGAGAAATAATAACAAGATAAAAATCAATGAGAATGATATAAACAAATTATGCATACAGTACCTTGCTCAACAGAAGAAATTCAAGTGTCTTGCCACTTAGAAAAGTTATAAGTTATGTTAGTTTCACTTGAAAATGTATCTCAGGGCATTGAATTTGATGATAAAAACAATGTAGTGCAAGGTAAAATGTTACATTATCACGACTCTAAGGTTGATTTTGCATACTGTTTTTGTCATCCCCCAGCTACAGTTCAGTTTTTTTAAGGACAATTTAGATTTTTTTAAGTGAACAGTTTTTTTGGCAGTTTGGATAACAGTTCGGACTTAACAGTTCGGGCTCAATATTTCAGAAAAAAAGTTTTAAATTTAAACAGTTCGGTTCGAACTGAATCGCCGAACCGACTATTAAGAAGCGATTCGATTCGATTCAGTGAATCATAAGACAGTTCGGTCGAACTGTTTGAACAGTTCAGTTCTAAACTATTAGTAAAAGTTAAATTAATTTTGGTTCAGTTCGATTCAGTTTGGCACTTCAGTTCAATTTTTTAGTTTTGTTGAACAGTCCTACTTTATTTTTTTTTGGGGTATGAGCGGTGATGAAAGGGGTTTGAAAAATAAAAACATCGTTATATTTAGGACCCATATCAACGCTTCGCCACAGTCAACACATGTTGAAAACCTAGTTACATTTCACTCCATTCCGCCATCTTCTTCTTCTTCTCTTCTCCTCGATCTTCATATCAGTTCAGTAAAGTGGGTAAGCATACTATAACCTCTCTTCTCCTCTTTTCTCCTTCTACGTATTCCGATTTACTCAACTATTATTAGTTTTCTTTAATTCCATAGCTTAGCCATGCTGGCGCTTTCGAGAGGCCTGGTTTCTCGTCTGCGACATTTCTCTGTATCCACACCCTCAACATCGTTCCGATTTCTGAGTTCCGATGTGGAAACTACTAGTAATCGGATTATTGAAGCAAAACCTGGTGTGATGACACCTAATTCGAAACGAACTGGGTTAGTAGCTGTAAAATGTGGAATGAGTGCGCTTTGGGATAAATGGGGTGCTAGAATTCCAATCACTGTCCTCTGGGTTGATGATAACATTGTCTCTCAGGTCAAAACCCCTGAAAAGGAAGGCTTCTGTGCTCTCCAGGTGCGTGCGTGCGTTCCCACTTCATTCTCATTTATTTCGAAAGCAATTTTCTTTGCATCAACTATTTAGGGCTTATTTATATCGTCTTTGTTAGGTTTAGCCTATGTAGCACGGACATCTCTGGTTGAAGACGTGTCCCAGTATCGTGTGTCGGACACCGACACTTCAATTACTTGTATTTTTCAAAAAAAATCAAAAAAAAAAAACTAGTGCCTCTGTGTCTGTGTTCGTGCTTCATAGGGTTTAGCTACTCACATAAACACTTGGGAGATCATTTGAGAGAGCTTATGAGATTAACTTATTAAATATTTCATAAGTTGTTTTCAGTTCATTTCGATAAGGTCTCCAAAATATAGCTTATGAAAACAGCTTACAATATATATATATATATATATATATATATATATATATATATATAGGAAATGAGAGGACTTTTATGATGAGAGGGTGAGAGGAATCAATCATGACCATAGATCAAATCAAGAATGGTTGAGATTAAAACAAAAAGTCAACGTGATAACTACCCACTTTCTAATCACATCCACCCATGTTGTGTTATAGGGTCCAGATTTACTCCTCTCATCTCTCATAATAAACACTCCTCTCACCTTATACATCCCCTATATATATATATATATATATATATATATATATATATATATATATATGTGTGCAAATAATTTGAACTTATGCATAAGGACTTTATGATAAGTGTTTATGCTATAAGTCTTAATTAAGTTGTTTTTCCAAAGAGTGCCTTATTCTATTCTGTATGAGATTGGAATGGAATGAATAGTAACTCAACTACTTCAATGTGTATATAATTGTAGACTTGTTTGCTACTTTGTTCTAGTTAGATTGGTTGTGGACAGAAGAAGGATAAGCATTTGACCAAGCCTGAAGTGGGTCATTTTAGAGCTCAAGGAGTTCCCATGAAGAGGAAGCTTAGAGAATTTCCAGTGACAGAGGATGCACTTCTTCCTGTAGGTACATCGCTTAATGTTCGCCACTTTGTTCCTGGCCAATATGTTGACGTCACAGGAATCACTAAAGGAAAGGGTTTTCAGGTGTTTTTCCTCTTTCCTTCATATTACATTTTGCTCATCTTTTTTGTTTTTTTCTTTTAGTATGTGTGTTTGTTTATGTGTGTAGTTATGTCTCCACATCTATATATTATTCCCATACCATGGTAGTTGAGTTGAATGTATGGTGTTATGGTTTTTGTATGTTTCTTGAGAAGATTTTCAACATCTATATATTATTTATATTTCGTGTATGATTGTGAATATTTCTCTGTTTCATGTTGAATCCTTCCATTGAGTAAAGCAGCACACAACAAGAGGGTTCTAATTCTTAGTGCATGTTCATTCTTACATATCTAAGTGCGTGTTGGTTTCAAAAAGTGATTCTAGTAGAGACATAAAATGGATTTTGACATGTTTGGAAATTCTCGAGTAGAATTGATTTTGCCTTCAGAGTTTCATAGCTTTTGCCTTCATATGTGATTTTTGCACCCAATCTTATTGTTCAACTCTCTTTTACGTCAATGTATACAAACACAAATCACTTTACATTCAACTTACTTATCAAAATCAATGTTCCAAAATTAATTCCATACAAAACAAATATAGAAGCAAATATTCACCAAGTCTTTTCAGTTTTTAGTTACCTGAGTGTTAATTTAAGTTATCTTTTCTGTTTCCAGGGTGTTATGAAGCGACATGGATTTAAGGGAATGCCAGCATCCCATGGTGCATCGTTAAGTCATAGAAGCGGAGGTTCTACAGGACAGAGGGATGCTCCTGGAAAGGTAACATGGAGCCCTTTAGATTGAAATTCTTTCTTAATACAAAAACTAAGGGGAGTACAAACACCACTAATATTAGCTACAACCAAACAGCTCCACTTGAGCAGGAACTCTCTCATGAATGACTAAATGATCAGTAGCCTTGGAGAAACCACAAATCCAATCTCCATTAGGTCCTCTCAGGAGCCCTCCACAACCTGAAACATTAGCTTCCCTTTTACTGGCCCGTCGGTATTTATGTTAAACCACCTGTCTTGAGGGAGTCCAATTTATCAGCCTCACCACCTTTGAAGTGGTGATAATTTTTTTATGACAACCGGTGCCCCACAAATACTCCTACGTTTCGTGAACAAAACAAAGCCAGGACCTAAAGGGCATGGAATAAGTTGGGTTTCTGTATTTGTATGTTGAAGATATGTTGGCTTGGTTCTCTGAATTAGTTTATTTTCTTTACATTAATGTTTCTCTTTGATAGTCGTAACATTTGTCTCTCACTGTTCAGGTTTTTAAAGGTAAAAAGATGCCTGGGCGAATGGGTGCGGAGCAAAGAACAGTTAAAAATGTATGGGTCTACAAAATTGATCCAGCAAGGAATTTGATGTGGGTGAAAGGCCAGGTATTTTTTTTCCTATCTTTATTATTCGCATTAGTTTATGAAATTGAGTTAAATGGCAGGAGCTAATCACCTCAGACACTTGGCCATGAATGATTTAAATTTTAGAAAATGTGAACCCTACTTAATTCGCATTTGGAGTACTGCTATAGAAACTTCTATGTTTCTATGAGCCAAGAAATTTTGTATAGCTAGAACTTGGGAGTTGGGACTAATATATCGTGGATGGATCAGTAATTGTTCTGCATCTATTTTAGTAGTTGTGGTTCACAATGTTTTTTATCTGGCTAAAATGTTTGTGTTGTAATCTGGGTTTTCTTGTGGACTGCTGATTTCTCCTTTTATGATATGCACCACAGGTCCCAGGAGCTACAGGGAACTTTGTTTTTATAAAAGACGCTGTCTATGAAAAACCAGACATATCTCTTCTTCCTTTCCCAACTTACTTTGTACCAGAAGATGAAGATATGGATAGTTTGAAACCTTTGGTTGCTGATCTTGGGGATGTGGATCCATTCATGGTCACTGATTAAAGAGATGATCATCTAAGCTGAGTTATTTGTTCTAGGTTATGTTCCTGCAATTGTCTTCCTTTATTTGAATATAGATGGAAAAATGAGAATTTTGAGGAACTGCCATCCAAGGATGGATTTTCACTTTAGTCCTTTACCGAACATCTAGGGTTACTTGTGACATTCAACAATTCTAAATTAAGATTGGCCAAACATGGCTGTTTTAAATCTAGTATAGGGGAATAAATGGTGATACTTTATTCTAATCGAATTGTTTCCTTCTTTGAGTCAATTTATTTGGCTCGGACCATGCGCTGGCTGAACTTATTGATCTATTCTGGTTGTGATAAATTTGAAAGAACTGCTTGAATAGTTTTCTAAGATCTTCTTAATGGTAAATTTATAGATTTAATGCATGATTACCCTGCCTCCTATCGTTTGATGAAGGAAAAAAAAATGAATCCCCCAGATCCATGTGATTAATGAGACTGTTCTGTACAATCTATACTTTCAGGAAACTTTGCATAGGATTTTGTTTATGCTTTTTATGATTGCTTGTGGTGCTTTTGGTGTAAAGATAGGATTTTTGGTGTGTTTTGAATCAAGAGGAGTACTCAATTACTTCTAAACCAACTCAATAAGCCGAAGCTAATTATCACAGGCATGCCGATTTCATTATTTGGTATGGCCTTATTTTAAAAATAAATAAAAAACAAACCGAAATACCAAGCTTGAATCTGGACTGTCAGATCTTGATCCAGTGGCTACAAATACGTTGACAGGGGGTCGCAGCGTATTCAACTAGACTAGACATAACATAGCTTAAATTATACTGAAATTCTAAAGTCGCAGCTTAAATGATTATGGAATAGCTTCAAAGCCAAGCACAATATGTAGCGCACCAGTACTAGACTAGACATAACATAAGAGTGAGTATCTTAGATGATGATACAAAAATGTCTTCCACTTTTATTGCTATAGTCAAATTTCTATTATCTATTCACCAAACGCATAAACTATTATTATCTTTCCTTCAAAGTTAAGCACAAAACTAGACCTCCTAAAAAATCCATAATGGCACACTACATTACATTACATTACACTCTTCCCACCTCAATACATCATTACAAAAAAACACAAAATTGTTAACAAAACCATCCACTACTACAATTCTCCCTCCACACTCACCATGATGTTTCTTATTGTTTATCTCTTCTTTCTCCTTCCCAACATTGCTTTCTCATCTCATTGCACGACAGAAACCTCAACAAAAACCTTTCAAAAATGCATGAACCTCCCTACCCAAGAAGCCTCCATAGCATGGACCTTTCACCCTCACAGCTCCACCTTAGAATTAGTCTTCTTTGGGAGCTTCATTTCACCTTCAGGTTGGGTTGGATTCGGCGTCAATCCAACTTCACCTGAGATGACAGGAACTCGAGCCTTGATAGCTTTCCCTGACCCTAACAACGGACAAATAGTCCTACTTCCTTACATCTTAGACCCGACGGTGAAGCTTCAAAAATCTCCACTACTCTCTCAACCACTTGACATCAACCTTAAATCTTCCAATGCAGCTATGTATGGTGGCAAAATGGCCACCATACATAACGGTGCCACCATTCAAATCTATGCTACACTCAAATTACAATCCAATAAAACCAAAATCCATCTTGTTTGGAACCGTGGTCTTTATGTTCAAGGCTACTCACCTACTATTCATCCAACTACCTCAACTGACCTATCTTCCATTGCTACCTTTGATGTCTTGTCAGGTTCAATGAATTATCTTATATCGCCACTAGAAAAAATTAAATTAACTACTAAACATTTAAGTTTATTTATAATTTCCTCACCATTCAATTTAGTGATGAAATTAGATACAAATTTTGCACTTTTTTGTTTCTAATTTCTATCACTAATTATTGTTTCATTGTGATATATATATATATATATATATATATATATATATATATATATATATATATATATATATATATATATATAATTTAATTAATTTGGTTTATGCTAAATGTGATATTTACCATATAGTTTACTCATGCATTGACAGTTTAAAACATTTTTACAATAAATAAAAAATTATCGAGATAATTCAACATGGAAGTTTGAATGCAATATCATGGGGTATTCTTTCCATTTACCATATTAATTTTTTCGATGATCATTTGATAACTCCGCATGTTTCGTTACCTCAGACACATTGAGTAATTCACAATATCATGGGTCCTGGGAGCTATAATGGTTCCTATTGAGTCACTAGGTCCTGCATGGTTCTATGCACATGCAGGAATACAATTATTTGGTTTTATTCTTGGAACTGTTGGGTTTGCCATTGGAATTCGACTCGGGTACCTATCGCCGGGAGTCGAGTACAGCCTCCATAGGAAGCTTGGAATCGCGGTGTTTTGTCTCGGAGCTTTGCAAACATTAGCATTGTTGTTTAGACCAAATGCTAGAAACAAGTTTAGAAAGTATTGGAAATCTTATCATCATTTTGTTGGGTACTCTTGTGTGGTGCTTGGGCTTGTGAATGTGTTTCAAGGGTTTGAAGTTATGGAGGCTAGTAGGTCTTATGCTAAGTTGAGTTATTGTTTGGGACTTTCAACTCTCATTGGTGTTTGTATAGCTTTGGAGGTTAATTCTTGGGTGGTGTTTTGTAGAAAATCTAAGGAAGAGAAGATGAGAAGAGAGGGACTTATTGGAACTTCTGATAAAGGGAATAGTGGTATTCATACACACACTTGAGAAATAAGAGAATCAAAAATGTTTGGTTGGCGTTTTCTTGATAATATTATTTAGAACATAAAAACATATATGTATGGGTCAATTTTGTGAAGGCTTGAGACAACAATTGATAGTGGTATTATACAAATTCAAAGCCAATTGCATGGGTAACACAATTTTGTATGCACTTAGCATCATTACATTAGGGTGCCATATTGCCTCTAGACTAAAGCACCACAAATTTGAAAGGGTGTTCAATTTTTCAATGAGTCTTTTCACTACGGGAATCAAACTCGAGAGCACCGGGTCAACCTCCTTGTTTCAGGGCAGTTTATGCCACCGAATCAGCAGTGTTGGTTTTATTTTTAATAGTTAATGATGAATAATAGATTTTTAACTTATTGTCTCTAGAGCACCTCAAATTTGAAAGGGTGTTCAATTTTTCAAAACATGTACCATGCTCAAAGCTCAAACATAGATGGGAATTCGGATTAGATTGAGGTTTATAAATCAAATGAATTGTGTGTCTTGGGCATAAGTTTATGTTACACTGCATAATTTGATTTTTAATTGTTAATTTATGATGAATAAGAAATTTAACTTGATAAATATTTTTATATGCGATGCTAATCAATAATATTTTTCGAATATATATATATATATATATTATAAACCAACCTTTATTTGATTTTTTATTTTGAAACTTTTAAATTTAACTTTGCAGAGTTCAATATCTATTTATCGGGTAAATAGTTAATTTGATTCCTAAATGTGTGACATTTTAGTTTGAATGTATCAAAATTGCAAACACGTTATTAAGTGTCTGTTTTGTTAGTGATTTTAGGGACTCAACAAAAAATACATCTGTGGACTAAAGTGACTAACAAAAGACACATGTGGGGACGACAAATGACTTACTAATGAGACACTTGGAATGCGTTTGCAATTTTGGTATATTTAAGGACTATAACACAGTGTCTCACACATACAGAGGCCAAAATGACTATTTGCCCTTATTTATTTGGCTAGAGTAGCTATATTTGTCAAATTATGTAAGGGTGTGTTTGGGATTTTGGAGGGGAGGGGAGGGCATGAGACAAATAATGTAAATTCTATAGTGATAATTATCCCTCTAAACCCCCAAACCCCTCCCCTAGTTTATTTTTGGAGTTCCTCCAAGTTCCCCCAATTTTGGAGGGTTTTGGAGGACCTCCAAAAATAAACTAGGATAGGGGTTTCAGAGGGTTTAGAGGGGTCATTTTTCTTTCCATCACTAATGAATTTACACTATTAGTCTTATGTCCTCCCCTCCCCTCTCCTCCAAACTCCCAAACACACCCTAAATAAATTTTAAAATCAACTTGGCCAATCTGTATAGGCCTAGCACAACCCGTTGTTAGGTTGGATATTTTTCATGCTTTCTCGAGTTTGAACCCGAGATCCACACTTTGCATGTTTTTTTTGTTCAAACACTTTGCATGTTTGAGTTTTTTTTTTTGGTCAAGTTGTACTGATCACCATAAATGGGCAAGGCCCCAACCAAATACAACAAACAACAAACAGATGCCCTAAATAGATCCAATACAAACAAAGGAACTAAGAGGGGAACATCTAACACACCAGCTAATGATAAAATCAACTAGATCATCATGAGCCCAACAAGAGCAGATCTAAGACAAAGGTCCAAAACAAAAATTAAACCAAAGGAAGGCATAAAACTTAAAAGCTACAGTGTAAACAACACACCCAAAGAGTCAACGGCCCAAAGCCCATAACCACTAAACAACATCTAATATCACCACGAAGACAAAGCAATCGACAAAATGAGAGAGATTCTCCCACCCCCGAAACCCTAGCTACCAACCAAGCAATCGATTCAACAAATCAAACCTTCACGCAACCAAAATCACCTAGGGGTCACTACGCACACCCGACTTTCTTCTCACACCATTCTTAGTGCAAAATAGTACTAAACTAATTCCTCCTCTTTCTTTCTATCACATTTCTCTCCTAAACCAAATAATAGAAATTCATTCTCTCTTCTCTCTATCTCTCTTCCCATTCTCTCTCACTTCAACCAAACCAAACGGACCTTTAGGATGTGTTCTTTTGAGGTGAAAGAGGGAAGAGCGAGTAAGGGAATAGAGAGTGATTTCCTCATGTTTGGTTGATGGGAGAAATGGGAGAGAGAGAGAGAGAGAGATAGATAGATTATTGTTTTAGTGTTTTTTGCGATCTCTCCAATTGTAAGAAAAAATGAGGAGAAAATGGTCAATAATTATGCTTTTATCATTTTACCCTCACTTTATCACCCAAATTTCCTAATTCTTTTCGTTATTTGATTAAATTAAATAACTAAAATAAATATTTAACTAAATTAAATTATTAAAATAATTATATAGCTAATTAAAATAAATATCTAGCAAACTTAATTAAATAATTAAAATGACTATTAAGTTAATTAAATTAAAAAATTAAATCAAACACATAAGGGGTGTTTTTGTTTTTTCAAAATAGTAATCGGTCTCTCTTCTCTTTCTCTCCAACCAAACCAAAAGCTCTCTCTTATCTATTTCTCTTCTATTTTCATTTAACAAAACAACATTAGATTAATTCTCAGTTCCCTCACTATCTCTTCTCTCTTTCTCTAATTTCCAAGTTAAAATAGTATACTTTATTTATCTTATTTTCAATCGTTTTTTCCAAAATGCATAAATATTACCCAAAAGAATGTGACGGGAGAATACCGCAAAGTCAGTCATAAATGCACATGCATATCAATCAACATAGAAAACAGGAGTAGAGAATAATCCAATTTTGATGCATGTATGGTAGAAGAGACAAGGTGACTGAAAATAAATGTATGCATTTTAATGGCAATAAATCATAGGCAAATTGGATTAAGCAAGGATTAGTGTTTTTTCCTTTGAAAATGGATTTTCCTTCTACTTGAATCTTACCATTACTTGAGAAATATATATATATATATATATATATATATATATATATATATATACAATTTTCCCTTTGCATCCTGGTGAATGAAATATATTTCTTTCCAAAATAGGCTAATGCAAATGGCAGCAAGAATCTTTTTTTTTTTAAGAAAAAGGATCTGATACCTGTTTTGAATTTTTTTTTGGTAGTTTGACAAATTGTTTAAAGCAAATAGAATAGATTCCAATCTACATATATGTTAACCTCAATTTAATAAAATATTATAAGATAGTTGAACTGTGAAGGATATGATATCTTTTCATAAAACACAAAAGACTAGCAAAAAGCAGATTTAAGAAAATAACTACTTGCTGCTTTTTCAAGCTTTTTTTTTAATGAAAAGCAATTAGTTCCCTCAAAGCATATATTAACTAGTTGAAGCTGAACAAATCTTAATACCAAAATATAAAATAAGCCACGAAACATCCTATGACTTCTTATGAAAAAATTGAACATATAGTGCAGATGATGTCTAAAATATATATTATGATGATGATAAATACTAAGAATATATAGAGACCATTGACTTTGACTAGCTAAATATCCATGATTAGATGACTAATACTACCAAACTGCCACAAAGTCAATACAACTGGCCAACTGCTATCTAAATTTGCAGTTAACACCAAAAGCTTTGACAGCTGTACATAATTAACATCCCTAATATCAAGAAATAATTTAATTACTATGCATTCAGACATATTTCACTATGATATCATGTCATAATATTATTACCTAAAATGTTTTAAGAAATAATACAATGGCATGATGATATAACAGACGACAGTACATGAATATTAAACTCAATAAAATACTTAGAAATATTCTCCTTGAAAAAAATATATAATGAGAATATATTGGTAACTTATTCACTGGGGACCCTAAAAGGGTATCCCTTAAATGTTTCACACTAGTAAAGTAATCTTCAACAAAATCCTCAGAAATACAATCTGCTAAAATCAAATCAAAGGAACAAACAATTCCTGACCAGAAAGAAAACCCAACACTTTGCAAGACATTACATGCAAAAAACTACCCTCAAAAGAAAATAATAAAAAAGAAAATGTTCATCTTTTTTATATTGCTTCCTCTCACAAGTGAATGCATGATACACTTTCCGCTATATCCCGCAATCAGATTTTACATCTCACTCAAAACCCAAAAAAAACCCAAAACCTAAAGTAGTAGTAGTAATAGTAGTAATAGTAGTAGGAAATCAAAAAACTCAAGCCTTTCACATTCCCTTGTAAACTTGTCTATCTCTATATCTGATTCTGAATCCTCAAAACAGGAAATCCTGTTAGCTCTAGTAGATAACCAAACATCTTAAAGTAGTAGTCTTAAACTGAAATATAGTAACAACAGTGATGTGCAAAATTCACAATTCACCTGCTCCGTTCGATTAGTTTGTGTCATCAACATCATCTTCCTATGTAGCAATGCCTGAACCAAACAACATAGATACAAGTTTATCAGTCTTGTGTTGCCAAACTTAAATTTCAAGCATCTATTACAAGACAAGATAATTAAAACATATTAGAATTTCAAACCGGAACAAATAAACTCATCGACTACGCGGATTTCGACCGTAAGTCTGTTACCAAGTTCAACTGTGGTTATTTTAAGTGGATGTGATTAGACACGACTCATTATAATCATCTCTATCACAACCCTAATTTTTATTAAGCTACATAGCTTTGAATGATGAAGCAATACTTTAGTTTCAGAATTTATTTTTATTATAATAAATACTTGAGTTGGTAAACTCCATCTACATTCTACAACCTGACAAAACTGATCTAAACCATTCTAAAGGAAAGTAAGGTTATAACTTATAAAACAATGATATCCAGCACAAAATACCCTGTAGTAGGGTAATGAGGCATCAAGGAAACTGGTGCAAGATTAAACAAATTACAGCAATTTGTGATTGTTGTACCATGAGAATTCCTATGTGTTCTATTATTATGATTTTCTACGAAAGGAATTTTTACTCGTTCGAAGCTATCTTTCAATGATCCTAGCATTTGAATGACATGAATGAATAATGATGTCTCAAAAGATGTGCTCAAGCTGCAAGAATCTTACTGATCCACTAAAATAAGGTACATTGATACTCCTACTATGGAAATGGAGCTGAAAATACAGGAAATGGAGAGAATGTATGAAGAACTAATAATTCAAGACATCATTAGATGTCATTGTAGTCACTCTTGGTTTTTTGAAAGTATGGCTAATAAGGTTAGCTTGGTGGTTGGGGTGGGAGAGTTAAGAAGTGGAGTGATAGAGAGGAATGGTGTCTGATTCCCGCCCAGTGGAAAATACATAGACACATTGACCCAAAGAAACATAAGCTAGCACAATAAAACAAAGAGACACATAGAAACTAGCTAGCAACACTTGTAAAACAAAGACTGGAGATAACTGTTTTCTCTCGTGCTTGTATGACTAAAGTTACCTTTATTTTTGTGTTTATAAGATGTACCAAAGGTGTCCTCACGGTGTATAAGGACTTTTATTTTTAAAAAATAAGAAAAACGTTTTAACAATACTCTAACACATACTCATGACGTATCAGGGAAGTATCAAATAAGGATACGGCAACAAAACTCAAGTATCCGTGCATCATAGCCGCCCACTAACATTTCTAACAAAACACTAATATTTGCCATTAAAAAAAGAATTAACGCGTTGACCACAACAAGGAAATTTAATTAAAAGTTTTCCATAATATTAGCCGATCCACCAAAGAGGGGGAAAATTAAATATAGGTGTGACATTTACTCACAATGCCAATCAACTAGAAGAGGACATTTGTCTACATTATTACACAAAAAACCCAACAAACAATGTAACCATTTAACTTTATCTTAACCCTTTATTGAGGTTTGTAGTAATACTTATACTGCTGGTATACAATAAACTCACACTATTGGACTGACAGAGAAATTAAGATAAATGCGAGTTAAGTTGCTCTTACCCCTATTTGGCTGCCTTTTATTAACAGTATAACCACCAACATAACCAGGAGAAGGCTTGGCAGAAACTTCTGAAGCTGCACCATCAAGTCCATAACCGAAGGGACCAGATCCATCTCGCTCCAAGTTTGAAGATCGCCAAGTGGGGTCCCCATAGACCGAATTATTATTGTAAAAATCAGCAAAAGGCCCATCAACACCACCATTTGATGTAGAGAATGAAGATGTTGGTGCAAGAGTGGCACCGCCGCTTCTTCCATAACCTTCAGTCCCCAAACCATAACCGCTGTTTCCACCTCCATATCCAAGGTTGCCACTAGCTTGTGACACATTGTTCCCTCCCCCATGTCCAGAAATTGCCGAGGAACCCCAGTTGAGTCCAGTATTGCCAAACGTGTTTCCTCCAACGCTTCCACTCCCTGATCCAATGTATGCACTGGCATTTGGAGAACCTGCTCCATAATTAAGGCTGCCATTCCCCCACAGATTTCGACTCACAGCACTTGCTGTACTGAAGAAAGAATTGCTTCCTCCATTACCACTTTCAAATCCAACAGGACTACCAACCCTATTGGCGCTGCCAACAAAGTAAGGATTTAGTCCCCGCCCATAGCTAAGATTGCTATTGAAATTTGCATTACCCCCAAATCCAGCACTCAAACCAGGCTCAAAATTCATACCCATTCCATAACCAGATCCATATGGAGGGAATCCACTTCGACCACCGGCAACCGGACTGAACCTACCATCCATCCGAAGTCCGTAGCCTCCAACAGTATTTGGAGTATACCCCTGAGTGAAGCCACTTAAGAAACTATTGACCCTACTAAGACCATAGTTGTATCCACCTATTGGAGAGCGGGTAGGTCCTGGCGATAACTCCTTAGGAACTGCTCGCTTGACCTCAACCAATTTTCCATTCAATTCATGAAACGTCTTAAGTAAGACCTTGTCAACAGCCTCTTCAGAATCATAAGTAATGAATCCAAAACCTCTTGGTCTCTGAGTGGTGTGATCATACATTACTACAACATCTGTTATAGTCCCAAACTGATCAAAATACTTCCTGAAATCACCCTCTGTCACTGTTGAAGCTAAACCTCCAACGAATATCTTCCTTGTGCGACCTGGACCAGGAGAACCATGGATGCTTCCGCTGTTTCGACTCAATATGTTTTGGTCATCCCTAGGAACAGCTTTCTTCGCCTCGACCTGGTGATAGAAGCAAAAGTATTAACTATAGATCACAAAGTAAAAGAAGACAAGATTAGAGAATATAACATATACCAGAAAAATTATTTCCTCTTGGGTCCATTTGAAAATGTAGCTAAGAAAATCATGAGGAAAGAACAAATTTGGCAAACTAAAGTACAATTCAATATCAGAAACAGCTATCGTGGAAGTAAAAATTATTATATCATAGTAATTCACAAGGAGAATCTCAATGTGATTTCAGAATGCAAGTCTTGGACTTAAAAGGGTGAGACAAGACAAGAAATTACCATCCTTCCATCAATGTTGTGCTTCTCTTGTATGACAATTTCTGCAACAGCTGGGTCAATAAAAACAACGAAACCAAATCCGCGGGCTCTACCAGTTGTCCGATCCTTCATTATCACCGCTTCCTTAACCTCGCCATAAGCACTGAAATACTCCCTGAGTCGTTCTTCATTCGTGTCCCATGATATTCCGCCAATAAATAGCTTGCCATTATCCGATTGCATTTTATCTACACAAGCAAAATAGTAATACACACTTCATTGATCCATCAAGCTCAAAAACATATAAATGCAAGTGGCAGCAACATCATTACAAATGAAAATATTCAAGTTTCTAAAGCATCAATAAGCGAAAACCATGTTCAAGCGGATCCAAATTCCAATCCAATTTCTAACACATAACTATGGGCTATATAGCATCAATAATAAAGAACAAAATTCTAGTCTCGGATAAAATCAAAAGTTGATAGCATTACCATTAACTAAATTGTTCAAATATACAAATAAATAGTCCCAAGTATGATAGCAAAATATTACAAACAATAGAATACCTTCAAATTATGACAAACTCAGAAACTGTATTAACGATGTAAATATAGATATTGTCGGATTCAGTTAGGAAACGTCGGATCCTTCATCAACATCAAGCAGTGAATCAAGGGAAGAACTAAAAACTCCTGAAAAAAAAAAAACCCACAAAGGAAAAAAAAATGTTGAATAATTTAATCAGAGATCCAATTTGAAGAAAGATCAAAACTTCAATCGAGATTTGGTAGAAACCCACCGATTGAAGACGACCCAGATAACAAATCTTAAGATCTGAGGGGAGGCACAATGAGATTAAGAAGAGATTATCTGGGTATGCCTCCCCACCCTTTTCTTCTTCTTTTTTCCAATTGTTAATTTAGATTACGAAATGCAAATTCAAATACGAAAGCGATTGAAAAAAATGTTATATACAAAGCAAAACTAAGGAGAGAAAGAGAGAGATAGAAAGCACATCCAAAGCTTTTTGTAAGGAGAGACAACCGAGAGAGAAGCTGCGAGATGTAAGGTGAGCATTTATAGGGAGGGGTTCTTGCAATTGCAACATGATAATTTTTTGGCCTAATTTTATTACATTATCATTATTAATTAATATTATTTTATTATTAGGTTTGAAAATAATAATTAGTGAAAAACCAAAAATGGGAAATTGAATTTTTTTTAATATGAAAATCCCTAATGGAGGTGATACTTTCGTATCATTATATTACTTGATTTCGATATAGTTAGCTCGTTATATGAAAGTCTTAAAAAGTTAATCCCGAGTTGTTGTCGGAAATCGTTCGTTTATTTACTACCGATAAGGCAAGTGATTTAATCGCTATTTTATTTCATTTTACTTGTTTTTTGTTTTAAATTTTCTAGAGTAATCTTTGTCGTTACTTTGTTATTTTAAGACTTGTTAACGGTTTATTAAATGTTTTAGGTATTTGGTATCCAAGAGAAGAATTTCCATGATTTATTACTTGAACTTGAGATTAAAAAGTTTGTAAAAGTAAATAGAAAGAGGAATAAGCAAGCATAGAATGAAGAACAAAGAGAGATCCAATTTGATATATGAATGCAACCCATTGAGAGGGTTGGGGAGCACAATTTTGCAAGAAGAGAAGCATCAAATAATTCCACCTAGTCTCAAAGAAGCTTATTGTTTTTATAATCCTCCTAGGAAGCGCATTCCACATTCTAAGTTGTTTTGGAGTAGAACTGTCCCTTCTTGTTTGGAGATTTTTACACAATAAAGTTCTGACAAATAATAATCTTGTGCTTAGGAGATTCATTCATGTCTCTAGGTGTGACCTTTGTCGTGAGGAGATGAAAAACTTTTTATACCTATTTTCTGATTGTCGTTTTGCGGCTAGTGTTTGGAGTAGACTCTCCGATATCATCTAGTCTCATAGTGCTTTAAGATATTGTGGGAGACTTGTGTTGTTAGTAGCTCTATGTGCTCTCGTTGAAATAGTGTTTGGTTTAATGATAAAAAAGACATCTTTACAAGCAACTAAAAATAGAATCATTGCTAGGGTTAGCCTTTCAAAGTCTATATGATTGAGGAATCAATATAGACAATCTTCAAATATGAGCTGCCTACCATTCCTTTAGAGTAAGTGATAGTAAATTCCATTGATGAAGATTTGGAAAGTGAGATAAAGGAGTGTGATTTACAATTTGAAGCCTCCTAACTTAGAGGAGTTCGTAGGAAGAAGGAAGAATTGGAGATACGAGAGGTGCAAGAAAAAGAAATTCCAAAATTGTTATAACATTCTCTTCATTCATAGTATGTTTTCCCCGAAGATGATGCTCTGAACCCACCAATTATTAGTAACTCCTTGTCTAAGTCTAAAGAGGAAAAGCTTAAGAGGGTGCGTTGAAAGAACCAAAATGCTCTTAGCGGGGCTCTCTCATTAATGCTCTTAGCAGGCCCTTCCATCAAGTTGATTAATTTTTCATGTTAGAAGAAAGACTTTGGTTCACTAATATGTAAAATTCCAAAACTATAAACATAGTTCTTGTGGGATGACCCCATTTCTATTTAAATTAAGTCTGATGGGTTGTTTAGGAAGTATGTCACAATAAAAGATGTATGAAGTTTAATGTGGTATACCTATGATTCTTCATATAGAGGTCATCAAGGGGTAGGGGGAAGAGGATGCACTCAAAGTTTTGTGAAGTGGCTACTCTCTTCAAGAACTCTTGTGAATTTATGAAGAATTTTGACAAATGTCAATGCACTGATAGCATCTATAGAAGAATGAAATGTTGCTCAAAGGAATTTATAGGGATTAATTCTTATTGCAACACCCTATGATGTTAGGATTAGCAGACAATATTAACATATAAGTGGATAAAGAAGTTATCTTAAACATAAACATGGGGTTATAATCTCTTACTTAGGATGTTACATATCATTCACATTTTACATATATTCAATTATTCATGACATTTGAATATATATCCAAGTCATTATTAGACTTGTAAAAATGAGATAACATTTTTCAGTACATAAAAATAGTCCAAGGATTGAACAATCAGTCGCTTAGGGATTAAGATTCTCTCACAAATCTCAACTACCATTAAATTTTCAACCTCTATCGCGCAACCAAGGGTGAACCTATGTAGCTTCTGAAAAACTCCTACATAAAATGTTTTTGAACCCCTGAAATTTTAAATGTGCATTAGTATTCTTAAATTTGTGTCCAGTTTGCCTCCAACTTTTAATAAATATGTCTTGTTAATCTCTATAAGGGACTACTTATTAAACTTTAGAAAGTAATTTTATTAATATTTAGGACTTAATTAGGAAATGACGTGTAAACTTTAGAGGCTAATTTGATGATTTACTCTTAAGTAAATTTGGAGTTAGATAACTTGATTCCTTAATTTTAGTAAATTAAGTGTGGATATTTGAATTTTTTAAAAATAATTCTATGAACTAAGAAATAAAATTAAAGTAAATAAAGTACGTACCTATTTGTTGTTGTATTCTTGGTCTACTTTTGAAACTCCAGTTGCTGGTCTGGACAACATTCTTGTCCGAGATGCAAGTGGGGAAATGTACTTGAGAAGCTCGTCTTCCGTTTTTACCCTTTCCTTTTTCTTTTTTCTTTTACTTGTCTACCAAAAAAAGTGTCTCCTCCTATTAATATATCCCCATCAAGACAAATATGTCCTTGTGAGAAACCAACCATGCGTTGTTCACGTAACTCACAAACTGGGGTAGATAAACACATGATTGCTCGAACTCAAGAACCCGCTGATAAAACTCTTCCTCATCAGTTGAGTCAACTATACTCACCCACAGATCCATCACTGAATTTTTCTATCCTTCATCACCACTTGTTTACACTTAACATTCACATTATTGCTTATGTGATACCGGCAAAGCAAATTGAAACTTTTCGGGAACAACACCTCTATGACACTCTTTTGTCCAATATCTCAATCAGTGATAAACAGTTCAAGAAGCGCAATATCTACCACCATCATTTCTCTATGTGTCTGCAATACCCATCTAAAATTATCATACCGCTCATTCGACAAATAAGCAAAGCAAACCGAGAATGTGAACTCGGTGGAAGTCACTCCAACAATCTCCAAGAAAGGTAGTTTGTACTTGTTGGTTTTGTAGGTGCTATCCATAATCAAAATCCTAAAGAACATCCTCAATAGTTTGATAGACTCAGGGTGTGCCCACGTGATGTCACCAACAACATCGGAGTTCTCAACTTTCCTGGTCCAACTAAAATAGTGTTCAGAATCTATCAACCTGATAAGCTCTTGGATCCTAGTTCTAGGACCTCTGCGACCCGTCTGGAACATCCTGCGCTGCCTTTACAACTGCGACTCAAATTCCCCACAAATGTCTTTTTCAATGCTTCCAGACTCGTTTGTGGTTTGACATTTAACATTGTATCCTCATCCGCCATATAACACTCTTCCTTAGTGAATCATCCAAATATTGGAAGTCCGATACATGATGGAGTTGGCTTATGATTGTGTACACCTAACCTCTACTTTCTAGTCTCCAATTGGAGAATTCAGAGATTTAGCTTTTAGCTTGAATGGACAATCACACTTCTTTGATGACCTCGCTCTACCTTTAGAACAACTCGCATCTACTCCGGTGTGTCTGCCATATTTCGCGCAACCCAAAATAATCTTATTTTTTCACCCACTTTTACAAATTACTTTATCTGATCTGAGGATGATAACAACTGTTCCATTGGCTTTCCCAATCTCTCTAGCCCAACGTACGAGATCATCACGGGTAGGAAAAATCCACAAATAATTTACATTCTCGTTGGTGTCAGGGTAGAGCTAATTATAAATACTGGTAAAAAATATTAATCCTAGATACGTACCTCATTAGTTGTAAATGTATCAGATAAATCAATGGTAAAAGGAAGCATTCCATCAACCGTGATCATACCTGTTTAATTTTGTTTTGGTAAATGAAGGGAAAACAAACACAAAAGAAAAAAGGAAAGAAAAAACAAAAAAAACAAGACGCATCTTCTTTCCGGGAGCAGAAAAAACAAGGTATGATCACGGTTGATATCTTACCTTTTGTATTGGGATGGGTGACCTCTTGGGAAGTCTTCATGTTGTACCTCTTTAATAAGGTGCGATCATACTAGCACTAATACCTGTTCAATTTATAAATTAAATAAATAAATAATTAATACCCCGAATTTATCCATTTAACATATTCCCGGAGTCAAAAAAACTCTAAATCTGGAAATACATAAACAACGTAATTTCGTAAATATTCAAAATTAACTAACTTCGGGTTTATCTAAATTACATAAATCCGGTTCTCAATTTAAAATTCCGAGATTATGTGATTTAGATAACTCCGGTATAAACGAAATTCTTTAAATCCGGATTAATTAATCAAGTATAATTCCGCGAAAATTTTTAAAAAAAAATCCTGATTAACCTCTTAATGCGTAAATCCGGGAAAGGTGAAAATTTTGGAGTGCTCGAGTAATTTTAGGTGAAAATGAGAGTATTTTGATATTAAATTCAATTAGGGGGATATGAGGTCTAGGAAGGGGGTACAAAAATCACAACCCAACTCTCACAAAGCCAGACTAAGCCCAAGTCCAAACTGCCAAACGGGAACCAAACTATGTTGTACTAGTACAGAACAAAACCTTGGACCAAAAAAAAAGGTTTTTTTTTTGTACCCCCACCCTGTCCCCTTAAACCCCCACCCAAATTGAAATCCCCAAAATGCCCTTTGTCATCTATTTTTATTTTTTTTTTTTTAAAAAGCGCCGTATATATGTCAATTGGGACATATACGATGTGCGCTTTAACACATCGTATATATGTCCCAATTGACATATATACGATGCGCTTTAAATTTTGTTTTTTTAAATTTGTAAAAAAATTTAACGCTCATGATTTAACGTTCAAAGTTGATCAACGGTGTAGATTGCACGCCAAAATCAACGGTTGATAATCTTTTACCTCATCTATAAATACTCACTCCCACCATCACTATTTTCACACCAAAATTCAAATACTCACTCCTCCTTCTTCTCACACATCACAAGTGAAGATGATGCGAGCTTCACTAATGTCATACTACGAGCCTTCTTCCTCACTCTTGTTCATTCTAATATGGGGTTTGTTGATCATCGTGGTATCATCTTGAAAGATGATGGTATAAGTTTCGATGGGAGAGATGTTGTTTCGTGTAGGTTAAAACACGATATATCATTTTCTCGCTCTTAGCGAAACTCACTGCATGATGGTTCAACCAGAGAACGCGAACATGAGATAATTCGTATCGTTTATCGGAAACCCGAAACGACTAGTGGAGGTATTTACTGGTCTACCATTGATGTCAACAGCGAGAATGACGTCCGAGACATGATGTCCATTCATATTACAATTAAATGGAGGAGTTACATTCATATGTACGTCGAAACCAGAAGGACCGTCGCTGAGATCCTTCGTCGATTAACTCCACCAACTCAGTAGTTTATATTGTATTTTCATTTTATCTGTCTATTTTTATTCAAGTTGTTTATGTTTTATCGCTTGTGTAACTTTGTTTTTTCGAATCAATGAAATCAAAAATTAATGGAAACTCTTAAAATAAATAAAACATCCGAAAAAAGTTAATAATAAAGTGCCAATATAATATCAAATACATCAAAAAACAAATAAAAAATCCCTAACGGCGTCCCCCTCGACCTCGTCCCCGTCGTCTAAGCTCTCCAGCCACGTCATCCGGTGCTGCCATCCCCACCACCTATGGAGTGTTCGATCACGCCGATCGCCATGCGCTATGTCGCCAAATCCACGGATCCCCTCTCTCTACAAGCCCTCACAACCTCCCTAATCCAAATCATGATCGTCGTAGCGTATCTCGGGGAGGTGTCCAGTGAGCTCTAGGTGATGGTGGAGCCAGTAATAGTCCGGGATAAAGCTCGGACGTACCACTCTAAGTAGTTCCGATACCGATCGGGCACGAAGCAACCCGAGTAGTGCGCATGATGTCCTCCACGAGATGCCATGAAGGACGATCCAAACACGCAGATCGGATGACTCGGACGGCGGCCATCGGAGGGTCACGCGGATGATCTGCGTGTACCCAAACCGCCGCAGCACCTATCGTGGCATGTAAGGAACTCGAAGTCACCACCGATGAAGCCTCTGTAGGGAGATCGCGCTCAAAAGGGTCTACCACCGCCCTCTCTCAAATGGTCGCCAAAGCAGACATCCTCCGGCCTCACTCATCAAGCATCCTCTCAGTAGTGGCCGAGCTTGGTGGTCGACTTCTTCTTCCCAGTAGCGCCAATGAAGTGGCTCCGCACCGGATATGACCGGCAACCTCTCCGCCATCCGAGGAAATACCACATAATCCAAGCCCGAAATGCGAAATAAACAACATATTTAATTCACAAGAATTTACCAAAAGTCGGTCGCGATTTAACAAAAATACAAGAAGTTAAAATGTGTACTGAAATAGGTGGCATACCTCTCACACATGCTGCGTAGTCCTCAAAGACGCAGTGTTCAAGGACTCATACACGGCATCTAGTGCACTTGCACCCCATGCATAGCCTCCAAAAACATCTGCTCTCAGATCATCCAGGTAGACCCGACCACTTAGCCTCGGCTCTGCCTCCGGTCTTCGTAGTGAAGATATCAGAGGTCGGGGAAAGCGAAGCGAGATAAGCCCTCACACAGAATGAAGGTGATGTCACCCCCCTCCTCCATGTTACGCTCATACACCTGCTCCAGCCATTTGAAGCTGTAATACGGACCCCCACGGGTGTTGTTAGCAGCCTCAACCCGTGACACACCCAGATATGTCTCGTAGAAGTCGCAGTGGCAAACTCCGAGCTCACAAAGTGATGGCCGAGGTGTGGCATAGTTCCCTGGATGGGAAGGTGCACGTGACAAGAGATGTCATCCAGTGATCGCCATCTCACCAAATGGCAAGTGAAATGACGAAGTATCTGAGTGCCATCTCTCGATAAAAGCCGACAGCAACTCATGGTCTACTGTGGCGTGGCCGGTCTGGAGAAGTGGGGCCAATCTGGAGTCCCTGACCACAGTGGTGCGCTGAAGTAGGTCAGGGTAATGAAGATGGAGTCTAGTATGGACTTTGTTGCCATGAGCCCATACTTTGACAACACGATACTCCTGAAATAAAAATAAATAAATAATGTAAGCAAAAAGTGCAGACTATGTGACTTAAATAAATTATTTAAGCAAAAATGCAAAACTTACCGGTCGGTCAAGTATAGAATCTGCAGATATGATCCGCCAAGTCGCTGAAAAGAGAGGGCTGAGGCTCCTCCTGAGGCTCCTCCTGAGGCTCCTCCTGATACTCACCGAGGCTCCTCGCGATACTCGGACATAGATCGGTGCGAGTAATAAGCATCGACTGGCCGCCGCTGCTGCGATACTCGGGAGGTGGGGATGGTAATGAATAGGTTGAGGATCGTCATCGAGGATATCGTGGATGATATCGAGGAGTAGGCCGGGAATGATCTTGAGAAACCGCCTCCTCTATGCGAATCCTCCCGCTGCGTCTGCTGCGCAGTAATCCCCGAGATAGAAAGCTCCAGGTAGAAGTCGACATCGAGCCGGCTCAGCCGACTCACCGGCTCAGCCGATATCACCGCTCAGGTGTGCTGTCTCTGTCTCCTCGCCCAAGCATGGAGTCGATTATGCCTCCGAGTCCTCGTGCTCGGAGCGATGATGACTCCTCTCTCTCTCGATCGGAGAGACCTCACGTCTCCTCTATGCCTACCTGACACCGCAAGAAAGAAAAAAAATTAGTAAAAAAAAAAAAAAAAATTGCTCATCGTATTTACACCAAAAAGGTGTATATACGATGCTTACTTTTAAATTCGTATATATAGTCTTCTGTTTGGCGTATTTACGAGTGGTTTGAATTTACTTCGCTAATCGTATATACGCTGAATAGGTATATACGGTGAGTAAATTTTTGCTCGTCGTATATAGTATGTGGTGGGGTATATACGATTGGTGGATTTCTGGTGCTGATCGTATATACGTCTCTCTGGCGTATATGCGAGTGAAGGTGGTCAAACGTATGTATGACCAATTATGTGAAGAAATGGTGATTTTGTAAACAGTCAGGTATTTTGGTCTTTTCATACGGTGGTGAGGGTGTTAGAGGAATGGGTGGTGGTCCAAAAAAAAAACCCAAAAAAAAATAGTACAGAACAAAACCAAAAAATAAGTAGAAACCAAATTAGGGTAAGATATCTCTACACGATCTGAAGCAGCAACAGAGAGAGAACCCCCATGATATTCTACTTGATATTCTCTGAATGATTCCACCACCAATGATCATCATTATGATCATCGTTGTTCCACCATTGAGTAGTTGGAGGACTCCTTCAATTAGGGCCGTTCATAGTTCGGTTTGGAAGGAGAACTGAACTGAACTAAACCAAACTGTTAAAATAGTTCGTTTGAACCGAACCGAACTGTTATAACAGTTCACACAAACCAAACTGAACTGTGTTAATAGTTTGATTCACAGTTCTAATTCCGAACTGATTGAGAGAAACTAATTGTTCTAAAGTGTGAATAGTTTTCTAATACTTAATAAACAGAACTGTTATATTCGGAGAGATGAAAAAGAGATTAATCTGACACGTCACTTTGATGGTGACATTGTCTTTATTTTAAATATATAAAATTGATTTTTATTGTAAATATAATAAAACTTTCCGTTGTTTAATGAATATTGAAATTATTTTATTGACTAAAATTATCCAACATCATTATCAAATGTACTGTTACGTAAAGCAATAATACCTTGTGTCAGGAAAAAGTAATTGAATGGTCAGAAAAATATTAAAATATGAACAATTTAAACAACCAACAACTCTCTCTATACAATTGAATTGACAGTTTCTGAATTCTGATGCAAATCCGATTATCGCAAAGTTTTGAAGTTTGAGGTGTGTCTCGCACACCAGTTCAAGTACTATTAAAACAGATGTAGAAGCAGTTTGGTTTTCATGCATAAGATACACAGTTCGCAGTTCATATGGTTCACTAACTGAATTAGTTTAAAAGTTTAGTTTTTAAACTGTGTTTAACATATCAGTTCAGTTTGCGAACTGTTTCTTATAGTTCGGTTTTTTATAATCGGTTCGGTTCGGTTCTTAAGTTCAGTTCAATTTTTTGGTTCTTTTGAACGGCCATACCTCCAACTATTCAGTGGTGGAATAATGATAATCATTGATGGTCTATGTATGTTTAGATCTGTTGTCTATGGTCTTTTTTTTAATTAGGGCTTTTTCACCACCAACATTGAGGGTTTTTGAGAGAAGAATATCAGGTAAACTTATCTCTTCTGTTCTCAGAGTGAATTCCATTATCAGATATGAAGTTCCATCTTGAATTTCTTGATGATCTTTGCTGCATTTTATTTAAATGGTGGTGAATGCTCTGTTTGTATATTTATATGTGAGTTATCTTCACGCTTGACATGTGGTGAATTTTGAAACTTATGCATATATAATTGATGTTTACTTTATATGTGATGAATGTGAGATATTTTGACAGACATGCATATAATAATAGGCTTTTAATTTTTTCACCCCCCTCATCATCAATCTCACCCCATAATATACGTTTTGGACAAAAATGCCCCCAGTAATATATAAAATTTCGGAATTACCTTAGCGAATTGGTAATTTCGGAAGGGGGTAAAAAGGATTTCGAATTATTAAAAATTGAGGTAATTCCGGTTCACAAAATGTGAACCGGAATTACCTCAATTTTTGCAATTCCGAAATCCTTTAACTCTACCTAATTACCTAGTTTTGAATATTTCCAAAAAAATTAATTAAAAACAAATTAAAATTAATTAAAGACGTGTTTTCAATCACGAAACGATACAATACATGAAATTGATGAAAAAAATAACATAACGCAACAACAAACGAAATAAAAACACGGTAGAAACTAGTGAGATGGTGGTTGGAGACGCCGAAGGACCTCAAGAACGGTCCTTCGGTTTCGGACATCTGATTGAATAGGACTCGCGATCCAAATATGTCAAAACCGCCCATCATCACTCGAACGTCATCGTTGTTCTTCACATCCATGGTGGACCATCGAACACGATTATTATCGCCATAGTAGTCGGGTAGCGATAAATGATCCGGGTGACTTCTTGCTCGTCACCCTCCACCGCACCTTCGTTGTTATTTTTCTTTCGAGCTTGAAAGGTGATGTCGTCGTTAAGCTCGCATAAAATGGGGTTTGGACTCTCGAAATAGACACTATTTTCTCTGTTTGTGATTGTGCCTCGATGATGGTGAAGGGCGGTGAGTGCGAGAATCACGAGAGTATTGTGTATTCGAGTATCCATGAGAGTGTTGTGTGTGTGTGAAATAAGTGAAATGGAAGGGTGTATTTATAGGGAAAAATGAAACCCTTGAATGAATTTCCACCGTTGATGAAAAGTGGTCGGCAAAATCTGGACCCTTTAAAGTGTTGGCAAAATCTAGATCGTTAAAAGTTGTCGGCAAGATCTAGGCCGTTAATTAGTAATGAAATAAAAAATGTTTTATTACTTTAAAAAATGACATTTTAACTATGTTCTCAGTCGAGTTTTACCATGCGTAATTTTTTAAATTTTTTTAAAAATTACAAACTTGTAGAAAAAGTATAATACTACGATATTGAGGTTAAAAAGACGAGTTACAAAATTATTTACGAGCTGTAATTGTACACCAAAGTGGCATAAAAAACATGTTTTTTAGTGTTAAAAATGACTTTTTTGTCACTTGTTTATTATTTCTATCAGTTACTCGATTTTTTTTGAGACGTGGACATATTTTTTTTCGTCGATTAAATTTCTTTGACACTTATTTATTATTTCTATCCGTTACTCGATTTTTTTTGACAGTGGACATATTTAAATATTCTACGACTGTTAACGTGTACAAAAAAAGCAACAAATAATAATGTTAAATTATATAAACAATCAAGATGTGATATCTACATAATCATATGGTGTCATTGGAACATAATCTGGAACAAAAGAAGACCATAACTGCATGCGTCCAATGTATGCCACGATCTAGCTTCATCTGAGGCGTATCGACCCCAAGAAGGATGTGCAGGAGGGATAGGGCTAGTGTGGTTCAACTTGACAAGAATCCAATGATTCCTATGGATGAACCCAACACAAACCAACCGACTGATTTGAAGCACAATATCCTCAAAGGAAGAATGTCCAGCTTCTCATGAGGCGACAACATAACCAGGGGTCTCTGATATCTAGTAGCTATGACATGTCCTGTGTCTGGCATGGTCATCCACTTCTCAATAGGTTGTTCCTGTCTGTTTGGGCTAGCAATCAATGAATCTCTAATGTTCTGAACATTGTCACCCATGATCTGTGTCATCGAAACCGGTTGAGTCCATCTCACTAATTAAATCATTCCAACCACCTGCCAACTGTGCTCCGACCAGTCTAGTGAAGTAGAGATGCATCTAAAGCCACAGTTTCCATCCCCCGCGACATTGATAATGTCGTCAATATACCTATGTAAGAAATCTGGAAAGTGAGTTACCAAGTGGATGTCATCTTCGTGCCCGCTCCTTTGTGACCTCTGTGACTGTAGCTCGATGGTACTTGTGATGCTAGTTGTAGGGACCGTCGGGAGGTATCTTTGACGGTCATGTCGATGGTACTTGTAAGGACCGTCGGGAGAGGTATCTGTGTGGGTTTTTCTAAAGATGCATCCACGTGCTCCCACGCAGATGGATATCTCTTCACATCATACTCTTTCTTCTTCTTCCCTTTCTTCTGCACCCCTAGTTTTGACTTTGTGGCTAGGTGGAACCATGGATGTAGTGCCTCTGAATACATAATCATCAAGACCTCTCTTCCAAACACATCTCTCCTCAAGGTGCATGTCATTCCATTGCCTCCAAATCTCCTCTCATCAGTATAGCTTAAGTCACCTCTTTCGGACGCTTCTTTGATCCGCTCCTCATCCATTGCCTCCAAACTCGCCTCTTCCAATGAGAGTCAATAATGTCCAATGGTATTGGTAGTCCCATTAGGTGTAACCTACCAAGTTCACAAGAACAAGGTAACCCATGAGTAACTTTAATGACACAACCAAAGACACTTTTTCTTATCCGTGCCCACACCATCCATCATGTTATCAAACTCCCGACAATATGATTCAACGCCTCAATAGACACCAAACCGTAGATTCTTGTAGAATGGAATGTTGTGTTGGGCATCTATACTGGTTGATGCTCCTTTGAAAAGAATCCACAATTTTATTAATGCGTGCATTGATCATCCCATTCATTGACTCCCGGCTTTTGCATAAATCACCACCACTAGAACCCAATGATCTCTTCAATGCCCAATGGGCAGCCTCAACCCTATGGCACGTAAGGAAAAATTAAGACAAAGAAACCACAATCATATACTTAAAGCACATAAGAAAACAATTTGCGTATCTATTAGTCGTGGTATTTCCATAGTGTCTTACTTTATCCGGCCCACGGCCACAAAATCTTTCCTTGTGAGGATACAACCATTGCTTCTTCACATATGCAATAAGTCGGGTATGTCGAGAGACGATTGCTCCAAATCATGCAAAGCCTCACTAAACTCATCATCAAATGTAGCATCAACGACATGATGCCAAAGTGTCATCAGTGAATCCACTCTATCTCCCTTCACCAACTTCTTAATTTGAGCATGAACATTTTTGTTGATATGATATCGACAAAGCAAATTCATTGCCTCCGGAAAGACAACCTCGATAGCACTCATCAAAGCCTCCTCACACTCAGTGAGGATAACCTGAGAAACACAATCCACACGTTCTATTAGAAATGGAAAAAATAAAAAAACAAAGAATGTAATGGCAAAACTAAAGTCATTTAGCATTGACTTACTTGAGGAAGTGCAATATCACACAACATCAAATCTCGTAGGTTCTGCAGCACCCACGTGTAGTCATCATAACGCTCATGAGACAGATATGCAAATGCAACAGAAAATGTCAACTCAGTGGAAGTGACACCAACAATCTCCAACAGAGGCAATGCATACTTGTTGGTCTTAAAGTCTGATCCATAATCAAAACGATGGGGAAACATCCTCAATAACTTAATACTATCGGGATGTGACCACATGATCTCTCAACAATATCGGTACCTTTAAGTCGTCTCGTCCAACACAAGTAATGGTTCGCCTGAATCAGTGTCATAAGCTGCTGCATCTCAGTCATATTACCTCTCTTTCCCTTCCGGATATTGGTGCGAGTTCTATACAACTGAGAAATGTTGCTCAAGTTGTTCTTAAATTTGGTCTTTAATGCTTCAAGACTTTTGGATGCTTTCACTCCCAAGGACAGATGCTCCCCAACAACTAACCGCTCGTCCTTGGTAAACTTACCAAATATAGCTGCTCCAAATAAAGTCTTATGAGGCTCATGATTGTGAATCCCATCCACCACTCTCACCTTCCAATCAGAACTAGGAGGTAAGAGTGGTTTAGCTTTCAATGCAAACTTACAACCACATCTTTTCGAACTCTTGTGTCTGTAACACCCCTTTTCTACCCTTAATTTACACGTCATTATCAGAGTAATTTCTTTTTCAAAAATACAAATTTATTCGATAGAAAAGAAGTGCCACGTCGTCATTTATAAAACTCCTCATGTCATAAAATTTAAACCTCAAAAATAATCTCGTCGCAATGAAATAACAATAGCTCACTAAACAACGCTCAAACACGCCTCACATCATTAACATAATCATAAAACAGTTAATTAATAAACTAACAACTTCAACTACGCCCCTAGGTGCTACGGATCGAGAGCGACTCGGCAGACACCCCAACAGCTAAACAGAGAAGCGCAAAGAAGACCTTCACTCGCGGTACTGCTGCGCGTTGCCACGATAGAGCAACATTCCAAGCGAGAAGGGTGAGTCTTCAAACAAAGATAAAGGCAAATATAATAGTCAATATATTAGAGAACAACATCTATAATTACCATAACACACCCAACGTCGCATTTCAACCATCACGCATAACATCGGCGAACAACATAGCAAACACACCAACAAGTAACTACATCACTTTTATGCACATGTATGAGAATGCAAACATGCATGTGGTACCATCATCGTCGCTTATTTGTTGCCTGGTGGCATATCGTCGCTAGACCGCAGCCTCTTCATCGTCACTTGTCGTGCATATGAAATGCATGAGACTTCATGAACACACAACACACACTAGTTCCACACATCATCACCGTCACTTACATCATCATAACATCGCTTATAACATTTTATCGTCGCTTATAACATTTTATCGTCGCTTATAACATCACCGTCGCTTTTGGCCATAACCGACCCTTCACTATCATTATCTTCACTTTGGTCCTAATGACCCCCTCATCAATTAGACAACACCCACACACACTCACATCAACTTCACATCGTCGTCACACAACACACTCACATCAACTTCACAACATCATTTACAGCAAGATACATATCAACATACAATTACCCTTTTTATATTCATGGGTTATAAAATAGTAAGACTAATTGACTATGGGATTACTCAGGTAACCGATACTACTTGCAATGACGTTGGCGCGCACTTGCAAGGCTCCCGTGATGCCCTTGTAAATACACCGATGAAAGAAATTACGCCTTAGCGGTAAACCACGCCTAGCCATAGTCAAATAGCACACTAGTAGTATAACGCTGGGAGTCGAATCAAAATCCTATTCCACGAATCATTATCAATTCAAATCAATTTAGACATCACATTAGATTTTAGAAGACACCCTCATTCCATCTAGAAAAATACCCCATTTACATTTAGAAAACATCGCCTTTCGGTTTAGACAAACACCACATTTTACTCGAGGAAACATCGCATTTTAAGCTTAGGGAACACATATTCAAATTAAGATGAACCTCACCTTTTAATAGCGAAAAACAAAGACATTTTCCTTTTTATAAAACAATGACTCATATAACAATTAAAAACAGCAAGACAGCAACAATAAACGGTTTATTTTGCCTTAAAAGTAGAATATTCAGTTAGGCCTCTGAATAAGCTTTCCAACGCATTTTAGAACACCTCAATCGGGTTCCCGGTTCAAAAGATATTCAATTTACAAAAACAGTGACAAAACAGTTGAAAAAGCAGAGCCTTTGGCGCATGAGCGCGAGCCGAGGCGGCGAGTGAGCGCCAATGGGCGTAAAACACGCAGAATTTGGGCATTGCATTTGGCGTGTGAAGCGCCATCGCAGCGCCCGATGAGGCGCCAAATACAGTAATAGCATGTATTATGCAGAATTTTCGTAAAAATTCACTTTTTCACTCAACTCTCACATTTTCAAATCTTTTCCTCACATTATCGACATCAAACAAAGTTATTCATCGGTTCAATCATCAAACATCAACAATTCTTCAAACCATCATCAACATCTACTCCTCATTCAATCACTCAAATCAAGGAAAACACCACAATCCCACAAGCAATCCATCGTACAACCCCGCAACAATTTATTCGATTTATTCAATTCTTCACTATTCGATTCTATCATCAATTCATCACTCAATCATTCAACAACAATTATGCACACATCATCACCAACACCAAACATCACAACTCATCTCAAATTCACAACAACAACAACAATTCAACAAAGATTCCAACACAATAACTAATACCCCTAGGCATCGGAGTTCCCACATATCAATCATTATATGAACCTTTATAACGAAGACTCCCCTTACCTCGAATATCAGAAGATGAAGAAAAACTTATCTCTTCTTCTTCTTTCTCTTCTCCTTCGAGTTCTCCTTCCATTATCAGATATGAAGTTCCATATTATTCTTCTTAATTCAATTTTTCTTTTTATTCTCATTAACCCTAGATGGCCTTTGGGCCTTATCTTTCTAGTTTCTGCATAATTAACACACCACCTTATTTTAATTATTATTATGTTAATACAACCCACCATATACTACTTAATTAATTAATTAAATAAACACTTAACTATTTTTGGGCGCAGTTATCTTCACTCGCTTGTGCCTCGCCTCTCACATAAACAACCTTGTTCTTTTTCCATTTTCCCATTCTCAATCGTGAATAACCACAATGACTCCGTGAAACTGATGCATATATATCGATTGAAATGCATGTTTAACTTCTATATGTTAAAAATATGAATGTGAGATATTTTGACAGACATGCATATAATATACCTCTGTGGAGATCTGTTTAAAATAAAAAATTTCTAATTACCTTAAAAATACCAATTTTCTCGCACTGTAATTCCGGCATTTTTTTTTAATGACAGGGCATTTTAAATATTGCTTTATGGGGGTGGGATATGTCCATAATAATACAGTGGAGATCTGTCTTTAATGTAGCATTTGATTGAAACTTGGATATGTCCACTTAAAGATCTGTACCTTAATTGGTTTAAAGATTAAAATGTCTGTCTATTTAATCAACTTCTATGCTGCTAAAAGGGAAAGGTGGAAAGCTGCTAAAACAAATGATCAGCTATGAAGGAGGTTGTATTTTAGTGTGAATTAGTCTTCACATAATATTCTATTCCTCCATAAACATTATCTAACTGAATTTTCTTCATAGGTTTCAATATTATTGCAAGAGCAGTTGCAAGTTGCATTCGAAGATGGTTTGAGCATGTCTTTATATATTATATGATGATATCATAGCTGCTGTATCCATATCTACACTTAACTGTTCATAAATCGAATACCTCTTCCTAATTTTTTAAGAGATCGATTCTCTTTTGTAATGCAATATAGATGAAAATTTTACCCATTGGAAACCTTTTTTCTTATATAATTTTTGTTTTACATTCTTCATAAATAAAATCTTTCAAGTTGTACTAAAAGACTCATTGTTGAGTCAAATAATAGAAAACAAATATAGAAAAAATAGAATCAATCCAAAAACTAGGAATACATTGAGAATTTTGTGGAAGATAATGAAGAAAGCCTCACCAAATGATAATTTTGTTTTATCAATTGTTAAAACATCAAATAGACCTTACAACGTATTGATCACGAAATTGACTAGAGAGATCCAATTATGCTAAATTTAAGTCTTTGTATAAAATGTATGTTTCAAATTATATACGAACATACACAAAATAAAGTATGAAGACCCCCAAAATTGTAGTCTTAACCAAAGTTCATGGAACCATGCATATTTTTCTTGCAACATGTTGATCACAACGAAATTAAATAGAGAGATCCAATTATGTTAAATTTAAGTCATTGTATAAAATGTATGTTTCAAATTATATACGAGCAGACACAATAAAGTATGAGGACCTCCAAAATTGTAGTATTAACCAAAGTTCACGGAACCATATTTTCTTATTATCATAGAACACATTTTTTTATTAAGTTGTTGTATAAAACGTATGTCTGAAATTATATAAGAACATACACAAAATAAAGTAAGGACCCTCCAAAGTTGTAGTTTTAACCAAAGTTCACGACACCACACTTTCTTATTATCATATTTACTAGAAAAGTAGATCGTGAAACAGTGGAAGATAATAACGAAAGCCTCACTAAATGATAATTTTTTTGAAATGGATTGAGAAGTTTGTGGCAGACCTCACTTTGATTTTTAAATTGATAAAGCATCGAATAAACTTTGCATCGTATTCTAGAGAGATCTTATTATGTTTTAGCTTTTAAGTCCCTGTATAAAATCTAGGTTTGAAATTATATACGAACATACATAAAATGAAGTACGACACCACCCAAAATTGTTAGTCTACTATCATGGCCAAATTTGAAAGACATTTTTGTAGTGTAGTCTCAACCAAAATTCACGGCACCACATTTTTTTATTATCATATTCACTAGAAAACATCCTACCATAATGGCCAAATTTGAAAGACATTTTTGTAGTGTATTCTCAACCAAAGTTCACGGCACCACATATTCAATGAGGAGTATTTTTAGGCTCCGAGAAGTAAAGTGCCTTTGACGCCAAGTAGGGGTCGAGTGGTTCTTCAACTTGCTTCAAAATGATTAATGTGAAGCCTTACCAACTAAGAAGGGAGTGAAGAAGAATATTAGAAAAGTTGTGTGTACTTGCCACGTTTTCCAGGTACCATTTCATATATAGTCTCAATCCATCATACATACACAAATAATTGAAGAGATGTAGTAAAACCAATGCTACTCTACTACGCAACCTACTTCACCAAATATTTCACCTTGGACTCGATTCACTTATTGATGGGATGCTGAAAGATATGGTTTATGGGATGTCTTATAGAACCACAAAACACACACCAATTAACACTAATTAGATAAAAGTAAAAGGTTTAATTGCAGTTTTGGTCCCCCTATTTTTATCAATTCACGATTTTAGTCTCTCAATTTTTTTTTCACGAATATAGTTCCCCTATTTTTCTAATTTGTAAAATAAGAGAAATGCTAAATCACACGAAAGCCAATTCGTGGAATTTTTAACGAGCTTCAATTCTCACGTTTCTACCTAACCAATACCACTTTTTTTCACGATGATAGTGATCATGATTGAGCATTGTAGGACATCAACATATTTGGAATACAGAGAAATGGGAATTCGGATGTATGGCTGAAACAGAACAAGAAGTGAAAAAAGAGTATTTTAGTGGTAATGTCTCAGGAAGGTAGCTCAGTTGGCGAGCTAAGAGACATGAAGGAGTGCACTATATGAGTGCAAGAAGGAGGTCTCGGGTTCAAGTCCCGGAAACTAACATTTCCCCCACCCCCACTAACAATTACCTATCTAAAAAAAACAAACATATCTAAAAGGCATTTATTCCCTGAAATTTTATAGTTTGAAGTAAAAATGTAAGTAATAAAAAGGATGGGTAATTTAAAGAAGAAAAACCTATTCCCTCTTCCTCTTCTTCTTATTTGATGATGACGATAGCGCATTCCTCATCTCAATTATAGTTTCTAACTATTCACAATTATTATGTATACAAACTCAGTAATGTTTCTGTGTATTGTATAGTTTCTCCTATTAATATTTTAGAAAACATGATTAAACAATTCTAATTTGCATTATTGGACCTATTCTAAAATTCTATGAAGAAGATTAATTCTAAAAGATCTTAACCTATTCATACCATTAACATATTCACGGTACTAATATTTCCAGAAAACAGAACATAAACTGAGCTTGATTACTTTTTAGTTCATATATACAGTGTCATCACTAACATCAATAATATATACTATTCTTTGCAAAATAGCCTACTATGTACTGAACTAGGGAAAGCAAAACGTTATTATTAACCTATTTTCCAGCTTCTGTTAGGTCTCCAACATTGCTTGTTGCTTATGTTTAACCACTGCTACTCTTGAATGACTTTGATTTGCTGCTGGGTGTTATTGTTGATGACTGCTTCCCTTCTTTTTAAACTCAGCAATTCGAATATATGTATTTCAGTGGATTATGATTCTGATGTTGAATCCTAATCCTTTTTATATAGATGATTTTGCAGTGTTGTTGTGTGTCTTGGACTGAGGGTTGATCACATGTTTATATTAGAAAATTAGGTCTTGGCCATTAATGTGTGATTTACCCTGATTTGGTTTATTTTTTCTTTTAGGTTTGACTTGGAGAAGAAGATTAGGGTTTTAGGAGAGCATGAGGATCCAAGCCCAGCTGTTATAATTTGGGCTAAAACTGTTTTATTTTGTATTTTATTTATTTTTGGATTTGGCTTTTTGTGTATTTTGAAATATTATTTTTTGTACTTTTGGACATTTTTTTAGGGTAGTAAAGCTAACTAAATTAAAAACTGATTTTTTAGTATTTTCCAAATTATATACTGCTTAGATAAATTAAACGAACAAATTAAAAAAGATGTTGGGCCAAATACAAAAGCGAAATCGGGTCCGGCTAAACAACGCGCTAGAATGAAGCTCAATTTAAATGGACAGGCCCAACAAACAACAAATTCATAGGCCCAAATAGAATAAATGGGCCTATTAAGAAATAAACACTAAAAATTATCTCGAAACCACGTTCGTGAACCCAAATCAAAACGATAAGCCCGATTGCGAGAAAAACGACTCAGGTAAGCCCATTTAGGTTCAACTAGGCCCAAATACCAAGATTAAACTGAAGAATGCACGAAAAGATCGACCATTCGCGCGCATGCCTAGTTTAAACTACGATATTCCGATTTAATTGAACAAGATAAATGAAGTTGGCTCAAATTAGAAAAATGAGACGCCGTTCTAAAAACTCTCGTAATCGCGTGACCTCGAAATACGAATTAAATAAAACAAGTGACTAAAAGAAGACGGACAAAATTGGGGTTTTTACACAGCTGCCCCTCTTTATTAATATTTTACTAGAAAGTGATGAGTTCTCGAACTTTCGTAGTAGAAATAGGAATAAAGATAAGATAGACGCTAATTTTGTATGTTTAAGGGGAGGAGCGGAAAGTTTGAGGATTAACAGGAACGGTTAACACTTGTTCTGCTCTTTTTTTTTTTTTGCTTCTTTCTTCTTCTCTTTTTTTTTGAATTTTTGATTTTATTATTATTTTTTTCAAAATGTAAATAAGATAAACTAAAATTTATAGACTAAAATTTACAAGGATAGATAACACCTTTATAGACCCTAAGCTCTGATACCAGATGATGGCAACTTCAGAGCCGTCGGTGACTAGGAGTCATGAAGATGGGAGCGATGGAGACACCACGATCGAGGATCAAAGACGCCACAACCGACTATGATGTTCTGGTTGGTAAGTCAGGGTTGATCGGCACGGTAAACCGATAAGCTTGGATAACGGCTCACGAAGAACCAAAGAGTCATGTCTCTAAATTTTTACTCAAAATTCAACTTTTTGCATCCTTTGAGCGTGTTCCTTATAGACTTCTTTCCACATACTTAAGGCACTTAGGATCTCATCAACACATCCATCAACTCCTGTGATATCATAATTCTGTCTATCCTGCTTGCTGCTGGCCCGTTTGGCTGATACAAGGTGAACTTTTTCCCCAATACTGGTGCCTCCACCACCACCATTTCCTCCATTAAGTGCTTAAAATCTTGGCTCTTGGTGTGAAAATAGTATGCAAGTTTACATAGTCACACAAGTAATATAATGATAAGAAAATGCCGAACCCACAGAGATTATGTAAAGCTTTGTAGAGTGTAGAGTGTACACTTAGTGTGTCTACACTATTCACAATTGGTTGGAGTATACACAGTGAATAAAAACAATATAAACAAAAAATGTGTGTAAGGAATCAGTGAGATAAAGTAGTTGAGATGTTTTCACCAAGTAAATTACTACTAAGAGTTTTAGTGGAGTATGCAGTGTAGGTACACTGGATGCAGCTGCAATAGTATGTGCCTTTCAGTCACTTTCTTCAGAGTTTCATTACAAGCTTCCTATGTCTAGGCATGCTAAATAAGTTCACTCCTGTCTCTTAAGCACCCACTGTATCACCCTAAGAACTAGGTTATCTTATGTCTAGGACTTAACACGGTTTTAACAATCAATTCCTTATTAAAGCTAGTTTAACAAAGATGTTACAAACACTCATTCTTATTAACTCTTGATTTCTTAAATGTAACCCATGTCTGCTTCTACAAGTCTACCTATTCTAAAGTGATCAAATTTAGAATAAGCTTTGAAAGAAGTATTTCACAAGAGTTAAAATGCATACATTACATAAACCACATTTGCTTACTTAGAAGGTCATTACAATGCTACAACATCTCAACTAAAGGAATTTAGCTCATATTACTCATAATATAATAGAAAGAATCTGCAAAGAGCATAATCAAATGAGTAATATAACAAAAGAACTCAAAAGGGTAGAGATTACACAAAGGAGAGATGTTTTGCATGAGCTTCCAACGTTGAAGTAGCTTCCAAAGTTGAAGTACAATACTAATGCCTTACACAAGTTTCCTCCAAGTAGAAGTGAAGGGAGTGGTTGTCGAGCACTTCCTTACCTTCCTTCTCTTCAGAAACTTAAATAAAAACTAAAACTAAATTACAAATAAAGAAAACTAAGTGATCCTTTAAGAACTTGGATGAAGGATGATTTTCAAGAGAAGATATGGTCTCTATTTATAGGCAAGTGAGTTTTCCTCCCTTGGAGGGTTTCCTTTGGCGCCAATTTGTAACTGAGATCAGTAACCATGGTTAATCTTTTGATCCTCTATGAGCAAGTTGGTCTTTCACATATTATCACATGGGGTGGTCCAATGGTGAAGTGCCAAATGGCGTTAAATGAATGACTCCCTTAAAGCAATCATCCACTTGAAGTCGTCGAAATAAGCAAGTGGATCTGCTCCATATGACTAGGCATGACGTCACATATCAAGTGTTGAAGCATCAAATTGGTCCTTGGATGTTTTGGTGCAAAGTGCTGGTTTAGCAGGTGTAGGCAGTGTGAGTACACCTGAAGTAGCTGCACTGAACAAAACATCAAACCTAACAAGACATATGCATTTTGCCTAATTCATTGTCCTAATCCATTTGAATCCTCAAAATGTTGTTTCATCAATTATAAGCTATATTTACTTATTAATTTACTTGAAAATGAGCAATAACCTAAGTTTAATTGTATGAATAACTCTATAAAATAGAGTTATCAGCTCTCCACACTACTAAACCTTAGATTCCTCTCCTTTTTCTCTGACCTTGCTAACACTGTGTTGAAATCACCCCTATCACCCAGCTACCATCACTCACCCGCTCCTTATCAAACATTAGAGTGGACCACATCTCCCTCTTTCTTCTTATCGCACAACTTGAATAAACATTTACTAAGTATAATAACCTGTTATCAATCTGCACAACACAACCAATGTATCCGAGATTAGAAAAAGAGAAAAGAAGATTAAACAAACCTTTGCGCCAAATTGTTAGGAGTCTGTCGGATTGACCATTTGAAGACTGAGCGAGCCATTCAAAATCATCACCCCCACACACACACACAATCTAGCCACCACCCCCGCATCAATAACACCTTTTTTTGTTTCTTGAAAGAAGCAAATGTCAAAACCCTCCTTAACGATAAGGCTTTTAACACACTTTTGTTTGGCAAAGCTGCAAATTCCCCTTAAATTGAGTGTTACAATCTTCATTTGTCACTGGTATTTGTCGCCTTCAAAACTCTTCCAGCCCATGAAGCACGAGTTCAAACACGAACACCAGACACGACACGGACACACCGACACGGCTATTACCCAAAACATAGGACACGGGGACACCACTATATATTTATATTTAATACAATAAAATAAATTATGAGCAAAATTTATAGATTCTAATCACGAGCAAAATTGAGTACTTTCAATACAAAAATTATTATCCTCAAAAGTTACCAAAATACTCTAAAACAAATTGATAAAATCATGTCCTATAGTCGGACATCATTGAAAAAGACAGGCTGGCTCATCTAAAGATAAAAAACAAAATACACCGCACAATAATATAATAGTAATATATATTAAGAAAGGAAAAAGATAAAACTATAAGAAGCACAATATAAGATAACAACAGCAACAACATAATAAAACTATAAGAAGCATTGACAACACTGACCTGCGAACTGCGATTAAAGACGACAGGAGATCAAATGAAGACGACGACAGTGAAAGTGGAAGACCAAAAATGGTTTTTTATTTTTGAAAAGTGAATTCTGAGTAACCAAAAATGCATCGGACTAGTCATGGAATGAGATGGTAAATCAATGAAAGGAATATTTGGGATGGGAGGGAGGTCAATGATTAAGGGTATTTATGGCACGTCCTCCGCTTCTATGGAACACAAAGATTCCACTTCACTAGCAGATTCAATATCATGGCTTGGGGATGAGTTGCAATAGGTTAAAGGGGAGGTGTGAGAAGAGTCCACTGGTGAAGATTGGGCTTCGTTCAAAATAGGGCTGGGGTATGAACAGGGTGTTGGAGGATATCTGTGAAGGACTTTGTTTTTCCCACTCCTCCTCCTACTCACCGCACACCCCTATTTCCGCGCAAGACTGTCATCATTGTTGGATAGGAGAAACAGCTAGAGCGCACTTGTGTCTTCCCTTTGGTGAAGATCATTACGATAGAGTAACAATTAGGCTTAAATAAATAAATTAGTATTTTAATATAATTATATGTATAATTTTTATTATTTAGGCTTTGATTGTAATGTTTTATTTTAGCTCTTTAGTCTAAGGTCTTTTATGTTTATTAGTCCTATATATGTAGTTTCTTTGGAACAATTAATTAGTTTAGTCATCTTACATTTGTAGCAAAATAATTTATACATATTTTATATTAATTAAATATGTCATTTTACATTTGTCTGCTATTTCAATCGTTAATTTTACCAAATAATTCATTCACCATCGACTATATAGCTTATCCTTTATCCAGCTCCGCTATATATTTTGCCAAACAGAGCCTTATAAATCACTAACATTTTTGTCTTATCCATCCCGTTACTGTGTCCCTAATGATTTATCAAATTCTTCATGCTAGTAACAATTTATCAATAATGGTGCGGCTTACTTATTACTATTACTAGGACGATTATCCGTGCGATGCACGGGGAGGTGATTAATAGGCCTACATTTTGATAATAAAAAAAAAGTCTTGGACAAAAAAATTTTGTCAGGGGTATGTCGGTCCAAAAATATAAAGTGGAGGTATATTGGTAATTAGTGAGGTACAAAATGAGGGGTATATTGGTAAATGGTGGGGTACAAAATATAGAGTGGGGGTATGTCGGTCCAAAAATATAGAGTGGGAGTATATTGGTAAACAGTGGGGTACAAATGAGGGGTATATTGGTAAATGGTGGGAATAAAATTTTCCCACCAAAAGTGGATAAAAAAAGTCTTGGACAAAAAAAATAATTTGTCAGGGGTATGTCGGTCCAAAAATATAGAGTGTGGGTATATTGGAGTGAGGTACAAAATGAGGGGTATATTGGTAAATGGTGGGAATAAAATTTTCCCACCAAAAGTGGTTAAAAAAAAGAGTGTTGGACAAAAAAAAATTTGTCAGGGGTATGTCGCTCCAAAAATATAGAGTGGGGGTATATTGGTAAACAGTGAGGTACAAAATGAGGGATATATTGGTAAATAGTGGGGTACAAAATATAGAGTAGGGATATGTCGGTCCAAAAATATAGAGTGGGGGTATATTAGTAAACAATGGGGTACAAAATGAGGGGTATATTAGTAAATGGTGGGAATAAAATTTTCCCACCAAAACCTCTTAAAAGATGCGACTCTCTATTAATAAAGAGGGATTTGCGTTTACTTGATAGACGGTGAACTAAAACGGAATAGATAGTATAAGGTTGAGTGGTGGACGAAAATAATCTTTTTTTTACACTTGTGAAGTGGACAAAAAGAACTTTCAAAGCTCGTGCTTCTCCTTCTTAAGCTCAAAATTAAGATAACAACTGTATATATAGAGAGAAAAGATAAAAGCTACTAAAAATTAAAATGTGTTTCATTGATTCAGTGCTTCCCTTGTCTCAAAGAGACTTACATAAGACTAAAAAACATAAAAGAAATAAAACAAGAAAACATGAAAACAGGAGAACACAACTTCTAGCCACCAGGTCCTCCTCCTGCAAGCAAAACAGGAAAACATAAATTGAAATGAGATGCAGAAGAAAAAAAAACAAGAATAAATGGAGGAGGATCATAGTTTATTGTGTTGAGCAATGAAAAATGAAAGATCAATCTAAATATGCACAAAAATTATACAAAAGCCTTACTTACCCAATTTCCACATCTTGCCCTTGGGCACCCTCCTCCCCCCCACTTTTGTTCTTCTTCAAACACCTCATCAACAAGCATCTTTTATCAAAGATGCACTGCAGAATGATGGCAAAGCCTAAGGCACCAGCAACCCATTTGAGGGCATAGAGGAGGATTTCTCCTATCTGCACCATTTCTCAAAGATACTTCTTTCTTCTTTTTTTGATAGGCAAAAGATGAGAGGCAACAAGCTACTATAGAAGCAAGCACAAAATAAGATGAGAGGCAACAAACGCGCACACACACATATATAGAGAGAGATTTGCAATCTTATGATGCATGTACATTTTGATTCCCCATTTTGCCCCCAATGATACATTTACGTGAATATAGACTTCATTATTTAATGTGTTAAATATGTTTAAATATAGGTCGACTAAGCATTTAAAAACAAGTGATTCAATGATTCTTCGTTGAGGTTGTTTTTTTTATTTAAAAAATATAATATCTAAACTCCTAAACCTTTTTATTTTAAAAGATAATAATACTAATTAAGTTTATCATATATTGGCGAAACCTATGTTTAGTATGATCAATTGTAACTTTGTAAGCTTAATTGTAACCAAACAAAATTGTAAGCTTAATTTCCTAAAGTCTGACTGTTCTGAATTTTAAATTTTAAGATGTTAAGACCATGTCAATTGCCACAAAAGCAACTGTATACCTAGTGATGACAAATGATAACTTAATCTGGGAAAGATTTCCATTTTAATTTTTTTACTTTTCTATTTTTAATAAATACTACATCCGTTCCTAATTAATGTTTGGATTGTTACACACATATTAATGTATCATTAATTTGCCTTGGATAAATACTAAAATACCCCTTTTATAGTTGTATTGAGATAATTGAAATCAAAATAAAAGAGTCTTGAGACAATTAAGTGATAATTTAAATATATGATTTTAAGTTGGGACACATTATAGTAATTTCACACCTATTATATCATATCATATCATATTCATGCTTGCCCATTTTAATTTTTCATGCTCACTCTATTAATTTTTTCATGTTCACTCTATTAATGAGAATCACTTAGGTAGGTTCACGTTTCTTTCATTGTTATTAATTAAGCCTCATTCTCCTTCCTGCTCTTATTTTATTTTTTGTTTATTTACCATTAACAATGGTAAGTAAATGATTAAATCTTCTCTTCATGCGCAATTCACATATGCTTTACCTTAATTTTGGGCTTAAGAAGGAGAGAACACTAGTTGTGAAACTTTCCTTTTGTCCACTTTACTTCACAACAAGTGAATACACGCGCGGATATTACTCCGCAGTGCATACCCAACTACTTGAATGCAACCATCATATTCATTAGAGGTGTCAATATCATCTATTTGTCCACCAAATATCCAATTCATCCATAACGTACAAAATCCATCTAATTCGTCCGTTAAAAAAAATCTATTAATAGATTGGATTGAATCTATCCACTGTGGATGGTTGTGATCCACCAATTACATTTTTTAAATTCATTGGATTACAATAACACCAAAATCAAAATCAATTTGGACAATTATAAAAATATTCTTTTGCGGTAATTATTCAGTAAGAAATGCTTATAGGTTGACCACTCAAACTATTGCAAATAATGCCCACTTTCATGTGGATGAGTGTTGGACTTCTTTATGGAAGTTGCAGGTGCTGCCTAAGGTGAAGAATTTCCTATAGCGTTTGGCACATGATGTTATCCCAACCAGAGTTGTCCTTGCCCGTCATCATGTGGAGGTACCGGTATCTTTCACTTTTAGTAATGATTTTGATGAGACCCTGTTGCATTTGTTTGTGACTTGTGCACTAGTAGAGACATGTTGGAGGTCCCTTGGTATTGCGCCCATTGTTTCGCGTATTGTAGCCGGTATTGAGACGGGTTCCCCTTGGTTCTTTCCGATTTTTGAAGAGTTGGTAGGTGACACGCGTATTGCTTGGTGCATGACTCTTTGGAGTATTTGGTCTAGCCGTAACAACTTGGTGTGGAATAATACTCGTGATTCGGCGGCAACGATCTTGGTGTGTGGCAACAATCTCCTTGCGGATTGACATGAAGATGCGAATCGCTCCCAGTATTTATTCTTTGGTTCTGCGCAGTACAATGAAGAGTCGCTGCACTAGCGTGGATCCTCAGGTGTGGCAAACCCCCGAATGGCTTCATAAAGTGTAATGTAGATGCGGCTTTTGACACCCAAGGGAATAGAGTGGGCTTTGGCATGTGCATTCGTGATAGTACAGGTACTTTTTTAGCGGCAAAACTCCACTCCTTCACTCCGGTTATTGATACTTACAAGGGTGAGGCTCTTGGTCTTTTGATAGCGATGGATTGGGTTCGTGTCCTCAACTACAAAGATGTTGTTTTTGAGCGTGATGCTAAAATTGTAGTTGATGATTTTAATAACTATCCTGCTATACTTTCAGACTATGGTTGTTTTGCGCTTCTGTAGGGAGTCTTTTTCTTATTTCCCTAACAACTCTCATGTGGAGATCTCTAGGAGAGAAACTAACAAGGTGACTCATACTCTTGCAGGGGTAGCCTTGTGTATAGTTTAAATCTCGAGTTTTCCTTGACATTCCAAAGCATGTATTGCTTCCCTTATTATGAATGAAATGAAGTGAATTTTTATTGTAAAAAAAATTAAAAAACATTTCAGTTTTTTTAAAAAAATATTTCAAGAAAATAACTTTTTTTAGAAATTCAGAAACAAAAACATATAATATACATAATATTATTTAAACAAACAATTAATGCCTCACAAAGTAGATTTTCTTTTGTTTTGAGGTTTTGGTCCCGCTCCTGTCTAGGCTAAAGTGACGTCCTAAATAAAATCTAAGTTCAGTTGGGTGGTAAGTAAAACTTGACTCAAGCGTTGGGGATCAAACCCAGGTACTAGCAAAGTCTGTTCTTTTAAATAGAGTGAATTAATCACTTGCACTCAAGCTTAAAGTTGCTCACAAAGTGGAAATGCTAATGAAGAAATTCATTTCCTAAAACCCTATATTGAAATGCCTCAACCCTCCTATACCCTATAGATGAGTTCCATAAACAACCCAATGATGTATCTATACGTATCATTTTCATCCTTGATAATTTGATGGCCTAATTATGTCTATCAATGTGTTTACACCCAGGATTTTGGTAAATACCGCTGGTTTGGAATTACTCATTAACTTGCGGGATCAACCAGTAAATCCCAAGACCGGTTTGGTTACTGTTTTAAGATTACTTTTGTGAATTGGGTAACTTTGCATAAAAATAAAGAAGATAACTGACAGTCTCGCGCGAAACCGTCGAATTATTGAGGGAGATGTAGAAAATAAAGAAAAAGTGCAGAAATGCAATAGAGTAAAAACACGTAAAGAGTGCAGGAATTTAAAGGAAAGCAATTAAAACGCATTAATTGAAAGGCTGGTACGCAAGTTCATACATTCGCGTTCTGTTGCTCGTGTCTCACGGTAGTGTGTTGGAGGGTTAGAGCGTAAGAAATTGAGTATGAGAAAATGCGACCCGTTTTCCATCAGGAAAACTCTTATTTATACTACTTACACAAGGAGGGAAACTGCCTAAGAATTTGAAAAATGATAACCACCAGGCTTATCTTCGACTGCAGTTTCCTTCGATCAGTGTGCGAACTCCTCTGTCGAACAGAGCATTTGCTTTCTTCAAATCTTCTAAGTCATTTAGTCTTGTCGAATTCCCTTTTGAACTGGTTCCTAGAGTCGAATTTAACACTTATTCTCTTAGAATGGTGAGTCAAACCTCGTTGATTGCATTTAATGAGGCCTGTCGAAAAGGCAGGCTAACACAATGTTAGTAGAAGGTTTTTCCCTCAAAAAAATGTTAGTAGAAGGTTATCCTTTAAATTAGCTACAAATGATTATAGTTCTTGAAGCTAGCTACGTACAATTACTATAGGGATGGTGACCTCTCTCTCTCTCTCTCTCTCTGTCTCTCTCCACCCGACACTAATTTTCTCTGAACTAACTTGGGCGTCAGAGCTTGTGCAGGCACCACCTCCTCCTCTAAGAAAAACGCGTGGGACATCGCCAACAGAAGTGGAACATATCGACTTTTCATATCCGGCATCCATCGAGCTCGAACTCGAAACCGAACAAAAGTATTAGTTATAAATATCCATTTATGTCATTTTATATTTATAAGTATGTTTCCCTCAAAAAAATGTTAGTAGAAGGTTATCCTTTAAATTAGCTACAAATGATTATAGTTCTTGAAGCTAGCTACGTACAATTACTATAGGGATGGTGACCTCTCTCTCTCTCTCTCTCTCTCTCTCTCTCTCTCTCTCCCACCCGACACTAATTTTCTCTGAACTAACTTGGGCGTCAGAGCTTGTGCAGGCACCACCCCCTCCTCTAAGAAAAACGTGTGGGACATCGCCAACAGAAGTGGGACAGACTTTCATATCCGGCATCCATCGAGCTCGACCTCGAAACCGAACAAAAGTATTAGTTATAAATATCCATTTATGTCATTTTATATTTATAAGTTTGTTCACCTCTAATTTTATGAAACATTTTAAATTTAATCTAGTAACATACTCCCTCCGCACTCAATTATAAGCAAAAATAACTACTTTCACATATATAAGGGATAGTAGTAAGTAAACAAGAAATGTCTTCTTTTCCAATCAAATCAAATCATATCCCTACCCCATCAAGAATTCATGGGGAAAGAATTGGGGTGAAAATGGGTATTACAAGTTTTGCAGAGGGCATTGTATGTGTGGAATGAACTTACAATGGTTTCTACTGCATTGGTGGCTCACACACAACCAGCTATAGATAAATATTTATATGCTTCCTAGCTGCTAAGATCTACAATGAAGTTCCCCATCTTGCTACCGACGGACGGAGTAGGCCATGCACGTAAGGCAGTTACTTAGTAATGTTCATGGTTTTTGAATTATCAAGTTGTTTAGTCTTTTTAACATCAATATGGTGGCTCCGGATTAGATCACTAAAACCATGTTTTAGTGATCATCACTAAATTAATTGTAACCTTTGGATCTCTCATTTAGTTTCCAATTGAGATCCAAGGGGTGTTATTAAAAAGGTTATATATGTACTTTCATATTGTTAATTATATTAAGTAGTTTATTTTTTATAAAAAACAATTCGTACCGTTCCAGTATGTATGCCATTGTTTTCGGAATATAGTTTGGTGATAACCTTTAATGCATTGATGAAGAAACCGTTCCATTAATTATGGCATGCGTTTTTCTCTTAATTGTTTTGGTGGAAAAACATTCAGAATGTATAAATGATAAAAAAAAAATTCCCTTTAAACCAAATTCCCTTAACTATAGTATTTTAATAAAACCTAATAATGAGTCAATTTAATTTTAAACTTCTTCCTTCTAAACTTATTTGTTTTTCGTTAATCTTCTTTCTTCCTTCCTCCTTCTTCCTTCTTCCTTCTAAACGTAATTCTTTTTTTAATCCCTCTCTCCTTCTTTGCGAATTTTACATCTCTTATCCTTCTACATATTAAAATAAACAACAGGGTAGACACTAATAAGGGATTCGCGTTTCTCAAACCGGCAGTGATGAACATGATCAGACGAACATTGGCTTTACACAGTTACTCGCTCGTAAGTCTCCTCACTCTCGTATTTCACATTGACCATGCACAATGACTAACTATTAGCTTGTATTCTCTTGACGATGCAAGATTTAGTAACATACCTGAAAATAGGCATACTGATCATGAGCAAATTGACATCGTTGTTCCAGGTGTTCAATTTATGTGTTTTCTGGATATTAGTTAATATAACCTGTGATTATAGCTTTCTATATTATGGAGCATAGTTTATTTCACAAAAGAATAAATCTGTGATTATTGGTCAAGATGCTCAATTTTCAGTTGATTGTATTTTTCCAAGTTCATCTTTAGGATTTATTATATTCTTGTTTAATAGACGTCACTAACCAGGACTCTTTAAACCCATGGATAGTTACAATCTAGCCAAGTTTTGCTATGTTGTGGTTAGTGTACTTAGTGAAAGCCCAAAAGATAATATATACTCATGACCCTATCTGCCTTTTTTCCATATTAAATACGCATGCTATTTTGTATTAAATTTCCACTAAATAATAATCAACTGTTGCTTGTATCCACTTGTCGTTGCAGAATTTAGTAACATATGTGACGATGATATAACACATGAGAATCAGGGTCACGATAAGGAGCAATCCGACGTCATTGGAACATGTGCTCATTTTTCCTTTGATTTGTATCTTATGTCGTGATTATAGTTTACTATATTTTTGGTATCATGAGTGTTTCTAACCAAAAGACTGGATTTTCGTGGCTACTAACGAACTAGCCACAGTGTGCGTTGTTGTGGTTAGTTCAATATCGGCTTAGTGATACAAGAGTGTTTAAGTTACAGTCCAGTATTGCCAGGTCCAGTATCCAAGATTGTTTTACCCATCGGATGGATCTATTTGTTGTCATTAATTTTTTTCTATCGTTGGGTGTATATGGTTTCTGGTCGGAAATGCTTATAACAGTTAACTTTTCAAACTGTTTTCAGGTATAGATGTGGTTGCTACTGATGATATAAATGACGATAATTTGCAAAGAGATACTAACGTGGGTCGTGGTGACGACGAAATCCATGATGTTGTGGTTGCAGGTTGGCCGACTCTTCTCTATACCCTAGTTTAGTTATTTTGGCTATATTCTCCTGTTGGTTATTCATAATTATAAGAAGTCTGTTGGTTGTTGTAACGCCCCGAAGAATACTGGATATTTATTTAATAAATTATTGGGGATTAGATTGTGGAAAAATATTAGAAACAAAAATATGGTATTTTTATATTCTATTTGTGATATATGATTGTTATATGTATTTATATTCTATATTCTACTTTTATAAATATTAATATTTGGGATTTGAGATGTTACTTATTATAGACATTATTGTAAGCTTTTGAGGTATTAAAATAGGAGTTGTAGTGAAATTGGAAGTTTTTAAAATGATTTAGAGGTGAATTTGTGCATATTACTCGCGCACACCCCCCTTTCCTTGTTAGGCGCACCCCAGTCACTAAAACACAAACCAATCCACGCGAAGCCCACACGAACGCGTGACCCAAATTTCACGAAATGACCGTAACCCGACCCGGCTACCTCTCTTCTTCCTCACGCCTGCACTCACGCAAAACGACAACCCTTTTCTTCATCAATTTCGTTCTCCTCCTCGAGCCATGGCTAGACCCGAAACTTCACAGTTCCACTCGAAAATGGCGGCGAGCATGAATATGGAGTCGCTTTCTTCAATCATGGTCCCGCTTTCTAGCCTCTCTTCACTCACGCACGCATAGCAATGGAGGACTCACGGTGTTGCTGCGTTTTCTCTTCTAGGCCGAAACGCTCAACCTGGGTAGATGCATGTCTCGTTCAGACTCTCACGGTCATGTTCCATTGGAAGCTTGTTCAGATCCGGATTTGAGTCCTTCGTTTTCCGACTTCGAATCTCATTCGGTTACCTTCCGATAGGTACTCCCTTTCCGAACATTAATTAGTAATTTGTTAAACGAACGATTAAGTATTTCTAATGAGTTGTGATTGGGTAATAAATTGATTGTTTTGTATCTAATTGTATGTACGCGAGTCAAACATTCTGCCGTTGAAATTAGAGCACGCTCGAGAGCTGGTGACTCGTCCTAGTATTGTGTCAAAAGAAAGAAAGAAGGAAGAGAGGAGCTCAATTGCTGTGGTTCTGTTGGTGACTCCGTAGAGAGAGCTTTGTTTTCGGTTTATTCGAGGTATGGGGGCTTTTCTTTATGCCTATAATAACCCTTAAGATTTGTATTATGTGTAGGTTAGGTTGTAGTGATGGGAATTGGGGAGTTCTTTGAATTGTTGTGTTAGGAGAACTGGTTTGATTTGTTTGCTTTGATTTGTTGTGATATTGCCTCGCCATGAATTTTGCATCATTAATAGGAACGCATGAATTATACTCATGACTATATGTTCTTTCTTAGAACCCTTCCTTGTCTTTTTGAATTGGAGTATTTAACTATTATAATGGTAATCATTTTAATACAACTATTATAGATATTCAAGTAAGATCATGTGGTGCATAGCGTGGTATTCTTTGTCCTAGATAGCTCCAATGGAATAGTGAGTCGTTGTTAGTTGAAATAATTATTCTATAATTGATTAGATAATCACTAGAGAGATGAATATAAGTATATGTTAGTTGTGATGTATTGATATCCTTATAGTGCGTGGGTTAGTGGTGTGATTGTACTACTCCCCCTTTCTCATCCTTGTTGCTACTACATATGCTTTAATTTTAAGACTCTATCTGCATCCCATGATGACTACATCTACGGCCTTATGCATGTTGTGCTCCATGATAGACTATTGTCACATGTTTGAATTATTGAAAATTTATGAATTATGTGAAGAGGTGGCCCACTGGCCCCAACAAGAGAGATTTAAGTAAGAAAATAGAATGAAAGAAATGGGATCCCGCAATGCATTCAAGATGCAAATGATAAAGTTATAGTTATGTTTGATAGTGTAGAATTTAGTTTTAAATTGGTTGATTGATAGCATAGAATTTTGGATTTTATCAAGATATGACGATGTATATGGTCTGATAATTTAGACCAATTTAAAGTTACCACAATGGCTTAGCATTTCAGCCAATAGTATTTGTTTACATGAGTTAGGAAGATGTCTGGGACTCAATGGTGGTGAGTCTAAATAAATACGAAGATAACGTAGAAATTAATGCTGTGTGTCCATGGGACGAAAGTGGTGAGTCTAAATAATATGAAGATAATGTAGAAATTATTAACTTAAGGATTACCAACTGAGTTGTGAATAAGTGGAGAGGTGAAAGCGGTGTGGGACTTCGGTCTAAGCGGTGTGGTGTTTAAGAATTATATATAGACGTCATGATGTTGCGTTGAGAATTTTAAACGGTGATTTGAATATACTATTGTGGTGCATTATCATTGAGTCACATAATCATATGCATAAGCGGAGTGTAGGCTTCGGCCAAAGCGGTGTGGTGGCTTCGGCCAAAGCGGTGAGTGCCCTCCAGGCAATATTGTGGTGATGAAGGATCCTCATGCATGTTGCATACATGCATACATATATGGATATTCATACTTATGCTAACGATGTCCTGCGATGACTATAACTTGGAATGAAATGTGAAATAATGACGTAAGTTGATGATATTATGAATTGTTGTGAAATAGTGCCTCTTACTGCCTTCCTTATCATAATGCTTACCTTAATTGTTATTATTTGTATAAAAAGACTCACCCATACTGCTTTATGTTGCCTCGAATGCCTAAGAACTTGCGGTGTGATCGCGTGTGAAGGCCCTCTCTTGCCTTTGATAGTAGTTGTGTCCACTCTTGGATATGTAGCACCGGGGAGGGACGTCTTATTAATTTTAATTATATTCGGATTGTATTAATTTGTCATTGGTGATGTACCAATTGTGTTTTAATATTTATGATGTGCTGTAAACTAAAACAGGTGCTTGTGGGCCCGTCCCCTTACTATTGTGCTATATATCGTGCTACTTAATGTTGACTTAATGTCACTTGACTATATGCCTGATTGTTTTTTTTAGCGTCGAAATGTGACACTTTCTTTCAATTATTTTTTAAAAACTCTGAAAATAAATATTAAATAATAGTTAGTTTAGAAAGGGGGTGTTACAGTTGTGATGTCGCTCAGCTACCTCAAACCAAGCCTCTTGCAAATTATGGGGAGAGGTACCAATACATTACTAATATAGTTGCTGGAGCTGGTTCACGGATATGCTATAACGAAGCAGCATTTAATGTTTTTATACGCCATGTTAATGATGGAGTTAAGGAGGCTGAGCGGTTGATGCATTTGATGCCTGAAATGACTGAACCTTCGCGTGCATCATGTTCATCTTTGCCAGGTACTTTGTACACTCTATTTGTAATTCTTTAATTGTTTAAGTCCCATACAGCGTTTGATGATTCTTGAGATTCCTTACGTATGTTGTGGTTGTTGGATATGGCAGTAGAATATGAACAAGGTGATTTCCCAGCTACAAGGATAAAATTACGCCAAAATCCATGTAAGAGCAAGGTCAGATTGATGTCTGATTCGGAGAAAAGACACTTGATCAAGAAACAAAAACAAAAGCATGCGACGGAACTAGAGAAGATGTATGATTGTTAGATGTTTTATGGCACCACGTAGAAAAAATGTGTCTCATATTAGTTATATTTTATTAAACCTCAAGGAAAAATGTTTAACGTTCTTCGTTATCAACTTTATCGCCATGTAGTTGTTATAAGCATCTTCTTATATATAATTTTCATTTACCAAATTGGTGGCCAAACCTGTTGTCTCTATTAACAAACCAAACCATATCCAGGTAGGTGGGTGGTTTGTCACATCTTTTTTATGTTATGATGAACCGTGAGAAAAAAGTTTTTTAGATTCTTGCTTATCAACTTGTCGCTATGTAAACATTTTTTCCTTAATGTCATTGATATATACGTAACTGTTGTCCACCAAATATATGATTTATAGCCAAATATAAAAAGTCTCTACTAAGTTATATCGTTACCTCTAAATTTCACTGATAAACAATTTAGAGAATGCGCTGGTAATTTGTGTCGAAACCTGCTGAATATATTAACTAACCATACTCATAGCGAAATGGTGGTTAGACCGGTATTAACCACCCCATGTGCTGGAGTTGGTTAGATAAATCTTAGTTACACACACCTACCCCATCAAGAATTCATGGGGAAAGAATTGGGGTGAAAATGGGTATTACAAGTTTTGCAGAGGGCATTGTATGTGTGGAATGAACTTACAATGGTTTCTACTGCATTGGTGGCTCACACACAACCAGCTATAGATAAATATTTATATGCTTCCTAGCTGCTAAGATCTACAATGAAGTTCCCCATCTTGCTACCGACGGACGGAGTAGGCCATGCACGTAAGGCAGTTACTTAATTAGTAATGTTCATGGTTTTTGAATTATCAAGTTGTTTAGTCTTTTAATTTTAACATCAATATGGTATAAGGTGTTGTGATTCCGAATTGATATTGAATTGGTCCACTGTACTGATAATTACTGAGTTAGTCCTTGAATTGATTGTTTTTTTTGACACATTCCTTGAGTTGATTTTAAAAATAGTCCCATTGTGATTCTAAATTTGTCCTTTCAACTAAAACAACAAATTATGTTTACTACTTCACTTTCACACAGACATATAGTACAATACTTCAAAGTTATGGTTATTTCTTAGATTTGGAGTAAATTAGTGTTTCATACATGTACAATAGTTTCAATATTCTGTGATTTGTGCCGTATTTATTTCAAGCTATATGGAGAGCTTGAACCTACTTTGAGTAATTGAGTGGGACAGTTTTTTCCTAATTAAACCCAGCCAGCATTGGACAATAAATGGTGTCAATGCAAATAAGCACAATAATGTTTTTAATACCTTTGATTTTAATTATGGGGCACACAACTTCTTATATTGCTATATCATATAATATCGGTATCATTGAATAATAAATAAAATAAAGGTAATTAAATGGACAAAGCACGAAGGAGAATGAAACATGAACTTACCATTGTGGTGAGTGGGTCAAATGGACATAAGTGATTGTCATTAAGAGGGTGAACATGCAAAAATTAAAATGGGCATGCAATGCATGAATATGATATTGATATGAGAAAGAAAAGGTTGAAGCATTAAACACCCTCCTGTTGCTTTATATATATTGGTGTGTCTGTTGCCCTCATTCTGTGTATATCACCCCCTTTTGTGCGCAATATTCATTCGCTTCCCTCTCCTTGCTTACTTCTATCTAATCTAATCTAATCTAATCCGTTTCTCAAAGAAAGAACCATACCACACCAAAATGTACATCATATGGTGTGTATCTATTATCTCAATGATTGTCATGGTACTCATCACGATCCATTGCATTGTGGAAGAAAAGTGTCCGTATCAGAAGGCCCGACTTAAGAGGGAGGCTGCAAACAACCACCCAAGAGAAGTGGAGTAGTAGTACTAGTAAGTAAGGCCTAAATAAACATATATATGACTCTTTCACTATATATATATATATATATATATATATATATATATATATGACGATCTAAGCCCAATCTAGCATGCACTGGAGGCATTTTTATTTTGCATTTTCTTTTTGCAACAATGTCTGCCTTTTTTTTGCTCTTGCTCCTCTATGTAATCAGTCTCTTTTATTTTCCATTTATTCTTTTTTGTTTCTGTATCTTCTCCTTCGACACATGCATGCTTATTTCTTTGTCTTTGTTGCAGGACTGTCATCATTGTTGGTTAAGAGAAGCAGCTAGAGCGCGCTTGTGTCTTCCATTTGGTGAAGATCATTACTATAGAGTAACAATTAGGCTTAAATAAATAAATTAGAATTTTTATTAGTTACACTTTGATTGTAACTTTTTATTTTAGCTTTTTAGTCTTAGGTCTTTTATGTTTATTAGTCCTATATGTAGTCTCTTTGGAAGAATTAATTGAATATGTCATTTTATGTCATTTTACATTTATCACTTATTTCAATTGCTAATTTTACCAAATACTGTCAACTAAACTTTTATCCTCTATCCAACTCCCTATGTTATGCCAAACTGAGCCTTAGAAGTCACTAACATTTTTGTCTTACTCTTTGCGCTGCTTCTTCTTGGTGGTGAGATGACTAATATATTTCCTCCGTTTTAAATGCATCACACTGAATCTAACTAATTTATCACTTACTAAACACGCGTTACTATAATGTTAAATTTTACTCAATTCTTGGTGCGGACATTTAACAAACCATAAACAAAAATGTATACTAGTATATTGTGAATGAATTGCATACTAGTACTTGTATGTGTTACAATTGGCATTTTACGATTCGTTTTATTTTTCGATGATAATTTATAGACTCTATTGAGCAATATTCATTTGCTTCCCTCTCGCTTACTTCTATCTAATCTAATCTAATCCGTTTCTCAAAGAAAGAACCATGCATACCACACAAAAATGTACATCATATGGTGGGCATTTATTGTCTCAATGATTGTCATGGTACTCATCACGATCCATTGCATTGTGGAAGATAGGTGTCCGTATCAGAAGGACCGACTTAAGAGGGGTGTGTCTATTCTCGCTAACCCACGCACTGAGATGTTTGTTTGGGCGTGAGAGGGGTGTGTTAAAAGTCCCACATCAGATGTGATATGGCCTGAAAAAGAGTTTATAAGTGGGTGGCACTCCTCACCTTACAAGCCGATTTTGTGGGGTTGAGTTAGGCCCAAAACCACATTCTAAGAAATGCAGCCATTGTTTATTTTTATCATACATTATCTTTTTTATTTTAATTAGACTTTCAAATTACTATATAAATTAGCCTATTAAAATATATATTTAAAAAGCATATTTCCTAAATATCTTAATAATTACTTTAATTATCATGAATTTATAGAAAAATAATTTATACATATTTTAACATATTTTATATTGATTAAATAAATCTAACTATTAATTAAACATTTCTTTTTATGTCATTTTATATTTATCAGCTAGTTCAACCGTTAATTTTATCAAGCGCTTCATTCGATATCAGGTAGTTTATCGGCTATCAGTTATTTTATCCGCTATCAACTAGCTTATTTATTATCAGTTACAAGTTCATTCGCTATCCGCTAGCTTATCCGCAATCTTACAACAGCTAGCAAACTTGTTGTTTGAAGCGAGCTATACGTACCAATACTATGATTATAGCAATAGGGATGATGACCTCTTCTTACAACAGCTAGCAAGCTTGTTGTTTGTTTCTGCTCTGCAATACAAATTAATAACACAAACAATGCAATGTTCTCAAAATGGCAATCTCTAATAATTTGCTATGAAGATAAAAATCTTCCTATATTTGTTTCCCCTCCCTATCCATCCAAACCAAAAGCCAGCTAGCGATTTATTGACCATATATCAATGACCTCATCACAACTTCTCTCACTCCATCCATATATCTCTACTTATTTTGGTACCAAAAGTAAGTCTGGTCCACACACTTTTTTTTTATTTAAGTTTTTAATGTTTAATTTCCTGTTAAGACTTGTAATAGTTATTAGTTAATGTTTGGAGATGGTTTTCTTTTTAGGCTCTATTTAGTAAAAAAAGAGCAAATAACAAATAAACTAGCAGATAATAGATAAACTAGTTTATAGTAGATGAGATGCTAGCAGATAACTAGCCAACAAATTAAATTTAAAGTGTTTGATAATAATATTAGTGGTTGAACTAGTAATTTTTTTGACTCAAGTAGCAGATAGTAAAATATTATAGATCATGCAAAACTTGTTTGCAACTTTTTTCCATAAAAAAACTAGCCTTGGTTGACATGTCATTTGAAGGACATAATGGTAAATTATATGAAAAAATAATTCGCATATAGTATGTTATTAGTGAAATCAATTATTAATCCGTTGAACCATAAACATAGTTTTTTTTTACAAAAGGACCATAACATAGTTAATCTGTTGTTATTTAATCTTTTTCTCTGATCGATCCACAATGGTGCACTAATTCCACGAGACCAAAAAAATGTAATACTAGTTTTTTGTAAGTATTGTCTTCAAGCGAATCTCGTAACTGAGCATCCACGTACTACAACTTAGGAAATAATTAGTGCAGTTGCATGTATGTATCTTCTAACACATGTAATGTAAGTATAAGTTAACACCTAAAGAATACTAGTAGTATTCTTTTAGCATCGGTTATTAAGGATGGCCGTTGCTAAAAGTCACCAAGATAGACATTTAGCATCGGTTATTAAGGATGACCGTTGCTAAAAGTCACCAAGATGGACCTTTAGCATCGGTTATTTAAATAACCGATATTAATAGTATGTTTTCAAGACATAAAAAACACCAAAAAAAAGTCATTTAACATCGGGTTTTTGAAAATCCGATGCTAAAAGTCACATTTAGCATCGGTTATTTAACCGATACTAAATGTCAGACATTTAGGAATCGGTCGAATTAGCATCGACAGATAACCGATGCTAAATGTGCAAAATAACCGATGCTAAAAGTCTTTTCTGCACTAGTGCTAGTAGTAAATAATTTTCAAAACAATGAGCAAATATCTATTGGTAGGTTTTGCTTTAAGATGACAATTTCTTTAGGTTAGGTACCCTTCATTTTAGTTGAATCATCACTCTTAACAAATTTTTAGGTATTTTTTGGAAAATTTTAGTCTTACCAATGACTAATTTGACCAACATTTGACTATTTTAAAACCAACTAAGTACTTTTCATTTCTTTGAGATTAGATATACCTTATTAATTGTTAACATGGACCAATTTAAGTCTCTACTCTTAGAAAAGTTATTTTATGGCTACAATACTTATTTTTAAATGGGGGAAAAACTTCTTTCATTTAATATATTCAACCAAAATAAGATTAATGGATGGGGGCAATTGCCTTCACAACTATGAAGGTAGATCCTCCAGTGGTCATTGACAATTATAAATAGAGAATACGTTTGTCGCCATGTCAGCTTCCACCAAAAAAGAACCATTTAGGTCTCATTGTATACTCTTGTACATTTAAAATGAGTCATTTTAGTTCTTACTTTTGGGTCATTTTGGTTCCTCATTAAATATTTAAATCTCTCCCAATTAACTTCTTCAACCTCTAAACCCTAATACCATTGAAGCTACTATAAAACTTAATTTTGTACGCACATGCCATCTCCTTGATCCATCTTTTGCACCATTGAAGATGAGTCGTGAACTAAAATTACACATCTAACCTTCCACTCTCTAGCTTTGCTTAAGAAGTCGCTATCAAACCACAATTTAACCGATCAATCATTCATTAGACCAATCAGAATTTAACAACAAACCAGAAACCAAAATTTAACCTTTGTGGATAATGTAACATTTGTGAAGATGAGGTGCTTATATTGTATCATGTATTTGAGCGACTAGTTTCACAATGAAGAAAAATATTTATATTTATATATATATTTACATTTACACATATATAGTGATATTTTTATTTATATGTTTTTATAACAATATTTTTAATAATTATCCAATTGATTTTGATTGTGTACTTTTTGTAATCCATTGGATTTAAAAATTAATGGATGGATCACAACCATCCACAAATTAAACGGATGCATCCAATTCAATCCATTAATATATATTTTATAACAGATTTGATTGTATGAATTTTGTTATGGACAAACCGGATATCCATTAATGAGACTATTTCCTTTTTCTACGAGATAATAATCTTATAGAGACACGATCCAAATATTCATTTAGTGGGCATTAGAAAATTTTGATATGTGTTAGACATTGCACTTGAACTGAAGTATTCATCAACAAAATACCAAAGCATCAAAACACTCAAAAGATCACAACTCACAAAATCAAATAAACTAGCCCCACATCTAAGCTAGAAAAATAATAACACCTTACACACAAGATCCTAAAAACCCCAAAATGTGATAAAAGAATAACCTAAACTTTAAGAAAATAGACAAATAAATTATTTATCTAATGGGATAAACAAATAAATTATTTTCATTCATATATGAATTTATCCAATATACATACAATGCATTTATCTTAATGTCACCCTTAGTCAAAAGAAAACACCAATATTGGATTGGAGGTAGAGTCTCTTAGGTGATGTGTTATGAATTAATGCATCTTTAATGGGAGGTAAATGAGTAAAGCTAAAAGCATCACGTGAGTAGGCAGGGAGATTCTTAAGGTGATAGCAACATTTTGTCTATTTTCTTAAAGTTTAGGTTATTCTTTTATCCCTTATATATATATATATATATATATATATATATATATATATATATATATATATATATATATATATATATATATATATAAAAAGTATTATTTGTTGAAGACAAATTAAAAAGGAATGAAGCTGATGTATGTGTATGTGAAAATTTTATTCTTAAACATTGTTTCAAGTTTGAAACACAAACAAATTAGTATACCAACTTGAAATTTCCAAAACACGCATAATTGAGAGTAGGGAAGAGAATTTTATATCAACCTCTTACTTTTATAGAGGTCACCAAGCATGCTTAAGGAGAATCTCTGTCTACTATCTCTCTGTCTAGAATATATATCGCATGCATGAGTGCCTCCTATAAATAGGAAAAGGTGATATATCAATTACCTTGTAGCAGCTAGTTTATTTGGGTATATTACTTGGTGTTTGAATATTTGGCATGACCTCAGGGGTAGTGCTTATTGATAACTCTATTTTATATAGAGTATTTCATATGTTTAAACTTAGTATTTGCTCTCTTTTAAGTAATAATAAAGAGTTTATATAGTATTTTATGTGATATATGATAACTTGAGTGATTTGAATGGTTATAGTTATTATTAGGCCATTTTGGATATATTGTGGTATGTTTGATGTTTTTGTTCAGTCACGATCTCAATGCTAATCGCATCAATGCTCTCGCAGACCGATCCTCGCATCAAATCCGCACTACTTGGTGAATAAGCGGCTGTTTCATATGCATCCACTTGCAAGTGATGACCTCCTGCCTGGTTCTCTGATGCCATCCCACCTTGTATAGTAGGCGCCTACCATTCACACATAGCTATAGGCATAGCTTTGAAGAGTCACCAACATAGGGACACATGTTCACACATCAATGAACCGCCCTATGTCATTAGTCAAAGATTTGAACTTGGATAAACCTCAAAAAGCAACTACAAATGCATGATCCACTCAAGATTACTTCAACATGAAGAAAGGAAGCACCTCACTTGAAGGCTATAAAAGGACCTCACATCTTCATTTGGAAATATATCACAATCCATAAGTTAGATCAAAATTTCAATATACATAGTTAGTTTTTATATTTTTAGAGGAAGAGGAAGGAATTGACAAATCCTCCTTAACTCATTTTCATAGTGTTTGTATAGTGCTAAGGAGTAATGCTAGTGCATTGCTAGAAGATTTCATACAAAGGTTTTCAACATTTGTAACTTTACTTTTGTTGTTTCTCTTTTGTGATTTCTATTATATAAACATGGTCTATTCAGGTTTATATATATCTTGCAATGTCTCTTGTTAGCTAAACCTTTCTTAGTTGGAATGTTCTAATCATTTAATGAGCTTTTAAGTAAGTATGTTGCATGTATGTATGTTTGTACTTTAGTTCTTGCTTGATAATATTTTCATTACTTATTTTGAACTTGATCACTTAGAATAAGTAAGAATTGTAAATGACCAGAGATGGCTTACAATTAAGAACTCAAGAACTAATATGGGTGAGTGTTTTACATAAAGAAAACTTTGTGAAAACCATGCTAAGTCCTAGAGATAGGATAGTATAGTCCATAGGATAATTGTGGGTACTTAAAATACAAGAGTGAATTTATTTTAGCAACTTGGATAATTGTTAGGAGGCAAGATTGGCATTGACACCCCTTTCTTTCTTGCATAGAACAAGGATCATAAGAGCTGGTAATGATACTCAAGAAAGTGACCGAAAGGCACATAGCTAATGCAACAAAGATTCAAAGTCAAATGCATCACATAACTTGCATCATACACTTATAAGTAAATTACTTGATGAAGACATTCCAACTAGTTTTTCTCTACACTATCAACATTTTTACTTTGCTTTCTATCTAACTTAGTTGTGATCATCACAAAATCCAAAATTATTTTATTACTTTGTTACTTTACACTTTATTACTTTATATTGATTTTAAAAGTGAGTTTTTCAATCTCTGTGGGTTCGATCTTTTACTACTTGTTTTTGGACAAGTATACTTGCACACAAGTGTATGTGATTTCCATGCACCACTTATCCTCTGCCTCCCTTTATTTTTTTTTGGTTAATCTAATTACTCTCCCTCCTCACATGCAGTAACCGAGCATCCACGTACTACAACTTAGGAAATAATTAGTGCGATTGCATGTATGTATCTTCTAACACATTTAATGTAAGTATAAGTTAACACCTAAAGAATACTAGTAGTATTCTTTTAGCATCGGTTATTAAGGATGATCGTTAAAAAAGTCATCAAGATAGACTTTTAGCATCGGTTATTAAGGATGACCGCTTGCTAAAATTCACCAAGATGGACCTTTAGCATCGGTTATTTAAATAACCGATATTAATAGTATGTTTTCAAGACATAAAAACACCAAAAACGCCATTTAGCATCGGTTTTGAAAATCCGATGCTAAAAGTCACATTTAGCATCGGTTATTTAACCGATACTAAATGTCAGACATTTAGTATCGGTCGAATTAGCATCGACAGATAACCGATGCTAAATGTGCAAAATAACCGATGCTAAAAGTCTTTTCTGCACTAGTGCTAGTAGTAAATAATTTTCAAAACAATGAGCAAATATCTATTGGTAGGTTTTGTTTTATTTAATGAATGTCATTGAGTTGTAACAGGAAAATATCAAATGTATGTAAAGAGAAGGCCACTATCATATATATATATATATATATATATATATATATATATATATATATATATATATATATATATATATATATATATATATATATATATATATATATATATATCACTGTCATGGCCAAAATAGAGTTTGTTTGGTGAGTGTTATTAACTGCATTGTGCAGGGAAGGTAAAATCAAACATGCTCGCTCTTTGTTTGATTTTTTCATTGGGAGAGGATTTATGACTGATGCTTTAACTTAAACAATTATGTTAATCACTGGTTTTTTTTACTAATTTGCATGCTAAGATTTCCAAGTGAAACATTTGTTTAGTTATTTCCCGGAAAGATTGTGTTTGTCTCTACAGATTGGATGGATGAGGGATCCTCACCACTTTCACTCATCAACCAACCAAGTTTCAAATCTTTTGAAAAACATATTCTATCAGAATTTCTGGTTGCACTGAGTTATTACTTGTGTATTTGTTTCTGCTCTACAATGCAAATTAATAACACAAACAATGCAATGTTCTCAAAATGGCAATCTCTAATAATTTGCTATGAAGAGAAATCTTCCTATATTTGTTTCCCCTCCCTATCCATCCAACCCAGAAGCCAGCTAGCGATTATATTATTCCTGACCATATCATCAATGATCTCATCACATATTCTCTCACTCCATCCATATATCTCTACTTATTTTGGTACCAAAAGTAAGTGTGGTCCACACACTTTTTTTTTCAGTTTTTAATGTTTAATTTCCTGTTAAGACTTGTAATAGTTATTAGTTAATGTTTGGAGATGGTTTTCTTTTTAGGCTCTATTTAGTAAAAAAAAGAGCAAATAACAAATAAACTAGCAGATAATAGATAAACTAGTTTATAGTAGATGAGATGCTAATGAGATAATTAGCCAACAAATGAAATTTAAAGTGTTTGATAAGATTAGTGGTTGAACTAGTAATTTTTTTTTGACTCAAGTAGCGATAGTAAAATATTATAGATCATGCAAAACATGTTTGCAACTTTTTCCATAAAAAACTAGTCTTGGTTGACATGTCATTTGAATCACATAATGGTAAATTATATGAAAAAATAATTCGCATATAGTATGTTACTAGTGAAATCAATTATTAATCCGTTGGACCATAAACATAGTTTTTTTACAAAAGGACCATAACATAGTTAATCATTTGTTATTTAATCTTTTCTCCGATCGATCCACAATGGTGCACTAATTCCACGAGACCAAAAAATGTAATACTATTTTTTTGTAAGTACTGCCTTCAAGCGAATCTCAAATCGAGCATCCACGCACTACAACTTAAGAAATAATTAGTGCGATTGCATGTATGTATCTTCTAACACATGTAATGTAAGTATAAGTTAACACCTAAAGAATACTAGTAGTATTCTTTTAGCATCGATTATTAAGGATGATCAAGCTAAAAGTCACCAAGATAGACTTTTAGCATCGGTTATTAAGGATGACCGTTGCTAAAAGTCACCAAGATGGACCTTTAGCATCGGTTATTTAAATAACCGATATTAATAGTATGTTTTCAAGGCATAACAAACACCAAAAACGCCGCTTTAACATCGGGTTTTGAAAATCCGATGCTAAAAGTCACATTTAGCAAATGTCGGACATTTAGTATTTGGGTCGAATTAGCATCGACAGATAACCGATGCTAAATGTGCAAAATAACCGATGCTAAAAGTCTTTTCTGCACTAGTGCTAGTAGTAAATAATTTTCAAAACAATGAGCAAATATCTATTGGTAGGTTTTGTTTTATTTAATGAATGTCATTGAGTTGTAACAGGAAAATATCAAATGTATGTAAAGAGAATGCCACTATCATATATATATATATATATATATATATATATATATATATATATATATATATATATATATATATATATATATATATATCATCATCATGGCCAAAATAGAGTTTGTTTGGTGAGTGTTATTAATCGCATTGTGTAGGGGAAGGTAAAATCAAACATGCTCGCTTTTGTTTGATTTTTCATTGGGAGAGGATTTATGAATGATGCTTTAACTTAAACAATTATGTTAATCAACGGTTTTTTACTAATTTGCATGCTAAGATTTCCAAGTGAAACATTTGTTTAGTTATTTCCTGAAAGATTGTGTTTGTCTCTACAGATTGGATGGATGAGGGATCCTCACCACTTTCACTCATCAACCAACCAAGTTTCAAATCTTTTGAAAAACATATTCTATCAGAATTTCTGGTTGCACTGAGTTATTACTTGTGTATTTGTTTCTGCTCTACAATGCAAATTAATAACACAAACAATGCAATGTTCTCAAAATGGCAATCTCTAATAATTTGCTATGAAGAGAAATCTTCCTATATTTGTTTCCCCTCCCTATCCATCCAACCCGTGGCTTGACTTAGCGATTATATTATTCCTGACCATATCATCAATGATCTCATCACATATTCTCTCACTCCATCCATATATCTCTACTTATTTTGGTACCAAAAGTAAGTGTGGTCCACACACTTTTTTTTTTCAGTTTTTAATGTTTAATTTCCTGTTAAGACTTGTAATAGTTATTAGTTAATGTTTGGAGATGGTTTTCTTTTTAGGCTCTATTTAGTAAAAAAAAGAGCAAATAACAAATAAACTAGCAGATAATAGATAAACTAGTTTATAGTAGATGAGATGCTAACAGATAATTAGCCAACAAATGAAATTTAAAGTGTTTGATAAGATTAGTGGTTGAACTAGTAATTTTTTTTGACTCAAGTAGCAGATAGTAAAATATTATAGATCATGCAAAACATGTTTGCAACTTTTTTCCATAAAAAAACTAGTCTTGGTTGACATGTCATTTGAATCACATAATGGTAAATTATATGAAAAAATAATTCGCATATAGTATGTTACTAGTGAAATCAATTATTAATCCGTTGGACCATAAACATAGTTTTTTTACAAAAGGACCATAACATAGTTAATCTGTTGTTATTTAATCTTTTTCTCTGATCGATCCACAATGGTGCACTAATTCCACGAGACCAAAAAAATGTAATACTATTTTTTTGTAAGTACTGTCTTCAAGCGAATCTCGTAACTGAGCATCCACGTACTACAACTTAAGAAATAATTAGTGCAGTTGCATGTATGTATCTTCTAACACATGTAATGTAAGTATAAGTTAACACCTAAAGAATACTAGTAGTATTCTTTTAGCATCGGTTATTAAGGATGACTGTTGCTAAAAGTCACCAAGATAGACTTTTAGCATCGGTTATTATGATGACCGTTGCTAAAAGTCACCAAGATGGACCTTTAGCATCGGTTATTTAAATAACCGATATTAATAGTATGTTTTCAAGGCATAACAAACACCAAAAACGCCGCTTTAACATCGGGTTTATGAAAATCCGATGCTAAAAGTCACATTTAGCAAATGTCGGACATTTAGTATCGGTCGAATTAGCATCGACAGGATAACCGATGCTAAATGTGCAAAATAACCGATGCTAAAAGTCTTTTCTCGCACTAGTGCTAGTAGTAAATAATTTTCAAAACAATGAGCAAATATCTATTGGTAGGTTTTGTTTTATTTAATGAATGTCATTGAGTTGTAACAGAAAATATCAAATGTATGTAAAGAGAATGCCACTATCATATATATATATATATATATATATATATATATATATATATATATATATATATATATATATATATATCATTGTCATGCCAAAATAGAGTTTGTTTGGTGAGTGTTATTAATCGCATTGTGCGAGGAAGGTAAAATCAAACATGCTCGCTCTTTGTTTGATTTTTTCATTGGGAGAGGATTTATGAATGATGCTTTAACTTAAACAATTATGTTAATCAACGGGTTTTTTTACTAATTTGCATGCTAAGATTTCCAAGTGAAACATTTGTTTAGTTATTTCCCTGAAAAAGATTGTGTTTGTCTCTACAGATTGGATGGATGAGGATCCTCACCACTTTCACTCATCAACCAACCAAGTTTCAAATCTTTTGAAAAACATATTCTATCGTAATTTACGTTGCACTTGAGTTATTACTTGTGTATTTGTTTCGCTCTACAATGCAAATTAATAACACAAACAATGCAATGTTCTCAAAATGGCAATCTCTAATAATTTGCTATGAAGAGAAATCTTCCTATATTTGTTTCCTCTCCTATCCATCCAACCTGAGGAAGCCTTAGCGATTATATTATTCCCGACCATATCATCAATGATCTCATCACATATTCTCTCACTCCATCCATATATCTCTACTTATTTTGGTACCAAAAAGTAAGTGTGGTCCACACACTTTTTTTTTCAGTTTTTAATGTTTAATTTCTGTTAAGACTTGTAATAGTTATTAGTTAATGTTTGGAGATGGTTTTCTTTTTAGGCTCTATTTAGTAAAAAAAGAGCAAATAACAAATAAACTAGCGTATAATAGATAAACTAGTTTATAGTAGATGAGATGCTAATGAGATAATTAGCCAACAAATGAAATTTAAAGTGTTTGATAAGATTAGTGGTTGAACTAGTAATTTTTTTGACTCAAGTAGCAGAGATAGTAAAATATTATAGATCATGCAAAACATGTTTGCAACTTTTTCCATAAAAAACTAGTCTTGGTTGACATGTCATTTGAATCACATAATGGTAAATTATATGAAAAAATAATTCGCATATAGTATGTTACTAGTGAAATCAATTATTAATCCGTTGGACCATAAACATAGTTTTTTTGCAAAAGGACCATAACATAGTTAATCTGTTGTTATTTAATCTTTTTCTCTGATCGATCCACAATGGTGCACTAATTCCACGAGACCAAAAAAATGTAATACTATTTTTTTGTAAGTACTCGCCTTCAAGCGAATCTAAATCGAGCATCCACGTACTACAACTTAAGAAATAATTAGTGCAGTTGCATGTATGTATCTTCTAACACATGTAATGTAAGTATAAGTTAACACCTAAAGAATACTAGTAGTATTCTTTTAGCATCGGTTATTAAGGATGACTGTTGCTAAAAGTCACCAAGATAGACTTTTAGCATCGGTTATTATGGATGACCGATTGCTAAAAGTCACCAAGATGGACCTTTAGCATCGGTTATTTAAATAACCGATATTAATAGTATGTTTTCAAGGCATAACAAACACCAAAAAAACGCCGTTTAACATCGGGTTTATGAAAATCCGATGCTAAAAGTCACATTTAGCAAATGTCAGACATTTAGTATCGGTCGAATTAGCATCGACAGATAACCGATGCTAAATGTGCAAAATAACCGATGCTAAAAGTCTTTTCTGCACTAGTGCTAGTAGTAAATAATTTTCAAAACAATGAGCAAATATCTATTGGTAGGTTTTGTTTTATTTAATGAATGTCATTGAGTTGTAACAGGAAAATATCAAATGTATGTAAAGAGAAGGCCACTATCATATATATATATATATATATCACTGTCATGGCCAAAATAGAGTTTGTTTGGTGAGTGTTATTAACTGCATTGTGCAGGGAAGGTAAAATCAAACATGCTCGCTCTTTGTTTGATTTTTCATTGGGAGAGGATTTATGATCGATGCTTTAACTTAAACAATTATGTTAATCACTGGTTTTTTTTACTAATTTGCATGCTAAGATTTCCAAGTGAAACATTTGTTTAGTTATTTCCCGGAAAGATTGTGTTTGTCTCTACAGATTGGATGGATGAGGGATCCTCACCACTTTCACTCATCAACCAACCAAGTTTCAAATCTTTTGAAAAACATATTCTATCGTAATTTAGTTGCACTCGAGTTATTACTTGTGTATTTGTTTCGCTCTACAATGCAAATTAATAACACAAACAATGCAATGTTCTCAAAATGGCAATCTCTAATAATTTGCTATGAAGAGAAATCTTCCTATATTTGTTTCCCTCCTATCCATCCAACCTGAAGCCACCTAGCGATTATATTATTCTGACCATATCATCAATGATCTCATCACATATTCTCTCACTCCATCCATATATCTCTACTTATTTTGGTACCAAAAGTAAGTGTGGTCCACACACTTTTTTTTTTTTCAGATTTTAATGTTTAATTTCTGTTAAGACTTGTAATAGTTATTAGTTAATGTTTGGAGATGGTTTTCTTTTTAGGCTCTATTTAGTAAAAAAAGAGCAAATAACAAATAAACTAGCGATAATAGATAAACTAGTTTATAGTAGATGAGATGCTAACGGATAATTAGCCAACAAATGAAATTTAAAGTGTTTGATAAGATTAGTGGTTGAACTAGTAATTTTTTTGACTCAAGTAGCGAGATAGTAAAATATTATAGATCATGCAAAACATGTTTGCAACTTTTTCCATAAAAAAACTAGTCTTGGTTGACATGTCATTTGAATCACATAATGGTAAATTATATGAAAAAATAATTCGCATATAGTATGTTACTAGTGAAATCAATTATTAATCCGTTGGACCATAAACATAGTTTTTTTTACAAAAGGACCATAACATAGTTAATCATTGTTATTTAATCTTTTCTCTCTGATCGATCCACAATGGTGCACTAATTCCACGAGACCAAAAAAATGTAATACTATTTTTTTGTAAGTACTGTCTTCAAGCGAATCTCGTAACTGAGCATCCACGTACTACAACTTAAGAAATAATTAGTGCAGTTGCATGTATGTATCTTCTAACACATGTAATGTAAGTATAAGTTAACACCTAAAGAATACTAGTAGTATTCTTTTAACATCGGTTATTAAGGATGATCTCAACTAAAAGTCACCAAGATAGACTTTTAGCATCGGTTATTAAGGATGACCGTTGCTAAAAGTCACCAAGATGGACCTTTAGCATCGGTTATTTAAATAACCGATATTAATAGTATGTTTTCAAGGCATAACAAACACCAAAAAAACGCCGTTTAACATCGGGTTTTTGAAAATCCGATGCTAAAAGTCACATTTAGCAAATGTCAGACATTTAGTATCGGTCGAATTAGCATCGACAGATAACCGATGCTAAATGTGCAAAATAACCGATGCTAAAAGTCTTTTCTGCACTAGTGCTAGTAGTAAATAATTTTCAAAACAATGAGCAAATATCTATTGGTAGGTTTTGTTTTATTTAATGAATGTCATTGAGTTGTAACAGGAAAATATCAAATGTATGTAAAGAGAAGGCCACTATCATATATATATATATATATATATATATATATATATATATATATATATATATATATCAATGTCATGGCCAAAATAGAGTTTGTTTGGTGAGTGTTTTTAATCGCATTGTGTAGTATGGGTAAAATCAAACATGCTCGCTCTTTGTTTGATTTTTCATTGGGAGAGGATTTATGACTGATGCTTTAACTTAAACAATTATGTTAATCAACTGCTTTTTTTTTACTAATTTGCATGCTAAGATTTCCAAGTGAAACATTTGTTTAGTTATTTCCCGAGAAAGATTGTGTTTGTCTCTACAGATTGGATGGATGAGGATCCTCACCACTTTCAATCATCAACCAACCAAGTTTCAAATCTTTTGAAAAACATATTCTATCGAGAATTTACAGTTGCACCGAGTTATTACTTGTGTATTTGTTTCTGCTCTACAATGCAAATTAATAACACAAACAATGCAATGTTCTCAAAATGGCAATCTCAAATAATTTGCTATGAAGAGAAATCTTCCTATATTTGTTTCCTCTCCTATCCAACCAACCTGTGGCTTGCCATTTAGCGATTATATTATTCCCACCATATCATCAATGATCTCATCACATATTCTCTCACTCCATCCATATATCTCTACTTATTTTGGTACCAAAAGTAAGTGTGGTCCACACACTTTTTTTTTTTTATTTTAAGTTTTTAATGTTTAATTTCTTGTTAAGACTTGTAATAGTTATTAGTTAATGTTTGGAGATGGTTTTCTTTTAGGCTCTATTTAGTAAAAAAAAAAAGAGCAAATAACAAATAAACTAGCAATAATAGATAAACTAGTTTATAGTAGATGAGATGCTAACAAATAATTAGCCAACAAATTAAATTTAAAGTGTTTGATAAGATTAGTGGTTGAACTAGTACTTTTTTGACTCAAGTAGCGAGATAGTAAAATATTATAGATCATGCAAAACATGTTTGCAACTTTTTCCATAAAAACTAGTCTTGGTTGACATGTCATTTGAATCACATAATGGTAAATTATATGAAAAAATAATTCGCATATAGTATGTTACTAGTGAAATCAACTATTAATCCGTTGGACCATAAACATAGTTTTTTTTACAAAAGGACCATAACATAGTTAATCTGTTGTTATTTAATCTTTTTCTCTGATCGATCCACAATGGTGCATTAATTCCACGAGACCAAAAAAATGTAATACTATTTTTTTGTAAGTATTGTCTTCAAGCGAATCTCGTAGATCACACAGGTTTTGCTACATTCCTTCTTGCAGATTTGATGGCAATCTTCATTTTTTTAAAATGCTATAATATATATATATATATATATATATATATATATATATATATATATATATATATATATAATGAGGAGATTTGCTTTAAGATGACAATTTCTTTAGGTTAGGTACCCTTCATTTTAGTTGAATCATCACTCTTAACTAATTTTTTAGGTATTTTTATGGAAAATTTTAGTCTCACCAATAACTAATTTGACCAACATTTGAGTATTTTAAAACCAACTAAGTACTTTTCATTTCTTTGAGATCAGATATACCTTATTAATTGTTAACATGGACCAATTTAAGTCTCTACTCTTAGAAACGTTATTTTATGGCGACAATACTTATTTTTAAATGGGGGCAAAACTTCTTTCATTTAATATATTCAACCAAAATAAGATTAATGGATGGGGGCAATTGCCTTCACAACTATGAAGGTAGATCCTCCGTGGGTCATTGACAATTATAAACAGAGAATACGTTTGTCGCCATGGCAGCTTCCACCAAAAAAGAACCATTTAGGTCTCATTATATACTCTTGTACATTTAAAATGAGTCATTTTAGTTCTTACTTTTGGTTCATTTTGGTTCCTCATTAAATATTTAAATCTCTCCCAACTTCTTCAACCTCTAAACCCTAATACCATTGAAGCTACTATAAAACTTAATTTTGTACGCACATGCCATCTCCTTGATCCATCTTTTGCACCATTGAAGATGAGTCGTGAACTAAAATTACACATCTAACCTTCCACTCTCTAGCTTTGCTTAAGAAGTCGCTATCAAACCACAATTTAACCGATCAATCATTCATTAGACCAATCAGAATTTAACAACAAACCAGAAACCAAAATTTAACCTTTGTGGATAATGTAACATTTGTGAAGATGAGGTGCTTATATTGTATCATGTATTTGAGCGACTAGTTTCACAATGAAGAAAAATATTTATATTTATATATATATTTACATTTACACATATATAGTGATATTTTTATTTATATGTTTTTATAACAATATTTTTTATAATTATCCAATAATTGATTTTGATTGTGTACTTTTTGTAATCCATTGGATTTAAAAAAATTAATGGATGAAACACAACCATCCACAAATTAAACGGATGCATCCAATTCAATCCATTAATATATATTTTATAACAGACGGATTGTATGAATTTTGTTATATATGGACAAACCGGATATCCATTAATGAGACTATTTCCTTTTTTCTGAGATAATAATCTTATAGAGACACGATCCAAATATTCATTTAGTGGGCATTAGAAAATTTTGATATGTTTTAGACATTGCACTTGAACTGAAGTATACATCAACAAAATACCAAAGCATCAAAACACTCAAAAGATCACAACTCACAAAATCAAAGAAACTAGCCCCACATCTAAGCTAGAAAAATAATAACACCTTACACACAAGATCCTAAAAACCCCAAAATGTGATAAAAGAATAACCTAAACTTTAAGAAAATAGACAAATAAATTATTTATCTAATGGGATAAACAAATAAATTATTTTCATTCATATATGAATTTATCCAATATACATACAATGCATTTATCTTAATATCACCCTTAGTCAAAAGAAAAACACCAATATTGGATTGGAGGTAGAGTCTCTTAGGTGATGTGTTATGAATTAGTGCATCTTTAATGGGAGGTAAATGAGTAAAGCTAAAAGCATCACGTGAGTAGGCAGGGAGATTCTTAAGGTGATAGCAACATTTTGTCTATTTTCTTAAAGTTTAGGTTATTCTTTTATCCCTTATATATATATATAAAAGGGCGATTTTAGGTTTCAGACTTAATGCAAGACGCGCTCGCTACTGGCTCAAAATCCTATGAAATTACTATAATACCCCTATTTTTAAAAATAAGTTATTAAATATATACATCATTTCGCAATTAAATACCGTTTTAAACGTTTGGCGAAGCGGTTTAATTTCTCTTTTTAACTCATTGAATCCGTGTTCGATTCTGTGGAAAGCGTTTTCTATTTATTTTTTCCGTTTGTCTTCTTTAAATAAAAGTCGGCTTAGTTTATTTTTGCCAAAAGTTTACAATGAGTGTTGAACCCACAACCAAGAAGTTACCTAAATGTCACTTTACCACTAAGCCAACAATTGTTATTTAATTTACTTTTACAACTTTAATATAGAAACATATATTAACAAAATATGTTTTTATGCACTAACAATATTTTTTTACTTAATGTATAGGTAACTTTTATTTTACAAATCATCATATTATTTTTATTAAAATGTATAGGTAATATGTAACACTATATATATATAGAATAAATGTATGATATTTTCTATATTTTTGGAGTATAAATTTTATTCATATTTTTAATATTACCACATCTCTTATATTAGAACTAGAAATTATGAATATAGATGGTTGATGATTTTTTTTAAAAATATCTTTAGCATTTTAAATTTAGAATCAAATAAATTTAAAATTATTTTTTCAAATAA